>JANZLB010000001.1:35481110-35493358 GCA_026167865.1 Notarius quadriscutis | reverse complement strand
TATTTTTGTCTCATTTGTTTAACTGGGTTCTCTTTATCTACTTTTAGGACTTGTGTGAAAATCTGATGATGTTTTAGATCATATTTATGCAAAAATATAGAAAATTCTAAAGGGTTCACAAACTTTCAAGCACCACTGTAGTCACTTAACCCAGAAGAATTTGTGACAGGTGCAAAAATGTCAGACCCAGCTGTACAACAGCAGTGTGCACCTTAGAGAATTCATACCAGGAGATAAAATGCTCATATTACCCACTTCAAGCTCAAACTTAGTGAGTAAGTAGCAAGGGCCCTTTGAGCTCACATGGTGAATAGGGGATGTCGACTATGAGGTGAGGTGAACAGATGGGGGTGGGGTGCTACAGATATACTACCTCAACCTATTAAAACATTGGAGGGAGGAGTCCCTGTGATGTTGGGGTCAGTAGTTCCGGAGAGTGTGGACCTGGGGCAGGAGGTAAAAACAAAAGTAGCCACTCGAGCCACTCCAGTCCCCTGTGGAGACCACCTCTCACTGGCCCAAATCATGGAGGTTGCCAGGTTGCAAGTGAAGTTTTCTGACATGTCCTCACCCCTTCCTGGCCGCAATCACCTCATAGAACACCACATTGAGACACCCCCAGGGGTGGTGGTGCATAGTCACCCATACCGCTTGCCCGAACACATGAAAGCAGTGGTTTGGGACAAACGCAAGGCTATGCTTGAAATGGGAATAATCAATGAGTCCCATGGTGATTGGAGCATCCCAGTGGTCTTGGTCCCCAAGACTGACGGGTCGGTCCGGTTCTGTGTGGATCATAGAAAAGTCAATGCGGTGTCTAAATCTGACACATGCCCAATGCCTCACACTGATGTGTTGCTCGATTAATTAGGTGCTGCTTGCTTTTATTTGACATTGGATTTGACAAAAGGATATTGGCAAATCCTGTTGACTCCTCTATCCCATGAAAAAAATGGCCTTTTCCACACCATTTGGCTAAAACCAATTCATCACCCTTCCTTTTGGGTTATTTGGCTCTCCCACAACGTTACAGTGGCTAATGGACAAAATCCTCTGTCCACATGCCACCTATGCTGCTGCCTACCTGGACATCATCATTATACATAGCAATGATTGGCCGCAACACCTAAAACACCTCAGGGCTGTCCTGGAGTCACTGAGGTGTGCAGGCCTCATGGCTAACCCGAAAAAGTGTGCGATTGGTATCTGGGTTTCCACTTGAGTCATGGGCAGATATGTCCCCAAATTGACAAGCCTGCAGTGATTGTGGCCTGCCCAAGGCTCAAGACCAAAAAGGGGGTGAGACAGTTCCTGGGGCTGTCTGGCTATTATCACAGGTTTATACCTAACTATTCAGATGTCACCAGCCCGCTGACTGATCTCACCAAAAAGGGAGCACCAGATCTGGTCCAGTGAACAGAGCAGTGCCAACGGGTGTTCACTAAGGTAAAAGTTGCACTGTGTGGGGGTCACTTTTACTCTCCTCTGACTTCTCTCTCCCTTTTATTTTGCAAACAGATGTGTCAGATAGAGGACTGGGGGCCATTCTATCCCAGAAGGTGGAGGGGGAGGAATATATGGAGCTGTACATCAGCCACAAGTTTTCGATGTGAGAAAGTAAGTACAGCACCAATGAGAAGGCATGCCTGGCCATCAATTGAGTGATCCTCACCCTCTGATACTACCTGCTGGGGCACCCTTTCAGTCTCTGTTCAGATCATGCCCCGGTCCAGTGGCTCTAATGCATGAAAGGTGACAATGTGTAGATCACCAGTTGGTTTCTAGCCCTCCAGCCTTTCAAATTCAAGGTGGTCCACAGGCCGGGGCACAGATGGTGGTGGTGGACTTTCTTTCCCATCCGGGGGGGTTGGCTGTAGGCCGGATGGCGTCCCAGCCTAAGTCGAGCAGTGGGGGTATGTGGCAGTGGGGGCGTGGTCAAGTCTTGGTTTTTGAATGGAGGGTGGGGCCAGGTAAGTTGAGTGGCAAAGTGATCACACCTGTTGTCAATTGATGTGGTGTGTGTGTGTGTGTCTGTTTCAGTGATGACTGAATGGTGAAAAGGAGGGGGAGAGCGAAGTGGTCATCATTTATATATCCCATCTGTTATTTCATAGTTTTGATGTCTTACAGAAAAAAAAAAATGCAGAAAAAAAAAAAAAAAAACTATGAATGAGTAGGTGTCCAAACTTTTAACTGGTATTCTATGTGTGAACCATTATACTTGCAACAATGTGAATATATACAGTGCATTAGGCAAATGCAGAAAAAATAAGAATGGTTTGACTGCAATAAATGAAAGAGAAGTATTGTGATATACTGAAGTGTGACATCATATTTTGCTATTAGGTGTTAAAGTCATCCATACAGACTGGTAGCTTGGGATTTTTCATCTCCAGAGAAAGAGAAGAGTCAAAGATGAGCTTGGATATTGAATACAAAAAGAGAATGCCATCAACTTTTAGCATTTCATTTTCAGACATCGCAAGTAATATGAATTATTATTTTTGTATGAAATAATATCCAGCTACAGTTCTGAACACCAAAACCTTAGCTTGGCCAAATATGGCAACAGAGCAAGGGTTCTCAAACTTTTGCAAGCTGAGCTGCCCATAACTGTTCCACTGTACTTGGACACAGACAGCCCCCCACCTCCAATCAATCTATAGACAGATAGATAGATAACTATCATTATTTTTTTTTCTGAAGCACCCCTGGGAGAACCATAGTCACCGTGGGGGGTGGGGGGTGCCATTGGAGGGCCACCCGCACGACCTCGGCTTCCTACAAAAGATTGGATCTAGGGCTGACTTTCAATGGATCACAGTGATGGAGCTGCTCTGCCACTCATGACACCCCGGCCCAGAATCAGGTAGTTTACGAGTCACTTAGCACCAGGTTCAACACAAACTTGTGGTGCAAGATCAGAGAGGGTGCAGCACTCATCTGGCCACACCCTGGGCCCGTTCACAGACAGCTCTGCTCTGCGTAGTCTGGACTTGCACTGACAGGGCAGAGGTGACCAACAGTAGGTCCAACGGCCAAGAAGGCGAACCAGCAGGCCTTGCAGAAGGCTCAGGGCATGGTGGGGCACTGAAGGAGCTGTGGCTATCTGCTGCATCCATCCCTATCACCAGCTGTCTTGCTCTGTCTTGCCACTGGAGTATGATAGGAATGGACAAGAGAGTGAGGCTGACTCCACGCAACTCTACCTTACTTTAATCAAATTCATGCACATCTCACAACATCACCCTTTACACTTTGAAGTCCTGTGGCGATGGGTGAGTGACGAAGCAGCAGGTATGGATTCACTGGAAGCTGTTGCCATGGATCTGCACACAGGTGGATCAGGCCACAGGGTCACTTCTTGTTGACCGAAGCAGCAGCAGGATTTGGCAGCCATCTGAGTGACTGAGCAGCCCTCTTTAGGAATGCACTGCTCAGAGGAAGGGGCTAGAAAAGGTGCCCTAAAATTCCCTGCTTCTCACAACCCTGACCAGCATACTGTAGCTGGTGGGCTCCCATCCCAGTACACACACTGCTTGACAACCCTGACACAGACAGACCAGATAGAAGAATTGTGCTAGTAGCACATGAACTGTCCAGGTACAACATCTGCATTGCTGCACTGTCTGAAACCCACCTGGCAGAGGAGGTACAACTCACAGAGATGGGTGCCGGCTACATTATCTTTTGGAGTGGCTACAGCAGCAAAGAACGACGTGAGGCAGGTGTGGGCTTCACCATCCAGTCCAGCTTTGTTAGCAAACTGACAAGCCTTCTCAAGGGCTAAAGTGACCGACTCATGACTCTGCATCTCCCCCTGCCCAGAAAGCGTTTTGCCACTGTCATCAGTGTCTACGCCCCCACCATGATGAACCCAGATGATGACAAGTTCTACAAGGACCTAGAAGCCTTGATTGCCATAGTCCCCAAGTCTGACAAGCTCATCATCTTTGGTGACTTCAACACTAGAGTTGGTACGGACTGAACAGCCTAGGACGGAGTCATTGGGAGAAATGGCATTGGCAAGTGCAACAGTAATGGCCTTCTGCTGCTGAAGATGTGTGCCTCAAACCAGCTTCTCATCATTAACACTGTCTTCCACCTCCCAGCCCACAACAGAACAACATGGATGCAACCAAGATCGCGGCACTGGCATCTCATCAACTATGTCCTTGTTAGACAAAGGGACCGGTGTGATGTCAGAGTCACCAAGTCCATGTGTGGTGCCAAGTGCTGGACTGACCACAGACTTGTCATTAGCAAGATGAATCTTCACATCCAGCCCAAGAGATGCCCACAAGGGAAGAAATCTAAGAAGAGGCTGAATGTTGGCAAGCTGAAGTCTGAGGACGCCCGACTGAAATTGAGCAGCAAACTCGACACCCAGGTCTGTGCTCTCCAGTTTGGAGTCAAGACCATTGAAGAAGACTGGGCGGCCTTCTGAGATCTGGTTCACACCACAGCCCTCTGCCACCTTGGTCCCTCTGAGTGCAAGCACAAGGACTGGTTTGATGAGAATGATGTGGAGATATAGCAGCTCATTGAGAAGTGACAACTACACAAGGCTCACCAGGAAGATCCTTCATCCCATTCCAAGAAAGCAGCCTTTTCAGAGGCTCACAGAACTCTCCAGGCCAAGCTGAGAGAGATGCAAGACTGCTGGCTGAGCAGAAAAGCAATGGAGATTGAGGTCTTTGCCTCAAAACATGACCCCTGCTTCTTCAATGCCCTATGCACTCTGTATGGACCACAACCCTTCAGCACCTCACCCATCTACAGTGCTGATTGTGCCACCCTCCTAACTGACAAGACACAGATCCTCGAACGATGGGCTGAGCACTTCTGTGGTGTCCTGAACCGGCCATCTGCCATCAACAAGATGGCCATCCAGTGGATGCCCCAAGTAGACATCAACATGGAGCTAACTGACCCCATCACTGAGTCTGAGGTGGAGAAGGCCATCAACCTTCTTTCCTCTGGATAAGCTGTGGGAGCTGATGCCATCCCAGCAGAGGGAGGTGTACATGGTGGGTGGTCAGCCCTTCATCACTAAGCTCACCAAGCTCTTTCAAACCATATGGGATCAAGAAGCAATGCCCCAGGAGCTGAAAGACACCTCTATTGTGCACCTGTACAAGAGGAAAGGCAACCATTAAGTGTGTGACAATCATTGTGGGATTTCCCTGCTGTCCATTGCTGGAAAAATCCTGGCTCGCCTCCTGCTGAATCGCCTGATCACACACCTTGAGCAGGATTACCTGCCAGAAAGCCAGTGCGGGTTCAGAATCGGACAAGGAACAGCAGACATGGTGTTTGCCGCATGCTAGCTGCAAGAAAAGTGCCAGGAACAGGACCTGTACATCACTTTTGTGGATCTGACAAAAGCTTTCGACACCGTGAGCTGGGAAGGACTGTGGAAAATCATGTCCAAGTTCAGCTGCCCTGACAAGTTTGTTACCATGGTCGGACAGTTCCATGAAGGAATGCGTGCACAGGTCCTGGATGATGGAGAGGTATCAGATGTCTTTGAAGTGACCAACGGCGTGAAACAGGGGTGTGTCCTGGCACTGACCCTGTTCAGCATGACGTTCACTGCCATGCTGACAGATGCCTTCAGAGATTGTAGCATTGGTATCCCCATCAGGTACTGCATGGGTGGTGGTGTGTTCAACCTACAACGACTCCAGGCTAAGACCAAGGTCCTAAAGGACATAATTCATGAATTCCTGTTTGCCAACGACTGTGCCTTGGGCAGCAGCTCTGAATCTGGCATGCAGGCTTGTATGGACCCCTTTTCTACTGCTTGCGATGATTTCGGCCTCACCATCAACACTAACGAAACCAAAGTCATGTACCAGCCAGCACCAGGCAAGGAGTACACAGAGCCTGATTATTCAAGTTCAAGGGCAGAGACCTGAGGTGGTCAGCAAGTTCACTTATCTTGGCAGCACAATATCCAGAGACATCTGTGCCAACATCAAAGTGACCAGCCGGATCGCAAAGGCCAGTGCAGCTTTTGGCAGACTGCGTTCCACAGTCTGGGAGCACAGAGACATCAGACTAGAAACCAAGCTGAAAGTGTACATGGCGATCATCTTACCAACACTATTGTATGCTTGTGAGACCTGGACTGTGTACGCAGGCCAGAAAGTGCCAGCATTTCCACACCACCTGTCTGCGCCGCCTGTTGCATATCCAGTGACATGACTGAATCCCAGACACCAAAGTTCTTGAGCATGCAGGACTACCAAGCATCCATTGCCTGCTTCAGAAGGCCCAGCTCGGATGGGCAGGACATCTCGTCCGCATGCCTGATGACTGACTTCCAAAGAGACTGTTCTACAGCGAACTGTGTGAAGGGAAGTGCTCTCGCGGCCGCCCAAAGAAGCACTTTAAAGACGGCCTAAAGGAGTCCGTAAGGAGCTTTGACATCAACCCAGACACCTGGGAAAAATCGGTGGCGGACAGACCAGGATGGAGAGCTCAAATCCACAGCAGTGGCCTGCAGTCTGAGCAGCGTCTCACTGAAGCAGCAGAAGAGAAGAGAGCTAGCAGGAAAGTGTGTGCTAGCAGCAGCAGTCTAATACCAGATCATACAGATGATGTGTGCTCCACATGCAGGAGGGGGTTCCGAGCTTGCATTGGCCTCATCAGCCATACATGAACACATAGACAGTAAATGAGGGAGATGTCAGTGGTCCTCATCAAAACACAATGGACGAGAGAGAGTAGTAGTAGGTAGTATTTAGCACTTACCTTATGAATATTCATTAGCAAAGGCAGTTCTCAAACCATGAATGGAAATACTCAGATGAGGGGATGTCACAGAAAGGTGAGCTAAATCTGCACATCTGGTTGAAGCACATTTTCTGAAATAGACAGCCCAAAAGAAACTGACTGGGTTGTCTTATTTCAGAGTTTGAAGGCACTCTAGATCCCAAACTGTACCTCCACAAGCACTGAAAAAGTGAGGGTTTTTTTTTTTTATAAAATGTCTCCTTTAAAAGGTTGTTTAAAGTGTACTACAATAGCAGTGTTGTCAGGCTAAAGTTACCATTTGAAACTGAATCATGGAGATAGATATAGCCTTTAAAAATGCTGTTGTTAACATCACAAAGGCTGAAAACTATCAAGATGATATATACTTGTGGATGTCTGCTGAAGTTCATTGTTGAGATTTCAAATGTTAACATTCAATTTTCATTGGCCAGACACAAAGGTATCTGTGTTTTGTTGGTGCAACTGTAATCCATACCCCTTGCATTTTGCAAGTAAGTGATCTGTGATTACACATCCTGTTTGTGAGATTTGAGAACCACAGCAAGAGAGCACTACTCCAATCCTATGTTTTTTATAAGGATAATTATGTAATAAAGTACAGTTATTGATGAGCATATGTTTCATGCCCTCGGTGAAGAGCAGGGTTGCAGATAGATCCTTCTCTCCCTTTTATCTCAGTGTTCACGTTTTTGTTTTTTTAAATAGTCTTTTCTACCAAGTATATCACCACATGCTGTTTATATAAGTATTTCAAATGAAATATTATTTTAATCATATTCCAATAGTCATTCAGATAAGTAGTGAGGTGGGTAGAAAACAACGAAAATATGGGAATGTTTTAGGGGAAAAACCCTGGAAGAATGTTCACTTGCTCCTAACTACTAAGATCAACACTTTCCTGCAAAACCAAACAGTGTTTGTTTGAAAGAGGGTTGATGAACTGCAAAGTAGATACATACAACATGTTGTAAGAATCAGAGTACCTCTCTGCACCTTGCTTACCCATAAACCCAGTGGTGGTACTAGCCTGTATGGCACCCTGGGTTGGAACCCACCCACACACACACAAGATGAATAGGGCTTTCCAAAATATTTCAGAAGTTCTCCTGAATTTGCAGTGAAATGCAGGAGCCTAAATGAGTCGGACACCCTAAATACATTTGTTGCACAATTAAATGTACATGTCATTATGCACAATTTATTCAACTTTGAAAACAATCCAAATACATCTTCCTTGGCTAATTCTGGGCAAAATAATTAAAATATCACAAAAGACACAAAGTATCAGCATAATATAGATGTCTTTTAAGTTAGCATACAGCATTGGAAATTCACTTACTGAGCTCAGGACCTAGTCAATATAATCACAGAAAACCCTTATTGTGTTATCTCAATAAAATTATCAATCAATAGTTAGATTGTAATCATTTTGCTGCATGCTACATGAATTATCATGATGTAACTGTGAAATTTTATCCAATGTTATGTAAGCTAGTTGAACAGAAAAAAGAATATTGTCACTCTATGTGTAACAGCATAACAAGCAACATAGGCTAACAAATTAGCTGATCATACTACATGTATAATATTATACTAATAAAAAATGACATACCTGCATACATGCATCTTTTCATGTCTCTCCTCTGATTTTACTAATGGGATGGAGAGCTGAGGTTAACCTACTCCCAATCCCCTCACCTTCCTGAGTAGAACAACAGGAAGTAACCTGCTTAGCTCAATAACTAGAATCAGGATGCCACTCCAACAGGATAATTGACTCAGATGGTAACATGATATCATTGACGTCTATGTGGGTGCCCCATGCCCCCCCCCCCCCAAGATGCCACCCTGGGTGACTGCCCATGTCTCCTATACCTAAATCTGCCACTGCGTAAACCCCTCTATGCACTTATACTACAGTGCAAAAAATTATAAACCAACCTTAATAAAGTTAATGGGAACAACATTTCAGAAATGACAAGAGTGCATATAGTGACAGTATGAGCTCCTCGATATTAAAATGAAAGAGTTCTGCAATTGTCTCTTTGCAATGCTGAAACCATCAGATACTGCAGCAGCACTTGCCAGCAGCAAGCCTCAGCTGACCATTCCTCACTGACTTCAGGGAATCAGGAAAAGCAAGTTCAGGCTCACTAAAGTAGATTCCTAAGGGGCTACAGTCAGGTTTTCTTGCAGTACTCTTCATATCTGGCCTGTAGCTAGTGTCTTACCCTGGACTGGTCTAATAAGAGGTCCAAACAAACTCTACCTAGGCACATGCATTGGACCGCTCAATAATCTTAACAATATCAAGCTGATAATACACAAGCTTTAGCTAACCACCTTCTATGTGTTACTTTTATCTTGTGGGTCTGTTCCACTGTGAGAGATGATGCTTATTTTGAATGGCAAACCAGCTTTAGCCCACAAAACAAATTCCCCTGTTTCCCATGGTTCAAAATACAAGAACTGGCCCATAGAATAACCATGTTCCCCATGAGCCACCACCTAGAAGAGTGGCATGTAAAATAATTCTGTGTCCCACAGGCCATCTTCTAGGACAGTGGCTTGTCAAATAACCCTGGGTCCCACGAGCCACTTTCTAGGACAGAGGCATGCCCGAGCCGAGATGTACCTGAAAGGTATGCTGCTTCTGGTGCCCATTCCTCTACCTCTCATTATTGATCTGCATGAAATGTCCATGTCCATATGAATAGGCTCCTTAGCATCATACTGTGCATATGCCTTTTTGACTATTTTAGAGGAAATGTATGCCATGCTCATTCATTTCTAGGATAACAGAATAATAAATAAAGCCTACTTGCTTGCAGATAGACATCCATCCATTATCTGTAGCTGCTTATCCTGTACAAGGTCTCAGGCAAGCTGGAGCCTATCCCAGCTGAGAGGCAGGGTACACCCTGGACAAGCCACCAGGTCATTGCAGGGCTAACACATAGGGACAAACAACCATTCACACCTATGGTCAATTTAAAGCCACCAATTAGCCTAACCTGCATGTCTTTGGGGGAAACCAGAGCACCTGGAGGAAACCCACACAGACATGGGGAGAACATGCAAATTCCATACAGAAAGGCCCTTGTCAGTTACTGGGCTTGAACCCAGGACCTTCTTGCTATGAGGCAACAGTGCTAACCACTACACTACCGTGCCACCCCAGATAGACATCAATATCATTATTAATATTTAGGTTTTTCTCAAACATGTGCAGACATAAACTTTAAAGATGGCATCTATTGCAGTGATGACCCTTCTACAATCTGTCACACTGACAGATTTTTTTCCCCTCCTCACGGTCATGCTGACATCAGTGTCATCTTTTTTCTTTGCTTTTTCACTCTTTCCTTCCCCTGTTCCCAGAACTGTCTCTCCTGGCACTTGCAAACTGCAACACTGTCTTAAGGCTTGTTCTCCAGGCTGCCCTTAGGATATAGACAGTGTGCAAAAGACACCGTCGTCTTTCATCCCTCCCTTGCACCATCTCTATCCCTTAAAAAATTTTCATCTTCATTTAAGACTCCTGCTTCCTCCCTAATCAACATAAATAAGTACTTTCCTCCCCAGCCCCATTCAGCAGAGATGTATACCTCCATTAATGTGTTTTGTAGGGATAAATAATTCAGCAGATGAGATAAGTGAAATGTGTTGGCCTATAAATATGGCCTTGGAGGAAGAGAACAGCAAAGATAAAGCAAAATAAGATAAAGGGTAATGCTGGCCTTTGGTTTCCATTTAGCCTTCTGGGAAGCTGAGCCTCAATCCTATAATCATATGAAATCCATCTGGGGGTAAGTGAAAGGAGGGTCTAGTGGGGGGGGAGGTACAAGTAAAAGAGGACTGTACAACAACAACAAGAACAACAACAAAAAAAGAACATTCCCATGTAATGAGTCAGAATCAGGAAGAAAAGCATGATATCACATCATAGCATTTCACAGAAACTTCAGCTCTTAAATGTTAGAAGTTAATTTAATTGGGTGAACAATTAGCTCTTATTTGGCAATATTGTGTGTTACATATAATTTTAATCAACCTACACTGCACATATTCCATCACTACTAAAGGAAACAACTTAAATGCTGATTCATTTCATTACAGTATTTTGTGTATACCACCTGGTATACATCCAGGCAGTAGCATGTTACTTCAGGAACCTCTTCAAGTTTGACATCACTCTTACAGAACTATGTTTAATTTAATACATTTCTGGCATTAATTGATGGTGTTTCTTTTGTTTTACAGTATTTAAAATTAACAGATGGATTCAAAAGCTTCGAATGAGAAGTTGTGACTCCCTCTGGAATTACATATTCTGCTTCATATAAAATTGGTTTGGGTCATTATGACCTGTCAAACAAATTGTATTTTACCATTTTTTTTTACAGATTTTTCCTGTTTGCTGTTTTCAATTTGAAGTGTAAAAGTAATCTATACATTATATTTTTACTAGTTAATATCCGAGGTGTTATAAGATTAAATTTTTAAGATTTTTTTTTCTGAACCCTTAAATTTTATACCCATCTTTGTGTAGCCACATTTGTAGCCACCATGAAAAGTGATCAGTATTAGCCTTCAATGCTGAACCTAAAGCAAATTCAAGCTACAAAAACAGGAACATTGACTTTTTTTTTTAAATAGTCAAATAGGCAATAGTATGTTTTATTTTCAGGTTAGTTAGTGAAAGCACACACCTATCACTGATGCCTGCTGGAGAGCTTGAGGCCTTTTAGCACTGTACACTGCACACTCTTCTCTCACTTTCCACTTGTCTTCAACAACCCTGTTGAAAATACAGCATTTTAATTGCCTTTGGAATAAAGAGAAATCGCTATCATTACAGCTATCCGAATTCCTAGGATCAGGGGTTGGGAGAGAAGCAGGCCATCATCTGACTGAGTAAAAATGCAGAGCTCAGGGAGGCAAGTGAGTAATTGGAGGCACTGTGAGGAAGGCAGACCTGGGGCTACCCCCGAGCGACATTACCTGCCGCCATGGAAAACAGACTGGTAATTACCCTCCATAGGTTTCTATTCTTTTCTAATGTCACGGCTGTTTAAAACGGGTACTCCACTTTCTCTCTCACACACATCATCATGCTCATTAACTCTTAACATGCAGGTAAAGGTCATCATGGAAGTGATAATTAGAGACGATCAATTCAGCAGCCTTTATATTTTTCTATTAAGTGTTTCTCTATTTTCCTGAAGGTATGTGTTAACAGCCTGCCTACACAATTCTTCCTTTAACTAACAATGTAAAAATTATTTCCTTCATGTAACACACACAAAAAATAAAGAGTTAACATTTGCACTGGCTTTTTGATTTCATCCAACTTTAGGAACATCCATCCATCCATCCATTATCTCCAGCCACTTTATCCTGTTCTACAGGGTCGCAGGCAAGCTGGAGCCTATCCCAGCTGACTACGGGCGAAAGGCGGGGTA
>JANZLB010000001.1:35309489-35319582 GCA_026167865.1 Notarius quadriscutis | reverse complement strand
GAATTCTAAAGGAAAATGTCAGGACATCTGTCCATGAACTGAATCTCAAGAGAAGGTGGGTCATGCAGCAAGACAACCACCCTAAGCACACAAGTCATTCTACCAAAGAATGGTTAAAGAAGAATAAAGTTCATGTTTTGGAATGGCCAAGTCATGTCCTGACCTTAATCCATTTGAAATGTTGTGGAAGAACCTGAAGTGAGCAGTTCATGTGAGGAAACCCACCAACATCTCAGTGTTGAAGCTGTTCTGTATGGAGGAATGGGCTAAAATTCTTCCAAGCTGGTGTGCAGGACTGATTAATAGTAACTGGAAACATTTAGTTGCAGTTATTGCTGCACAAGGGGGTCACACCAGATACTGAAAGCAATGGTTCACATACTTGTGACATTCCATGGATGTCACTTCGAAGTCAACGAAGACTACTGGTGGTGGATGGCGCGGGTATGGGCTGTGAGGCCAGCAGCCAATGCACATGGCCTTGAACAGGTGGCACATCTATATGGGGCGTCAGCAGAGTCAGGAGCTTTCCGCCTAAGGTGGGCCTGGTGGATGTTGTACACCCTCTTTTCCTCAACGGTAGAAATTCCCTCTGAATGGTGGCTTTCCAGAGTGGGCGGTTTTGTGCTAGCAGTTCGAGTTCACAAGCAGCAATGCCACACTTCTTAAGAGAGTTCTTTACAGAGTCTTTGTAGTGCTTCCTGGGCCTTCCAACTCGGCACTCGCCGCTGGCGAGCTCACCATAGAATAATTGCTTGGGAGTTCTATGATCATTTATACGGACGAGGTGACCTGTCCATTGGAGTTGTTTCTTCACGATGACACTTTCAACAGATTGATACTTGGATCTGCATTCTGCATAACACCTCAAGATTGGACACTTTCTCCTCCCAGGATATCTTCAGGATCTTTCTAAGGCAGCGTTGTTGAAAGGCCTCAAGTTGCTGGATGTGGTGGCAGTATGTTGTCCAGCACTCTCCTCCGTAGAGAAGAGTACTTAAGACAACGGCTTGATACACAGCAACCTTTGTGGGTGGAGTTATGGTGTGGCTATTCTACACCCTCTTTTGCAGGTGTCCGAAGGATGCGCTAGCCTTTGTGATGCAGCTGGAGATCTCTCTGTCCAGTTGGGCATCACTTGACAGAATACTCCCTAAGTACACGAAGGCGTCTGTGTTCTTCAGAAGCTTGCCATCAATACATACTGCTGGATCGATGTACTGTGTACTGGGGGGGGCTGGTAGAGAATTTCTGTTTTCTTAGTGCTCATGCAAAGGCCGAACCGCTTCGTGGCAGCAGAGAAGCTGCTGACCAGTAGCTGCAGTCCATCCTCACTGTGGGAGAAAAAAGCACAGTCATCAGCAAAGAGTAGATCTTGGACTAGCTGGTGGCTGACCTTGGTGTTGGCGCACAATCTTGAGATATTGAATATATTGCCATCAGATCGGAACCTGATATAGACGCCTTGGTCTCTGCAGTTAGCCAGTGCCTCGTCAAGCATAGTGCCAAAGAAGATGATGAACAATATAGGGGCAATCACACAACCTTGTTTGACCCCGGGTGTTATTGGAAAGGGGTCGGAGAGCTGACCATCTGCGCACACACACGCTTGGATACCGTCATGAAGCCCCACGAGTATTCTAATGAACTTATCCGGAACACCCTGCTTCCCCAAAATCTTCCAGAGGCCGGTGCGCGGGACAGAGTCAAATGCCTTGGTTAGATCGGTAAAGACAGCGTAAAGGCCGACATTTTGCTCCACGCACTTCTCTTGAAGCTGTCTGGCAGCAAAGATCATGTCAATTCTCGCTTCTAAAGCCACACTGCGACTCGGAGATGACGTCATCGAAGATGGAGTGGGCAAGTCGGCATTGCATGATCTTTGTGAGGATTTTGGAGGCGATGGCTAGGAGAGATATACCGCGATGGTTGTCACAGTCACGGGAGTCTCCTTTGCGTTTGAAGATGGTAACAATAACAGCATCCCTGAATTGGTCAGGGATGTCCTTGCTCTGCCATATGCACAGTAAAAGGTCATGGATCTTGTCCATCAAGGTGACACCGCCATACTTGAAGACTTCAGCTGGTAGTCCATCTTCACCAGCACTCACTATTTTGACACTCACAGATATGTAATATTGGATCATTTTCCTCAATAAAAAGATTACCAAGTATCATATTTTGGTCTCATTTGTTTAACTGGGTTCTCTGTATCTACTTTTAGAACTTGTGTGAAAATCTGATGATGTTTTAGGTCATATTTATACAGGAATATAGAAAATTCTGAAGGGTTCACAAATTTTCAAGCACCACTGTACATCTTTAATTTAAAAAAAACACTAGAATTTGGTGCACAAGTTTTAATTTTCTTTGGATTTTCTGAAATCAACACAGTCAAAATTTTACATACACTGAAAATTTTGCCTGAATGTTATCTTGGATATGAATGTCATGGCAATATTTGGCCTTAAATGATTTCTCTGAACTGTTCTTTTTCTGTGGCAGAATGATTGTACGATATACATCTTTAAAAAAAAATAGAATTCAGAGCACAATTTTCTTTGTTTTTTTTAAATCAACACGTGGTCAAAACTATATATACAGGGTCAATGATTTACATACGCTCACTTAGATTATTAATTCAGAGGTTTAATGAATTAATTAACTACCTTTTAGTGATCTTGATTGACTACAGCTGGTAACTTCTCTGTGCCATCGTAAAAAGGGTTTGTTTACAGCACTCATTGGATTGACCAACACACAATACAATGGGAACCAAAACCACTGGACTGCTCCAATTGCTGTGTGACTCCTTGATTATCTCCATGTTGAGTATAGCTCTGAGTTCATCTGGAACTATGTTTGTGTTCAGGTAAGCAGTATGGGTAGCTGCAAACATCCACCACTAGAGGCATCTTGATATGGTGCTCTATTAGATTAATGTGACTGGGAAGAGGCAAAAATACAGGAAATTCCTCCTGCAACCTGGCAATCTGTGTTCTCTTGGACATTGAAAGGGTTCTCTACAGGGGACCAGGGTGAAATGAACTACATTTTTTGGACTTGCCTCCAGTCCCAGCTCCTCCCACTCAGGAACCACTGTTAGCAGAGCCACAGGAACCTCCTCTGTCCATAGTTTTAGGAGATTGAGGTGTTAAATTTGATATGCATCATCTTTATCCATTCATCTCACCTCACCTCATATTTGACATCTCCAACTTGCCCATGTGACCTCAGAAGATCCTTGCCACTTCACAAGTCATTTAGAGCTCAACATGGGTAGTAAAATGAGCACTTCATCTCAGCCAAGCACATGCACCAAATGCCTGAACCTGCAGTTCCTCTCATACTGAGCAGGAACCACTCGTTCATCCCATACTGAGCACCACTGGGTGGCATGGTGGTGTAGTGGTTAGCACTGTCACCTCACAGCAAACAGGTTCTTGGTTTGAAGACCCCAGTGGGTTCAATGGAGGTTTTTCTGTGTGGAGTTTGCATGTTCTCTCCATGTCTGCCTGGGTTTCCTCTGGGTGCTCCGGTTTCCCCCACTGTCCAAAGACATGCGGTTAGGTTAACATGGGGCCAGTCATGGCCTGAAGGTTGGGCTGAAGTGCTTTTTAGCAAGGCATCTAAACCCCAACTGCTCCCCGGGCACTGTAGCATAGCTGCCTACTGCACTGGGTATGTGTGTGTGCTCAGTGCTCACTTTTGTGTGCATGTGTGTGTTCACTGCTTCAGATGGGTTAAATGCAGAGGAAACATTTCACTGTGCTTGAGTGTATGTGTGATAAATAAAGACTTCTTGTCTTGTCTTAGGTTCTGGTGTAAATTCCTGTTGCCAAGCACCTGTATTATACAGTCGGGATTGCCATTCTTGCGCCTCTAGCAAATTCTCCTTGGTTAAGTGACTCAGCATATGGAGTTTTGCTGTCAGGTAAAGAATAGAAGTCTGTGAAGATTCTCAGTCATCCAGGTCATAGTAAACTGTGCGTGTAAAAGAGAGCAACTGGACTTGCTTGAAGATTCTTGAAGACATTTCACCTCTCATCCGAAAGGCTTCTTCAGTTCTGTTTGATTAATGGGGAGTATCAGGTATTTATCCTTTGAGACAGAACTGAAGAAGCCTTTTGGATGAGAGGTGAAACATCTTCAAGAATCTTCAAGCAAGTCCAGTTGCTTTCTTTTACCACTTAGTTTAAAGAACAGAAATTGAAATTAATTTTTACTCGCAGAACATCCCTCCTCCCAATTTTCTTAATGACATTCAGGATGCCACAAGCCTTGTGAGCATACAAGAATTCAAATGGGGAGAACCCTGTGGAGGTTTGCAGGACCTCTCATATTGCAAATAAGAGGGGTTCCAGCCATCTATCCCGATTTCTAGTGTTGCCATGCACAAATGTACAGATTATGTATTCAAGTGTCTAATTAAATAATTTGACCAGCACATCTGTTTGTAGATGGTAACAAATCTATGTAATACCCAGTAAATCCTACTTGTCCATATCAAGTTTGTGAAGTGTATGACATGGACATTGTGCCTTGATCAGTCAAGATCTCTTTCGGGATCCTGAGTTGGGAGATAACACAGAAGAGTGCTTCCACCACACTGCATGCAGAAATGTTGTGCAGAGGCACTGCTGCAGGGTATCACATTACATAGTCCACTAAGACAGTATTTCTCAGCCACTGGACCATGGCCCATTAGTGGGCCACAAAACGCCATCTAGTGGGCTGCCAATTTTTTTTTTTTTTTCAAGTTGAAGCAAATTTTTAGTAGGGTACAATTGCTGGGTTGCATGCAACATCACATCCGCCTCATTAGATATGCAAGACATGAATTGATGGTCAACTAAGCTCACTGTTCATAAAGTGTTACTATTGCTGGGGTGCCTTGCTAGTCATTAAAATGCCCTATGTTTGCTTTGTTTTAGGCTATTCAAATCAAACAAATCATGAAACTGATAAGTTTCTTCTGGGTTTCCTGTGAAGTGATAAAAAGGTGAAAGAGCAAAAGATTTTTATCAAAAGATGATGAGAGAGGTGGGTATTGTACCTTTCGCTGCAATCAAAGGGAGCCGAGTTGAAGAACACTTGTATTTTTAGTGATCACTTCGTGAAAGGTTTGTAAATTCCTCTGACTTATTTTGTTTGGATTCACGAATCACTTTTCTCACCATTTTCCATTAGTTCGTGATATTTTGAAGTTCAGGAGATGCTTAAGTCCTCAGATGTGTTCTTGTTTACTGTTTGATCATGGTTGCCATATTGTAAACTAATGCGTATATAATATGCGTAAATACCTAGGTCTGTAAAGGTGTTTCTGTGGATCTTTGTGAACGGTTTACCTGGAAGAGAAGAATAGGGAGGGTAGAGAATTGAGTGGCTGTGGTTTGTTTACACCCAATACTAAAACTTGTAGTGTCCTAGCAATCATAGCAAAGACACATACAAAAAGCCCAAAAATGCCTAGTTACCTCAGCATAAACAATAGAGAATTTATGTTGTAGTGTCTTGATCCCCAGATCTTTAACCCAGCCACATATAAAAAGGTGTACACCTCCATGCTCTTCCAGGTATTCATTTGTTTGTCCATGTAGAATGATGTCTGCAGCACAAGGTAATTTGAGATGTCAGGGAACTCAACAGATGGATAATTTTCCAAATCATAGGAAAAATTATTCTTTGTTAACATGTAAGGATCTGTCTCATTGAGTGGTTTCTATATCCATTTCTCTTGAGTGAACTTCTTGGTTTTAATAACTTACTTGTTTGCTGTACACAAACATGGCAATAAGTTCTTGTGTTAATCGACCAGACTCCACATTTGGATCATTAATCCCTTTGGACTGAGAATGCCCTGCATGCATGGTTTTATATTGGCTTCTGGCTCATCCATACAGTTTTAAATACAATACCTAAAATTAAAAATAGTTTATATTGGATTTATTTAATTCCTAGGCTCCAATCTGTAACAAGGAGTGATGTTGCATTCCATTAATGCACTTTACAATAGAATATTAGATTCTAATAGAATAGTTGAGCCAAAAACAATTGGATATCTTTTGTAATTAGGCCCCAACTCATGATAAGTATGAATAGGTGAGCCTTAAAGTAGTAAAGCTTGAGAACCCCTGCACTGCGACTACCAAAGTGATGCCCTCATGCACTCCAATCTAATGGCCCAACAAGATCCATGCCAATTCTTTTTTGACACATGAAAGGGTACAGTGGTGCTTTTGGGGTGGCTGGCAAATTTCCCAGTTGACATTTGCAAAATGCAGCACACCACCTGTGAACATCACCATGAATGCCCAGCCAATAGAAATGGGCCATGAATTGGTTTAGTGTTTTATCCTGTCTTAAATGTCCTACAGGAGAGTGCAACATTAAGCTAGAGGTTTTGACCATCGGTTACTCTCACTTGGTCAAAAGTGTGCTTCAGGATTTTGTCTCATGACTGCTCTAACAGGAGATCCCAAAGGGAAATCACTGGGGAGAATGGAGGGGCAGAGCCTTCCCCACCCTTCATGTCTCCCTGATGTGGAGCTGATGCTGATGGCCATGGGACCACCTTCCCAGTACAAAGCTGCATTGGAATTCCCCTGAGTTTCACTGCGGCAGGACCAATCCACAAATAATTGCTTTACTAATTCTTGAAGCCCTGGCCAGTTGGTTCCCAAAATTAGTGGATGGGCAAGGTGAAGACTAACCACCACCTCTGCTCTATGCTTTTCACCCCTAAATTGAATAGTGATGGCCACTGGAAGATACTTGTGAACATCCTCATGCACACACCATCCCTTCACCAATTGTGCATTTCCCAATGTTCCACATTGAATCAGGCTTTGATGAGCTATGCTCTAATTACACCCTGAGTCAAGTCAAGTCAACTCAAGTTTATTTATATAGTGCTTTTAACAATAGATATTGTTGCAAAGCAGCTTTACAGAATTTTAGTGACTTTAAACATGAGAATTTTATCCCTAGTCTGTCCCCAATGAGTAAGCCTATAGTGATGATGGCAAGGAAAAACTCCCTCAGATGACATGAGGAAGAAACCTTGAGAGAAGCCAGACTCAAAAGGGAACCCATCCTCATTGGGTGATAACAGATAGCATGATTATAACATTTTTAACAGTTTTAACATGAAGTCTGTTTTGTTGATGTTATAAACTGTTAATTTATGGAAACTTGAATGCAAAACTGTTCATGACAACTGCAGTCCTAAAGTTAGCAAGTCAACTGTAGTCCTCAGCCATAAAAGCATTACTGTAAGTGTCCAGAGTGTCTTCCAAGTGCGACTTTCGACTGTGCATATGGAGCCATCCTCCACAAGAGTGATGTGATGACACTCCAGCCAGACATAGGGCATCAGGATGGATCAGGCAGGTCCAAGGAGCAGAAGAGGTCAGGATCTCTGGTGTCTCAGGATCGACATGTAACTCAGAAGGACAGACAGAGGGAAGACATGGGGGGGCGGGGGGAGAAAACACAGGTTGTTAGGTATGCCCAATGTCACCTAAAGAGTAAGAACAGAATACATTTTGCACTGAGTGCAAGCAGGGACTCCGACAAGACTAGAATGACAAATTCTTCCCTCAGAGAACAGAAAGTCGTTCCGTCAAGGAGGACGAATTTAGAGCTTGTAACAGAAGATCTTTTTCAAACAGTATATTTTTATGGACAGCATTAAAACACCTGCCCTTAGACTTAACACATGCAAAAAGTTTATAGGACATTAATAAACGTATTATATATTTTTTTCCCTGCAGGACTAGATGACTGTCTGCAGCAGTACATTAAGAACTTCGAGCGAGAGAAAGTCGGCGGTGATCAGCTGCTGCGCATTACCCATCAGGAGCTGGAGGATCTGGGCGTGTCACGCATCGGCCACCAGGAGCTGATCCTCGAAGCGGTGGACCTGCTGTGTGCTCTGGTAGGAACTCTACATACGCCACTTTTATTCTCCTCCTTACAGTTTTGCAGATTCAGTGAAAAAAATGTCTTTAATTGATTCTATATTCGCACTAACTCGACTAAGCAGCTGTAGGCTAATCACAATTAGCAGCAAATTAGCAGCGTGTTACACGCTATTAAAGAGCACCATCACTGAACAAGCACATGACAAAAACATTTACATTTATTCATCCAGTAGGTTTGTTTTTATCTAAAACGATTTACCAGTCGCGAACAATGGAAAACATAAAAATATAATATATTCAACTTTACTACTTTACTATATTGTACATGAACTTTGCACTAAATTGGAACAAAAATAATTTTGTCAGGAAATTGATTTAAAGGTTGTGTGTTTTACCTGAAATATACAGCCATAACACTTTACTGCTACCGTTTTTAAAAGAAATGCTTTGTTTTGTTTTTCATTTCATGAATTACATCACTTCTGTTTTTATGGCATCTTTAAAAGAGAACTCTTTTACACTTGTACAGTACATCCTGCTGAATTCTGGATTCTGATTGGTCACAAGGTGTCGATTAATTAAATGTAGTTTAGGTCATAAAAAGAATTTTCCCCGACACCTGATTATTTTTGTTTAGTGGACTGAAAGCTACTGAATTCGAATCACAGACTTCCAATTTTATTAGTGTTTTAAAAATAGAACAATTAATGAATTTAAAGCCACGTGGCCCTAAATTCTCCGCTATTTTTTCCTGCTTCACCATGACCCAATTCAAGATACTACATCATGCATGACGTGGTGGGCTTTCCCCGTTCACACAAGGCATTGTGGGATACAAATTTGAAACAAGAGAGAAAAATGGAGGATGTGAGTGTGCGAATGAAACGTAAAAGACCAACTACAGTAACGGAAAGAAAGCGAGAAGAAAAGACGTGATGTTACGTATATACGAAGGAAAGGAAATGCAGGACCAAACTAATAAATATCGGCGCTCAGTGACCACCTCGGTGTGATCAGCTGTTCGTTTAGCGACAGAATGATGGAACTGTGAGTGCACGCTCAAAGGTACTGTAAACCTGTGCATGCGCACACACACGGACTTCCTCTGTCTGCTTGACTGCATAAAGTGAGCAATTTCATGCACATTATTTGCTCAGGAATCCTCTCAAATTAAATAACTTCCCAGCCACAGAATGGCCTGAGATTTTGTAAGATATTACAGAAATAAGCATATATCATAATGACCAAATTTCAGAGGGAACTTAATTTCACCGATTTTATGTAATCGAAAGACCGTCCAGCTTTAATGCTAATATTGTCACTAAAAAATTCAATATCGATGGACCAATGATCCGAGTGCTTTTTTAAATCTCTTCATCTGCTTTATTCATCTAACGTCCAACATCTTGCTGCCAAACACAGCATGTCAGAGCCCAATAACACCGTCTTCACTGTCTTCTCTGCTTCACACACAAAGGAAGTGAGAAAAAAGCATGAAGGGTGTAATGGTGCACGGTTATCAGAGACTGCTGAGATACTGAGCCCGTTCTGTAATTAACCACCGCGAGTTCTCACTGCCCTCAAGGCCCAGTGGAGATGGAAGTGACATGTCGGTGTCAGCAGCGGGACTCTTGTTCCTTTGAACGCCTCTTCCTTCCTTCCATGAAATACCTAATTCAGCCCTCGCCGTGTGGCTGCACAGCAAATTGCACAAGTGATCTTTTGAAATTCATGAATATGATATCAGAGGAGCGGAGGAATAGCTAACCCAGATGGGCTGGAATTAAAACCAAGTAGTGTTGCAGAAAGAATCCGGTGGAGCACACAATCAAGTGTCGGAGTTTTAACTCGTGCAGGAACCAGAGGGATCGTTATAGGAGTGAAGAAGTTCTTGGAGCCGAATGGAACTGAAAATTGACTGGAAATGGGAAGAAGTCAAATGCAGGAGCTAAAACTGGCTCAGGCTGATGTTTGATCATTCTTTGCCATGACCCTTACAGTGATGTAATATTCAAGACTGAGGCTATTTAACAGTTAAGCTCACCCAGCTCACTGTGCCCTCCTCCACCTGTCAGTGGATTACAAACTTCTTGACTGACAGGAAGCAGCAGGTGAGGATGGGAAGCATCACATCCAGCACTCGGACTGTTAGCACTGGCGCCCCCCAA
>JANZLB010000001.1:34963880-34974149 GCA_026167865.1 Notarius quadriscutis | reverse complement strand
TTTTGGATAAGAGGTGAAACGTCTTCAAGAATCTTCAAGCAAGTCCAGTTGCTCTTTTCTACCACTCACAGTTTATCCTCACCTAAATTTTATTCTACAGTGGATAACACCATGATACTAATGGTTCCATTCACAAAGATGGCACATTTTTCATTCAGCAACTCCTGGACATAATAATAATAATAATAATGCCACAAAATACTACAAAAGTTTTAGTAAGTATAAAACTTACCAAAACAGCATTGTCAGGGTGGAGGCTCCTACTGGATGCAGACACAGAGGAGAACGGGTGCATCACAAACTGGTAACCGAATCCAAGTCGTAATCCAGGCAGCGTAGTCAGGGTCAGGCTAAGGTCAGTTGATGTGCAAACAGTGTAACAGAGACTAAACTGAATCGAGGTTGGGTATAAATGGAGTAATAAGGTCAAAGTCAGAGGAATTCAGAAATGGGAGAATAAGGTTCAGGAAATTCAGCTCAGAACACTGAGTGGTACTTTGCATTGTCAGTGTGTTTATCTGAGTCTTATATAGGTGAGTAGGTGATTATGAATCAGGAAATAGGTGTGTCTAGTATTCTGGGGAGGAGAGGTGCTGTGGTGCTTGGGTGTTGTAGTCCATCGCGGCCATGTTTGGAGGCCACTCTGAACCTGCACTTTCAGCACTATTACTCACAAAACACCACCACCACCCCAAAGTGCTTAATCTGGGAGTGACTTCCTTCCTAGGGCAACCTCTCTTTCTGGGAGCTGGTTTGTCAGGATGTTGGCTATGGAATTCCTGGGTTAAGAGAGGGTCCAAGATGTCCTTGGCTGGCACCCAACTTTGCTCCTCTGGGCCAGACCCATCCTAGTCCACTAGGTATTCTAGTCCACCTTGTCTGCAATGGGAATTAAGGATTTTCTGGACTTGGTAGATGGGCTCTTCTTCCAATTCTTGAAGTAGTGGAGGTTTACTGATGGGTGAGCTGGTGGCTAATGGGACTTGTATGGCTGATTTGATGCATGATACGTTGAATGGCGGGGCCATGCGGCAACATGCTGGAAGTTCCAATTTGTATGAGACTTCATTTATTTTGTTCTGTATCTTAAAGGGGCCTATGTAGCAGGCTTTGGGAGATCTGTGACAAAGTCTATAGCTAAATGGGACCAGGGTCATTGCAGTATGGGTAGAGGGCAAAGCTTCCAGCATTTTCCAGCATCTTCCAGCATCTCTGGGTACTTTCACTTGAGCGCAAGCTGAACATGAGGAAATTAATTGATTAATCTCAGTTAGCATGTTCTCCCACCAATACTTGTTTCAGAGGAGTTGGTAAGTTCTCTGACTGCTTGGATACCTGGTTGCAGGAGATGAGTGAGCCCAGGTGATGAGCTGCCCTCAGAAACGTGGTGGTACATACATATGGGTGGACAGCAGGAATCTGGTAGGTTGTGCGGCTGGGCCTCAGCTATGGGCTTGTCGATTTCCCAGGTAATTGAATTGATGAAATAGTCAAGAAGTAAAATGGGAGTGGGTTCACTGCTGGAGCTGGTTGTAGTATGTAATCTGGAGAAGGCATTGGCCTTGGCATTCTTGGAACCAGGACGAGTAGAAATGGTGAAGTGGAATCGAGTGAAAAACAGGGCCCATCAGGCTTGCCAGGGGTTCAGTCACTTGGCTGTTTTGAGGTATTCCAAATTTTTATGGTCTGTGAAGATGATAAATGGATGGGTGGCACCCTCTAACCAATGTGTTTATTCTTCTAGGGCAAGCTTAATAGCGAGAAGTTTTCAGTTGCCAACATCATAATTTTGTTTGGTCAGAGAGAATTTCTTTGAAAAGAATATGATGGGGTGCAATTTGGACTTTTCCCCTAGGCGTTGTGACAGAACCCATCCCACCCCATTTCAGATGCATCTACTTCCACTATGAAGGGTTTAGTGGGATTGGGGTGTCTGAGGATGGGTGCCAAAGTGAATGTGGACTTGAGATGTTCAAAAGCCTCTCCTGCAGTAGGGTTCCATAGGAGGCGCTTGGACCCTTTCTTCAGCAGTGAGGTGAGAGGAGCCGCAATGGTGCTAAACCCCCGATGAATCTACAGTAAAAATTTGTGAATCCAAGGAAACATTGAAGTTCTTTTATTGTGCTGGGTCTCGGCCAGGAGGTAACTGCCGATACCTTGTTTGTGACCATACTGACTCCATTAGCACTGATGATATACCCAAAGAACGAGATTCAGGTCACATGGAACTTGCATTTTTCTGCTTTAACATAGAGCTGATATTCAAAGAGTTGAGTGAGCACAGAGATTACATGTTGGCGGTGTGTGTCTTCTTCAGGTGAGTAGATCAAAATATTGTCTATATAGTTGATAACATATTGCCCCAACATGTCACAGAGGACATCATTTATTAAACACTGGAAGACCTTGGGTGCACAAGAAAGGCCATACTGCATCTTGCAGTACTCAAACTGTCCGAAGATGGTGCTAAAGGCTGTCTTCCACTCATCACCCTTTCGGATGTGGACCAAATTGTACGCACTACTTAAGTCTAATTTAGTGAAGATGCTGGCCTTCCTAAGTTGTTCTAGGGCTAAAGGTACAAACAGAAGTGGATATGGGTACTTAACTGTGATCTGGTTCAAGTCCCTATAATCGATACATGGATGCAACCCTCCCCCCCTTTTTTCTACAAAAAAGAAACTGACTGAGGCTGGAGATGTGGCTGGATGGGTGCATGGATGTAACCTTGTTTCAGAGCCTCCTGAACATATTCCTCCATGGCCTTTTATTCAGCGATGGACAGTGGGTAGATTCTGTTGCATGGAGAGGTCGTGCCCAGGAGGAGGTCTATGGTGTAGTTGTAGGGATGGTGCAGGGGAGGCCACTGGCTTTACCCTTGCTAAGCACTTCCTTGAGTGGGTGATAACAGACTGGTACATGCTCTATGCCCCCAGCCTTGGGGCTTTCTACAGAAGTAGAGGCTCGAATGATTCATGGGAGCTGTAGACAATCATGGAAACATGTGGGAGACTACTGGAGAACTTCACAATGCTGCCAGGAGATAAAGGTTGTGTTGTTGCAGCCAAAGGAAACCTACAACTATGACTTATCGAGAAATATTCATGACAAATAAAGATATGTGTTCCATGCATTGGGTTCCCACCTGAATAATGACTGGGGTAGTGCAGTCAGTGACGAGCCCCTTGCCGATGGGTCTGCCATCAATGGCTTTTAGTCTTATGGGTGAAGAAGTCTTTCAGTGGGTAGGCTGAGGTTCTGGATGACTTCATGACTGAAAAAGTTGCCCTCAGCTCCGCAGTCTGTGAGGGCAGAAAGAACATGGGTCGAGTCTGGAAGTTTCAGTAAGACCTGAAGTTTTAGAGTAGGTTGCACAGAACAAATTTCAGGACTCACTGGGCTGTCAGAAATGGCTCCTTGCCAGGGATGATCTGCTCTCCTAGCCAGATGAACAGGACATTGTGCTATGTGATAACCATGTTCACCACAATAGAAACAGAGCCCCTCCTTCTGTCTTCTGTCTCTCTCCAATTGGGGCATTCAGGTATTAGATATTTCCATTAGAGCAGGTTCTTGTGCAACTGGGGTAGAGACTGGTGCATGTTTTAAGGAGGGTCGGTTGCAGAGCAAATGACCAAGTTTGATCACCAGGTCAATCAGGGATTCTAATGGCAATTGTTTGTCACAACATGCTAGCTCAGTGAGGACATGGGGTTCAAACCCTGACAAAACATGGCCTTGAGTACCAGCTCATTCTATCCACTCCCTTCCACCAGAGTATGGAATTTCAGGGAAAATTCAGTTACTCTTCTCTCTCCTTCCCAGATTGTAAGTAATCGCTCATCCACTTCCACTCCCTCAGGTTGGTGATTGAACACTCTCTTGAATAGTTCAACAAATCTGTCATAGGATGTCATGTGCTCACCGCTGCACTCCCATATGGTGCTAGCCCACTTCATGGCTTTACCTGTGAGAAGGTTAATGAACTGGGCGATCTTCTGTTCCTCTGTGGCACCTGTGAGTGTTGAGAAGTACAGGGAACATTGAAGGAGAAAGCCCTTGCACTCTGCTACCTGAGAATTTTTCCTGCTAATGAACCATCAAAGCAGCACCGGTTGACGACATGGGACATGTCAAGAGGGCCTGTAAAACAACAGCCATTAATTGTGACATACGAGTGTTAAATTCACTTAACATTTGCTGGTGTTCTCCCAACAGGCATCCCTTTGCATTTAAAGCAGTTTGCTTTACTGCCTCTGCTGCATCCATTTTGGCAAAGTATCCTGTCAGGGTGCAGGCACTTACTGGATGCAGACCCAGGGGACAGCAGATATGTCACAAACTGGTAACCAAATCCAAGTCATAATCCAGACAGTCTAGTTAGGGTCAGACTAAGGTCAGTCGATGTGCGAACAGTGTAATGGAGACTAAACTGAATCAAGGTCAGGGATAAACAGAGTAATAAGGTCAGAGTCACAGGAATTTTGAAATGAGAGAATAAGGCTTGGTAAAGTCAGGTCAGAAAACGGAGTGATACTTTGCATTGTTAGTGTGTTTGTCTGTCTTATATAGGTAAGTAGGTGATTATAAAACAGGAAACAGATGTGTCTAGTATTCCGGGGAAGAGCTGAAGTGCTGTGGCGCTTGGTTGTTGGAGTCCATCGTGGCCATGTTTGGAGGCTGCTCTTAACCTGCATTTTCGGCACTATTACTGACAAGCATTTTTTAAAACCTTTTACCGGAAGTAAATTGTAGTAGCATTCTACTGCACCTGGTACTGGGTTAGTTGGGTTAAAGAAATAAGAAAGATTTAATAAAGATTAATGTGAAGCTAAATCAGCATAAACTATTAGTCCAACTGACTAGATAGCTCAGAAAAAAATAATTATATGATTCTGAATAAAATGAATGAAATATGAGCAATTAAATTTTGTTGCTTTTTTCCTTTGCTGAATAATTCTAGTTGTTTTTTAGAAAGAGTGTAGCCCAGGACATTAAAAATCCAACACATTAAACATTCCTAAATCCTATGTATGCAACAGTAAGTTCTTTCTGAAATAAAATGCGACATCATAATTTCCTTTTCCTTTGAAGTGCAGTTGCTCCCAGGAAGCCATGTACCTTATTTTTTTTACTACTGTGTAAAGAGGGGTAAGCTTTGGACATGCTTTATTTATGCATATTTTACTAATCTTTTTCTCTCCTGTGTTGTCAAAAGATATCAGTTCTCAAAGGTCTAAGTGAATGTGTAAGGGCTTTTGTTTGAAGACTATAACTCTTTATGTGACACTTCCGTTGTTTGATTTGCACTTTCGGTATCACCCCTGCTGCTCCCAAGTCAATAGAAATATTTGAACTGACATCTGCAATCCTGACTTTCAGAACATGCAGTTCTGAACTCTGAGAATCTGTAGTAAACCATTTCAAAAGCGGATGTCTGTGAATAAAAGTGTTTTGGTTATTTTATGCTGAGATCAATGCTTTTTATTTATTGTTGTGTTGGAATTGGGATAGGGGAAGATACCCTGGATCAAAATGAAATGGATTCTGATCTCCAAAGTGCAGCCAAGACTGCAGATTTATTTACTCTTGGTTCACATTTTTCTGTCACTGAAATGTGAATATTTGTTTTTAGACTTCCACCATTGCTATCATCTCCAACCTGGCCATGAAGCGCCAAACCCACAGACAATGGTAGTTAAGTGGGCACCAAGCTGCCTGTTCAGTGGCCCATCCAGCCCTGAAGACCACCAGAGGTTTCTGCAGATGTCATTTTCTCAGAAGCAGGGACTGTACATGTCAGAATAGGTTCTTTGTGAGTGGGATCAACACACAAAGGGTTGTTTCAAGTGTACTGCTTGTGGGAGGATGGGAATGAGGTCAGACTTGGGCTTTGCCACTGATGGATGTTGTCACATGCTGTTTTTTCAGGCTTTTTTTTTTGGAAAATAGTAGCAAGATGGCTTTCTCTAGTTATTGCAAGGCAATGCCATTGGGCACGGGATTCAAAGTGTTCTGACAGAAGCACTAACACTAGCAACAACCCTAAAACTGTGTGGAATCTGGGAGGCAAGTTTTGTTGGCGAGTTAAACTTAAAGCAATTTGGCAAATGTAGTGTTAGGCAATGGGTTAAAATTAGCATGAAAAAGCAGTAAGATTAGTAAACTGGTTGTCTAGCTGATTAATCATGAATCAGTATGTATTGAAAACAACAACATTAAGGATTTAAATGAGCAGGAGTATATGATCATGATGTAAAATGATTAAGACCGATGAATTAAAATTAACCTAATGCTAAGCAGAGTTAGCTGGTTAGTGGACTTTCCTTAAGCAATATCTAGAGGGTAGAGCAATGCCCTCAGCTGGGATAATGAAATAATTTATTGTTGTTATTATGAGTAGGAGTAGTAAACTGCAGTTATATTTTTGTTCATATCCTAAAAAAATAATTGTTAAATGTTATCACAATATTTAAAATAGCCATGTGCTGTGAATACATTCATTACATACAGATTAAAGTGAGTAACTAGACAGTTTGATTTGTTCTAAAAATGAAACTGTACAGTTGATCAATACTTGACTATAGTATGCTAGCCTATTATTGAACAGTTGTGTTGAGACTATAGCCACTGTTCTGTAGGATAGCCAATTAATTGAACTGTTAGTAATAGTAATACTGTTAATATATAGGCTACAGGTTTTTTGAGACACCTGAACTACACTGGATCCTGGAGTATCTCTTTGGCTAAGGAGATATTGAGCCAAGCACTTTGAACTGGATGAAATATCCTTCTGAGGAGGAATAACCCTTGACTCTCCCTATGAATCTAGACATTAGTCCCTGTGGCTCACTCATTCTATCCATCATATGAGCTACATGACAATGTTACAGCAATTTTTAAATGGGGCTATTTTTTGTTAAGCCATTTCAGTAGGCAGCATGTGTGATTTTTTCCCTAACATATTTTTTTTAATCTTCGTTTATTCATAACTATAACCAAGGTTAAAACCATATTACTCTTTTAGACTAGTATAAAGGAAATCCTTTATATGTATGTCACTGCAGTCACAATTCAATCTCATACAAAATTCATAGGAATCCTGACAAGTGCAAGCAGCTTTGTTGGATTTCACATAAGTTTGAAGTTAGAAAACTTATAACCACTAACACAAACCAAAAACTTACAACAAAATCTTTCATGGAAGTGAAACTAATCTATTACTTTGCAGACAAAATTGAACCAAAAAGAAGTTTCTACTGAATTGAAAAGGAAAATACTGTGAGACTCTATTTTAGTCCAACCAAGGCCATAGACCTTGAATATAACATGATGTATTTTCATGTTATATTCTAACAGTTCTGTTAGACGTTTTGCTAATATTTCTTACCCATGTGACTTATTAAGAATGAATATAACACCTGTTTTGTTTCTTAAAGCTACAATACTATCAAGAAAGTCTGACAGGGAGGAAAGGAAAGGAAAATGCCAGATGATGGAGAGTTAGCAAGAGAAAAATGGAACAAAGTCAGAAAAGAGAATGAGATATAAATTAGAGAGAAAACAATGACAGATGGAGAAATAATGAAAGATGCAGGTGCTGTAGCAAACTCAAATGGGAAGACTGCAATGACAGAATATGGAAGTAAGGCGAGGCAAGAGGAGGTACAAGAGAAAAGCAGGAGACAAAAGAAATTAAACTAGTAGTTGTATTTTTTCAAGAAATTCTATGGGAATCTGTCAGTTCTTACCTGGGACCTTTGATTTTTTTTTTTTTTTTAACCTGGCAGAAGTTACTGATTGACCACTGGCCAAATTTCTCAACCAAGTTCAGCTAAGTTACCAAATATCATATCAGCAAATTGGCTATGCCACCCTGAAAATGACTGGCAGATTCCCACAACAGAAATGACACTTAAATAGGTGCAGAGACAAAAGTAGGGGGAAACAGGTCCATGCATATGAGTGCAGCTGTGTGCAAGTGTAATATTCCTCACCCAGGGAGTGGGAAGCACTTAACTCAATACTGTCATGATTCCTCCAATTACTGCTGCCAGCCAATGGGAGGTGGTTCACCCCTGGAAGTACTCATCAGAATACAGAGGTGCCACAACATCAATTATTTAGCCAGCCTTTGCATTTGTGCACAGCCTTAACCACCTCAGTTTTGTTCCATTAGAGATAAAAGAGATAAAGGTTTTCACTCAGTGTGCAAAGGGGTCTGTTGCAACTTGGAATATCATCTTTGTGGTTGCATGCCTCATTTTGAGACAGATGACATGAAGAGATACAGACTGTGTGGTAGATGTGTGTGTTTTGCTTTGGGGCCTGGAGAGGTCTTAAAATTGGCATTCTTAAAGCTGGTAAGTTGGGAGGGAGCAAGGGAAACAGAAAGAGCAACAGCAGGAGAGTTGAAAGAGTGGATGGCTTGAGAAAGGAAGCAGGAAAATTATGTTAAGTTTTCCCAGAAAAACACTTGCACTGTCAGGATAAAAATAGAAGAAACTCTACTCAGATGCACTCCTCATAAATTACATGAAGTACATGAAGTACATCATAAGAGATTAGATCAATGAACACAGTGAGATGGAGAAAAAGAGAGATTATTCCCCTTTAAAGGTTAGCACTTATAAAGTGACAAAGCAAAAAGAACACAATTCTTAAAGCAGGAGAAAAATCCACCGATTTAAAAATTCTAAAGTCATGATCAAGGGAAACCACAGCAGACAATGTATTTTAAAAATAGATTTTTTTTTCAAAGGTGCTCTGAAAATCTGGATACTTTTACGTTTCATAGAGATAATCACTGCTTTCATTGTTTAATGTTTTCTGGAGAGATGATTTTTAAAGGGATGTTTTTCTTCCTGGTTTATCTTAAAATAAACTAGCAACCATGTCCTCTTTGGCACACTGTCTTTTTTCCATCTTACATTTTCAACCCACCATTAGTTTTATAAGACATTGAAGTAAAATCTGATATAATGTTCTCCCTAGCCCAGATGTATGATTAAATATTTATCATGCATTATTCCTACACCACATGCAATTACTCTATACTATTATAAAAACATTAACCAAGTAATTGTACATTAACTTCATATTTGTTTTGTTGGACTATTTTGTGCTTCCACACTGATCAAGAGGTAAAGTTCTAATTGCAGAAAAATACAAGTATAAACTTATATTTATTATACCTTCTACCAGTATGATTTTTCCATTCCATTTTCTGGACAAACTCAATCTAATTTTTGTCATGCCAGCAGAAGCAGCCTGCTCATGAGGTGGTTTGTGAAGATGGATGTGCTACAACGAAGTACTGAACCCTAGATAAAAATAAATACATAGAGAATAAATAACTAGATAACCTGAGCACGTAGCGGTCAGCTGAGTAATATGAAATTCCTGATGGAATTAATTTGCAGAGGTTAATTTCGAGCAGCGCTGCAAATTAGACTTGAAAGGATAATTACTTAATTTCCCTTGTCCACGCTTCCCCCATCTCCTTTTTCTTTCCTGCATATTTAAGTAAATTGCACTTTTCACCATTGCTGCTGTGCTGTGTTTAGACAGTGTTACACAGGTCGGGCTGAACTTCATTCCCATCATCTAATTTGCCTCTGTACTGCCTTATTGATTTACTGTAGATGTTATTTAATTCCCCTTGATAACTAAAATGATGGCGGGCAAATTGTCTACTGGCACCAGTTAATTTCTACAATTACAAAGGTGTTTACATATTACTTGTGAGAACAGCTAAGTTTTTTTTTTCATTGCAAGATGAGTATTACAATATTCTTTTAACTTGTAACTAGTATAAGAATAATCACCGTAGTGTATTTTATTTACTTCTGCCATATACAAATCAGCAGGTTTTTAAAATTTTTTACAGGGTTTCAATCCAGTAACTACTTTAGATAATATATAGATTTAGGCACTGCCGAAAAGCGGATTTCCCATCTGTTTCTGGGTCGTAGAATTTTCTTATATCATAGCCAGCCTCTTTTGTTTTATTTCTTTACCGGCTATAACACTGGCCACTAGGCGGTGTGTATGACTGGCAATTACTAACACTGGCCACTAGGCGGCATGTATGACTGGCAATTACTAACACTGACCACTAGGCAGTGTGAAGATTCTCAGTCATCCAGGTCATAGTAAACTGTGGGTGGTAGAAGAGAGCAACTGGACTTGTTTGAAGATTCTTGAAGACGTTTCACCTCTCATCTGAAAGGCTTCTTCAGTTCTGTCTGGCTAATAGGGAGTATCAGG
>JANZLB010000001.1:33703447-33715904 GCA_026167865.1 Notarius quadriscutis | reverse complement strand
GACTTGTGTGAAAATCTGATGATGTTTTAGGTCATATTTATGCAGAAATATAGAAAATTCTAAAGGATTCACAAACTCTCAAGCACCACTGTAGAAGGATATATTATTGTAACCAGCAGATGAACTGATTATATTTTGGAATTGATCCTAGCAGGGTCAAGGTCACAGTTCAAAAGCCTAAAATGAGTTTTTTTCCTCAATAGCTTCCTTCCTGTTTGAAATATATTTTAAGAGTATTTCAGGAAAACAAATTAATAATCAGAAGGACTAGACTTTTTTACAAGTTTTATTTGTTTATTTTAAAAAGAAATGTATTCATTAATAGTTATGTTTAATGTTGTGGAACTTACTATATGTGAACCAAATTACTTTCTGTTTACACTCTCATTATAGCAGCTATAAACATACCCTATAAGTCATGTTTTTTACTTGAGATTAGTAGGAAAAAACGTAGCTTGGGATGTCATCGAGAAACCACAAAACCGTCCATCCAGGAGATTTTTCTGTGTCAGAAAAAAGTTACAACTTTACCTTTGACTGTTACAAACTGTTGACACTGGAGACTCCTTCCATAAATGCAAAATAACCCTCACTGGTGAATGAGCTTATTTTTATATAATCCAAGCCATTATATAAACATTAGTTAACACCATCTGATCAGTCTGAATTGAGAAGTCAACAGCAATGCTGTATGAGGTGCAAATTAATTTTTATTTGATGTCTTTTGGGGTTAAAAATTGATGTCCAAAAATTGTATGTCAGTTTGAATGAAAACAAAATAAGGCAGGCCTACTTTTGCCAGACAGTCACTGATTAAACAGCACTGAGTAGCATATGTGACACTCTTCCTCATCTCTGGCAGGATGGTGGAATTTGATTGGTCTTCCATATCTTTTGCTGAGAGCAGGCTCGAAGAAGAAATCACTATCATTTTAGAACACGTAAGAAGGTGTGGATACACTTGGGAGTGAAGTGATTTGATGAAGATGATGTTGTTCATCCTTTGGGGTTGAAGATGACCATGACTTCAATTTGGTGGGTGGCGGTTGTGGGTCCGGAAGTGATTGATGAGGCCAATCCGGGCTTTGAAGGTATGCCCACATGTCGGGCACACGTGGGTAAGTGCTGTAGTGGGAGTGGCTACAGCCCAAGCCCTCTGTGTAGCCCGTCTCCTCCGAGCCTCGGCGATGTGCCCCATCTCCACCGCACATGCACCACTGGTGAGTTTTAATTGAATTTGAAGTCATGACTTGGATGTGACTTGGATTAGAGTGAGGGAGAGTTGCACAGCCGTCAGCCTCACTCTCTCGTCCCGACCGAACTGGGTCCAGGGGCAAGACAGAATCAAGACTGCTAGAGTTAGGTTGGGATGCAGTGGATGGCACAGTGTTCTACGTGTTGCACTGTGCTCTGATCACGCTCCACAAACGCTTTGCTGGTTCCACCTTCCTGCCCATTGAACCACCAGGTGGTGGTCTCCTCCGCACAGTCTGCCAAGTCCAGTCTTCGGTCGTAACCCTGACCAGGGGGTGTGAGGGGTTGCTAGTGCTTGCTCAAGGCACCACTCCAGGCTAGCAGAGGGAAGGAGATGCCTTACTACTGCATTGCATGGTGGTCAATGATGGCACATTCCCACTGCCCTGGTGAAGTGATTGACAGTCTTGGCGATGTACTTGACCTTGGTATTGGGAGAAGGGGGTGGGTCTACCAAATGAGTAGGTGTACCTGACTTCGACTCTCACTGCATAGACTCTGGCTCCAAATTTGACAACATGATGGAGGAATTTTGGATTGATTCTACAGAATGGAAGGGCATGGAGCCACGCTGTCCTTTTTTTTTTAACAGACATTGGGTGGTATCAAAGGAAAATAATAAATTTTGATAAATGTGGCCTATTCAGTATCATCACAGCAATAATCTGCAAACCAAAGGTAGTCTATGGTGGAACAGAACAGATGTGAGTCAAAGAAAGGAATCTCATTCATACAACAACACTCAGTCATTGTAGGTCCATATCCAAGTTTCAAAGTTTCTGGATTTTTTTTTTCTTTTAAAACATAACTGTAACACAAGTGGGCATGTGCATACAGGCGGTAGTCCAACATGATTCACAGTCTGGAATCAGGAGCCACAATGATATGTGTTTTATACCTTTTCTGTATAAACAAATCTTGAATTTTTGCATTGTTGTCATATGTGATCTTACATAAGAACCCTCACATTAAAACATGATCAGAAGTACATTGCATTGTTGTTAATCTTCAGTGGCTTTATTTGTAAGACAAAAGAAACAAACAAAAAAAAAAGTGGCAAGATAGTAGGCAAACACCTGGAATAAAAGAAGAAAAGGGGGAAGAAAAAGAAGAGACAGGAAAAAGTTGAGATCAAAGCAAGTGACAGGAGGGAAAGTATTAAAAATGGAAAAGGAACAGCAGACTATTGAAGGAGGGAAAATGATTAAAAGACAGGTTTATTTAAACAGTGAGGATTGTCCTTTGGAAAGGAAGAGTTAGATCCATCTTTTCTGAATGTAAAAGTTAAATGTGATCCATGTGTGTGTGTTTCTTTAGTGCTGAATGGGCCTCCAATGTCAGTCAAAAAAGAACGAGAGGCAGAGCTTATGATGGGAAGGAGGGAGCAACGCAGTGGAGAAGTGATCTGCATCGACGATTGAGGCCAGCCATAATCCCCAGCCCTACACACACACACACACACACACACTCTCAAGCCTTTCTCCTGTTCTCTCAGCAGAGCTAAAGTGATGAAAGTATGTCATGGCCAGGATGTGATTGGCAAAATGAACAACAAATTAGGGGAAAAAATCCTCTGAACACACAACACATAACTTTAACTGGCAAAGTATCTAGTTATTATAATAGCACTGCTTTGATGAAAACCAGTACAACAGGCTGTATTAAAAAACAAACAAACCCAGAACACAAAACTACTTTCAAATGTCTGCCTTGTTGTCTATCTATTCTCGCTCAAATTCTGCCTTGAACCAACTGCTCTCACACACACACACACACACACACACACACACACACACACAACTACAGAACCTCATTTGCATCCTGCCTTTGTAAAAGCATTTGCCAGGCCTCATATCATCCCCTTGTTTCAGCAGCATGCTTTCCCATTCTGTGTTTCATGTAAAAAGAAACATATCCGTGCATCCAGCCGTGCCTCCCATTCCGTACTACAATCCTAGTAACAGCAGGATTTTTTTTTTGGGGGGGGGGTCATTTCAGTACAAGCAGCTGTAAAGCTAACACTGAGAATAGTGCTGTTCACTACCTTAACTGTTACAGTTATCGAGATGAAATCGATTTCTTTAAGATGCAGCTCTTACTTTTGTAATTATTCCACATAATATTTGGATTTTCAAGCTGCCTGATATGATTACAAAGGAGAGACCTTTAAGACAGGGGCACTGGTCATGGTCTCCTGTTTGACTAGACAGGCCTTTATGGCATTAGCTTTTGGAACATAAGCATTGATATGTATTTAGATTGGCACATACGAATTAAGCCATGACATGTCATTAAATTAAACATCTGAAAGTATTTTTTAGCTGTCATCTTCGTGATGGTTACTATATATCAAGTTCAACAGTGCTTTACCTGCTCTAATTCCCCCTCTGGCTCCATTCTATCTTTCCCTTATCTCCACATTACTGTACTCTTCCTCGCTCTTATACAGACAAAAAAAGAAAATCACCTACTTCTTTATGTCTCAGCACTCCTTTCCACTTTGATTTTCATATTTCTCTTTCTCCTTTTTACAGAGTCTCTGAATTGTTTGCATATTTAAGCTCAGTTCATTGTGTTTTTCTGTGTTTTTAATCCTTGTTCTTTGCACCTATAATTATCGTTAACGTTACAGTTGATGTCGTCCTTGATGTTACGATTGCGAAGCTTCTACCAAATGAAAATAAGAAAAAAAAAAAAGAAAGATAATTCTTCGTATGTTTGGTCCATGATGTTTCTCTATATACAGCATATTGTTATAATAGCCAACGAAGAGGTTGAACGAACTTCGGAACAGTTAACATCTTTCTAGCTTGCGATCTACAGTAGATTTGGGGGCTTGCAAGTAATCTGCACACAGTGGATCACTCATGTAATCCTAAAACGCATTGACTATATAATGACTTCATCTATTATATCTAAGATTAGAAAGCAAAATCCCTTCATTGTTTCTGAAAACTTGTAAACTTGACACCTTTGGCTGCTGAAATGCACAGTATTAATGACATAAGCGCCTTAACAGCAAAACAACTGTAAAGAGTTGAACAGAGTATGTAATTCTGCACCTGCTTGCTCTTACATTATCCTTAGCTAGGCCTCAACTCAAAGAGGTAGATAACGAGTTGAAAATTTAATTTATTTGCTCTACTCCCTTGCATACCTCCTGTGTGAAGACTGAGAAAATTACATTTCAGTGCTTGACTAAAATTGGGAGAGTTCAAGTGTTGAATCAAGCACCACTTTTTGTCCACTCTGTATTTCTGTTTTTATTTGTTTCTGTTCCAGCATTTCATTTATTAATAAGTGTCACTGTGTAAGCTGTGGTTCCGAACCAGTTCCAAATCAGTGGCTATGTTGTGATTTGACTCCGGGTGGACGAACGGAACATGTTAATAATGCATCTCTCTTTTCTTTTGTTTTGTTTGTAATAAAGATTCGAATGAAGACATGTAAAGCTGTCTTAATTCTTAGCAAACCAAACAGCTTATTATGGGAAAGGTGAAACACTAGGACAAAACAGGACATGCTTGTCTATCTGTCATTACGGTTTTCAGCCTTTAGTAAATGATTCATCTTAGTGCCTAGTGTCGTACACGTGATGAGTCAGAACCTGGCTATTAAATCCATATACACCGGTAAACAAGAAGCCATAGCATTTTACCAACTTTTTTTAACCTTATTTATTGTGTAAAATCAAATGATGACAGTTATAACAAATAAAAACTGCAACCTCTCACACACATTCGGTTTGACCATCATGAACTCTGGCTCTGTTTGGATTTTGGCTTTATGTAAGAGTATAATTCAGTCAACCATTTTTAACGGTCAAAGAGATAATTTAAGGTCCATCAAATTAAAACTAACATGTGCATATTACTTTCGATTTAGGCTAAAGGGCCATGAAATTTAAACTGCCATTGCAGTTACCCTGATCACACATTTACATTCACACACACAGCCATTCCTACACTCCACCTCAACCCAGACGAATTTATCTTGGATGCCGTTTCTGAACAGCAGAAACCCCTGCAGCAATCCAAATGTGGATTCTGTGCAAAGAGCAACCCCGAAGAGTGGAAATAAAGAAAAATGTCAAGGGGGGGGACTAGCTAGGGGAGACAAATGGGAATATATTACTGCTCCAGGTTTTTTGGTTATTTACTTGAGACTATAAAGGAAGTGAGAGTCGAGGGCATGGGGAAACAATGGGGGTGCAGATATACAAAAGGGAAGCTGAGGTATGATTAGGAAATTCAATCAGCACAATGTGCATTTAAAACGGCAAGCGTTCCACTTCAGACCTAATTAACTCGCATTGTTATGGTAGTCTTCAAGCCAAGAGATGTTGACATATGTTGTTGAAAATGAAACACTACTTGTTTCGCGCATGATTAACCCGTGAGATAAAATGCATTTAAAAGTTGCAAAAAAGTTGGTATAAAATCTGCAACTTTACCTCTAAAAAAATTTAAGAATTGAATGTGCATTGTATTAAAAAACAACATAGGTATATGTGACTGTTACAAGATTTATCTATAGCAATGAACACATGGAAGTGCAGTACTGTAAGCTGTTAGCATACCACCACTTCTTACCGATCTGTACTGTATTTTCACAATCGTATAAAAAATTATATAACAATATACAAGGCACTTAAAGCTTTAGTTGAAGTGTCTGTGAAGGTCAGTAATAAGGACATATAAGGAGTACTACTTAGTGTGTATTTGCTAAATCAAAATCTTCAAAGTTGAGCTGATCCAATGACAACCGTATATTAGTTAGAGCAAATGTTTGATCCAACCTTCCAATCGATGATGAAATCTCACACCTTTTAATGTCCAGTCTTAACACCACCAACACTGAACCTTCTATCCAACCTGCCTTTGCCACTGTTTAGGGAAGGCAGCCATGTGTCTGGAACATGTCCTTATCAGGCTACAAGTAAATGTTTAAGCACAGTTGAGTGAAGTCAGTGTTTATGAACTTATGTCCAAACCAAGGTAATGCAAAAAAGATCCACGGTAACTGTCCAGCAGTCATTGTTTTCTAGTCTTTACCATCCTGATTAGTACCAAATTGAGGGTGTACAGTCATTATTTAAACTACTCCCAAGTGCCTCTGGAAATATCCTTGTCTCCGTCACAGCCATTCTCCATGACTGCATGGACCCTATCAAATGTGTCAGATTTACAAAAAGGACAGATATTTAACACGCTTAACAAAAGAGCCAGCGACGATTCGTCCAGCCAGCTAATATCGACTGTGGTGGAACTCCAAAAAATGATACAGTCAATGAGGTTGAACTGTGTGACTGATCCACTAGTTCACCTTGAAGAGGCCGAAGTAATGTTTGCCTGAGTCCTGCAGGGTGAAATAGCTTCCGGTCACAGCCTTGAGCTCGGCGCCTTTCTCCAAGAGCAGGAGGCCAGAAACCTGGCACGGCTTCAGGAAGTGGAACTGTTTAAAACCTGTGGTTGGAGTGGTGCTGTATCCCTCCATGCACTGAAGCGAGGGACCCTGAGGGACAGTCACTTCCAGCTTCACATACTGACTCTGTTGCTCATGGAAATGCACCTGAAGCAGAAGTCGTGAGTGATGGGATGGGATGGAACAAACAAAAAAAAAAGACAGGAAGGTGCCAGAGTTAGATAAAGGATAACAAGAAGGCTTTTTTAAACATGCATATCCATGTGTTATTAAAGTAAAAAAAAAGAACAGTTGTAGCATCTTACTTGGCAGTAAAGGAAGTAGACACCCCGCCGAACTACTTTAAAAGTGCCTGTCTCTGAGTTATACTCCACAGCTTGAGTCATATTCAGGTACTGCTCAGTCCATCCTTTAATGATTCCCTCATTCCCTACTGTAACATAAGCACACACAATCATACACTACACTACACTGCACAGTGCACTACCATGAAAATCACTGTTTTGCCTTACCTGTTTTGAAGGAGTCTTTGGTTACTGTTAAAAACAAGAGGCAGGTTTGAGAACTTTTGGGACAATAGCTAGCAGTTAGCAGTTGTCTATTTTTATGTGCGGATAAAACTCCATTTTATCAACTTACTCTCGAAGTGAGAGGCCACCTTCCTTACATTTCCATTCCTTCCTTTTGCCCCTCCAGCTTGCAACATAAAGAAGAAAGGAAGAAAAGTTTTGGAAAAAGTCATAAATGTTTCTGGAATGAATTCTGCTAGAGAGATAAGGAGGAGGTGTCTGTGCGAGGCCTCAGCAAGTTACTGAATAGAACAGCTGTGCAAATACAAACACAATGGATTAACTTAGTACCATTTTTTGATCAGCTGAGGCCTTGATTGTCTGTCCAGATGTTCAAAAAAAAAAATGTCTTCCCTTGCCTCCATTCTACACCTTCCAGACTTGTGAACCTTTCGGATAATGAAGCTAACAACAGTTTCCTATTATGTGTAGATAAAACTCTATTTTATCAACTTACTCTCGAAGTGAGAGGCCACCCTCCTTCCATTTCCATTTTTCCTTTTTGCCCCTCCAGCTTGCAAAATAAAGGAAAAAGGGATAAATGTTTTGGAAAAAGTCATAAAGGTTTCTGGAATGAATTCTGGTAGAGAGATATAGAAAGCAAGGTGTCTGCAAGTTACTGGATACAACAGCTGTGCAGATACAAACACCATGGATTAAACTAGTACTGTTTGCTGACCAATTGAAGCCTTGATTGTCTGTCCAGATGGTTAAATATATTCTTCCCTTTCCTCCACTCTACACCTTTCAGCAATTGTTTTATCACGGTCATGCACAGTATGTTCTCTTTCCTGTATATGAATAAAGACACTGGATCTTTCGTGACCCTGAAGGGGCTGTAAAGATTCCATGTGTGAATAGGGGAGAGAGAGAGAGAGAGCAATGGCCATGGCTACTTTTCAACAAACGGGGATAAATGAATAGATGTTCCAAAGGTTCTGTTTTGGTTTTTGTTTTTTTTCTTGAGCATCTGGGTTTATAAATGCTGCCTGATCTCTCAGCAGACCTTCAAAATGTGAGCCGAACAATCTGAAACAAGTCAGACCACAAACCATACACATCAAAGGAGGTCCAGAGAAGCACTTCACCCAAATGTTATTGCTGGCAAACTTGGTGAACTAGCAGCCTCACACTGTCCTCGAGGGCTGCTATATTTAGGCAAGAGAACAATCATGCATCAAAAAAAAAAAAGACTGTGGCTGAACATTTTGGCTCTGATCTCATATTGTTATCAGGTGTCTGCTGAAGCATTTCAGCTGTTCAATAAGTCTACGGTCATCCATCGGTTATATACTAGTCTTTATTTTTCTCACTTGTAACAGAATGCCTGCTACGTTTCACCATGCTCCTTCTGCACTTACCTAACCAGGCCAGATGCTTTGTCGCATAATTGCAGGACCTATCAAAGAGTATTCATAATTGCACAAAATAACAAACTAAGGTTATTTCAAGCTTCAGCAATGGGGTCACTTGATTTAGAATGTCCCCAAAACCACAAACCCTGTGCAGCCCTCGTGCCAGTTGGTTTTGCTGGGTGCATGTCCAGCTCAAACCTGCAATTTCTCCTGTCACTCAGCATGCTGTCTCCTGCTTCCAGTTGCAGCTTTTAGAAACATGTGCCCATTAGTTTACCCAAGATGCCATGCTGTCCAAGACTCTGTAAATATCATCCAAAGCTCTTCTCTTTTTTGTTGCCTTAGATAGCGATTAGAAACCACTTCATATTTTACAGACGATGCTCAAGTGTACTATAAGTGTTATATAGCTTCGTTCCACAACAGCAATGTCGAGCATTCATGCGTCCCCATGTCGACGTAATATTGTGAAGCGTTTTATAAACCTTGGTGTCACTTTACTGTCTTTTTACTTCAAGTCAGTTTTACTTTGCCATTATATAAAACCATCATATTGTATATGGACATGTTCGACATCAAGTGGTTAATGTTTGAAAGTCATTTACTCTCAGTACCTTCTCTCTTCACTCGCAGGCTCTCCAGCAGCTCCCTCTTCTCCAGGAAAAGCTGGACAATAGCCTTGCGCTGCAAATTCACCTGACAGAGAGAGACAGAGGGGGTGGGGGGACATAAATATGTGGTATGTGGCATGTGGGTAGACAGGAGGAGTGTGTTGATATTAATTGGAGTTTCATGTGGCCAGCAGTCGAACTAGGCAAAGCCTGCGAAATAATCGAACCCACAAACTTTTCTGAACCAGACACAAACAAACACTTCCATCTCCCTTCCTGGAGCTTGGCACACACTTCAACACACCTCTATTAATAGGTCACTCACAAAACTAGTTGCCACACATTAGACATTTTTTAAAAGCTGCAGATTCCTGGCATGTTTAAACAGCCTCGCTGAGACTGGACCAAAAACAACATTAGTAAAAAGGAAAAAAATGACCGGCATGCAAGCTTTGTCAGCAGTTCAAACAGGTTTTTTTAATAAGAGCTGCATTGTGTGAGGAAGAAATACAACAGGTTGATGCAATATTTGGGGAAAAATGCTTTGAGCAATGTGAATTTTTTTTTTTTTCCCTGCATAAATGCCACAGAGGCTAGTGCACAATTAGCTCGAGTCACTGTGCAGCCCAAAGCTAGTGCCAGAGTCATGTGTGGCTCAACTGCTTGATGAATCAGCATGTCTTTCATAGCGTATGCATATGTGGGTCTGTTAAAGTTACATATATGGAAGAATGTTATATTGCTTCTTATTACCGTCGCAAATGTTTAAAATACATTAGCGAACACTTGACGTAACTTTGTTAAAGACTGAACGTAGGTGCCATCTTGCCTCTTCGAGAGTTCTTCGGTTTTTTTCCCCTCTGATGGAACCTCATTAAAGGTTCTGTAGAACCCTACGAAACAGGGTTTTCCTTTCAGAAAAAGTTCAAAATGGGATCTCTTTCGACAGCTAAAATCCATTTCTCGTAGTGTGCATTGTTGTTTTTGGGATCATGTGAATGAAATGCTTAATCATCACTCTGATACTGGACAAGCAAGCAAGCGGCGAAGCGTTTTAGTAACTGGACAGCAAACTTCTACAAATGCCAACTACTGGATATTGAACCCAAACTATACTCTTCGGTTCATCTTTGTTCCACTCTTACCAGAACCTATAGCAGAGTTTCCCTTTTAGAAATGCCTAAAAAGAGCTCTTAAGTATGAAAAAAGTACTGAGTGCAGTGTGTGTGTGCATTCTGTATGCAGATCTGCAGCTTTACACTGTGTCGCAGTCAATTGCACTTCCTTTGCGAATGGCAGTCTACCGATCACTGCACCATAATTACACACACTCTTATGGGAGACGCTGGACAGACAGGCTGCTTTTGCCTGCTCTGTGTGCCTGTTCGTGCGCATGCGCGCGCCAAGTGAACCAGCAGTTCCAGTAAATTGCGCTAAACGTGGCTTGGCAAAAACGCTCAGGCCAAATAAGCCACAACTTGCAATGCCTCTCCACTGGAGCGATAAAAGCGCGCCCCACAGACCCCCACAAGTGCTACCACAGCTGTTTGTATAATCAAGAACACAGCATGTGTGCTTTTGCCCGAAATGTCCTCACTAAGCACTCAGACGGATAAAGCACTGCCCAGACACGCGTGTGGATGCCATTAGAAGAATGTGGGCCTGCAGGATGCACAATTAGCTGCAAAATTATCAAGCGGGACTTGAAGCTGAGTTTATTACCGACCGACCAGAGGCGCTAAAACTTCTCCTGCTTTGTTTGCTTCCTGACAGATTTGTCACTAGCCACTGCTGCTGGGTAGTAAACTGTTTAAAGGAGGATACATTCCTGCTAAGTAAAGAAGGAGAGTGGAATAGAGCCAGAAGGAAAGCTCTTAAATCAGCGGTGACTTTTGACCAGGCATTACTGATGTTTGAGAAGTCTATTACTTCTATACATACTTAATAAATCCTGATTTAAAGCCCAGGTGTAGTAATTTGACCAAATGTCTGACAGTAATAATTTATCACAAAATTCTGAAAAGAAATGGACATGCATATATACAGATTCATCTCATTTCTAAAAAATCTGGACATGCAACAGGTTTGTAAGCTGATTATGAACAGGGGGGGGAAAAAAAGAAAAGAAAAGCAAAACTCTAAATATCTCCCAGCCACTCTGATGCGACCAGTCAATAATAATAATAATAATAATAATAATGCCTGCGACCCTGTAGGACAGGATGGATGGATAATAATAATAATAATAATAATAATAATAATAAATGCACCTGGAATGCATTTAGAAATAACTATGAAATATGGAAGGCTAATACTGTACAGTCAACACGTTTAGGTGATGTATATGGTCCTGATCATATTCAACTGGTGTTTTTTTGTGGGGAAAAGTGCGGATCGGTGAGGTTATGTTCAGAAATGTGCAGGTTCTGTGCAGGACGGACAGTCTACCTGATCCAAGCGCTCGCGCAGATTTTGGACGGACTTGGTCAGGTCTCGGGTTTGTCGCCACGTCCATGCGGTGAACACGGCGCTGGAGGCAGCGAGCGCGAGCGCCACGGCACCGAGCAGCGACCACGCGGAACGGAGCGGCCCAGCACGTCTCCTCTGCACTATCCGATGCATTGTCACGCACGGCTGCGGCTGCTGCTGCAACTTCACCATTCCGCTGCTGTCCACTCCGTTACTCCGGACGCGTCGTGCGTGCGCATTTTCGTTGGGTCCAGAGTGCACGCGCTGCGCAGACCTTTACGCAGGACTGCTGATGGTGAGAGGAAGCGCGCGCTCACGGTGCTGTTTTCCCAGAGTGAGCTCGTGCACTGTGACTGCACCAGCCTCAGCCACAAGTGTGTGTGTGTGTGTGTGTGAGAGAGAGAGAGAGAGAGAGATTCACAGCTGGAGACGGATTTTTTTTTCCTTCAACAACTGCAGCTGGAAATCAATCTCTCTCTCTGGCTGTGTGAGTTGTCAGACCTGTGCTGCTGAATTCTAGTCACACTTCCTCATCCTCCATAAATATAACAGACGACTCGTAAGAGAATCGGCTCTTTTTCCACAACTCTTTGACGCTAAACGATTCTCAACCATGAACGAGTCAAAAGTTTTCACGAAATTACATATTTTAACCCATATGTGGGCAGAAGTAGGTCCTGGGTTCGAGGCCGGCGAGAGCCTTTCTGTGCGGAGTTTGCATGTTCTCCCCGTGGGTTTCCTCCGGGTGCTCCGGTTTCCCCCACAGTCCAAAGAC
>JANZLB010000001.1:32376801-32388295 GCA_026167865.1 Notarius quadriscutis | reverse complement strand
CGGACACGGGGAGAACATGCAAACTCCACACAGAAAGGCCCTCGCTGGCCACGGGGCTCAAACCCGGACCTTCTTGCTGTGAGGCGACAGCGCTAACCACTACACCACCGTACCGCCCCAACTACACATAATCTAAGCCTTTATAACAGCCAGAGATAGGTTTACCACCATAGCAAAGTCTTCATGAGAAAGGATTTTGCGCTCTGTGCTTGTGTTAGTAAAGTGACGTGTTGCAATTTTTCTTGTTGACTTTGAGTGAGAGCCACATCGAGAGAGAGAGAGAGAGAGAGAGAGAGATACCTAGTAAAGAGACATATGTCTCTATCTACATTCTGACTTCTGTAAAACCTTGAAGATTTTCTGAACTGTAAAATGAACTGAACTGTAAAGAAAGAAGAAAAATGGGATCATTTATAGTGTTTATAACCGCAGGAGTGCCTACAGATGATCTGTGTTTTGTGTTAGGTTGAAGAGGAGCCATGTCCTCAAGATAGGTTTTAAAAAATAGATTCTCAGAGCTAGCCCATTCTGAATGTTTCTAAATCCAACCATGACAACCAATTCCAGGGTTATTTTAGGTTGGACAAAAACAAGTTTGATATCCTCCACAAGAGGATTCCTTATCAGAAAACTCGACATAGACTTGTAACTAGTGAGTCACATCTTTATTAAGTCCCATATAAGGGCTCATCTTATTGGCTGTGCTTTGAAAAGGTCATCGTAAGCCGGGTCAAGTTCAAGTTTAAATTTTCCATTCCTAATTTATAAAAGATTTATGGAATGCTTAATGTAGACACCCTTCTAATAAAATGCTGTAATCATAATGGGTACATGTATTAATGATGATTGAGTCAGGTCTCGTGCCACTGACAGTGTAGCTCACCTTGCCATTGGTGTCTTTGGGCTGCAGGCCATAAGCCTGAATAATATACACCCGAACTAAACACTCCTCTATGCCATTAGGAGGAAGGAGACAGAACTGGCGGGGAGGTGAAGGGGCAGATGGGTCATCTGGTAATGGGTAGATCTTAAACATGCCCTGTATGACAAGATTAGAGAGGTCAGACCAAAGCAAATTCTACATATGAAAACGCAATCATTACATATATGATTTGCAATGGAGCAGTCACTTTCCAGATTGAATGGACTATTTTGAAGAGATGAATATGTGGCCAATTGAAAAAACCTCAGTAACTCTATGAGGTCTGTTTGAAAGCTCGAACATCCGTCACATTACACATCTGGCTCTGCATGTAGGGATTTTAAATGCAGGCAAGGATACAAGCAAAACCAATTATAGCATTTGAGTGAGTATCATGTTGTTGCTTCAATGTCATATACAGGATTTTAGAGATTTCACCTTGAACTCTCCAACAATTGAGGGATCATTGCTCTCACTCTCCTGAGTGCGTCCACGGTACAGCTTGAAAGTCTGACAGAAATCTGCCAGCTGCTCAAAACCATCAACTTTTTCCAATTCAGTGTCGTACACCTGCAGAGGGAATAGTGTTGAGTGAGTGATTGAGTAAGAGACAGCGAGATGCCTAGTGGAGAGACTATTTTTGACTTGCATTGAAGGTCTTGAAGATGGTCTGAACTGTAAAGAAAATGAAAAACATCTTCATGATTTTACCAGAAATCCAGTCAGCTTGATTTAATAGTCTGAGGTATTCAAAATGACCTCGATGAATACAAACTATCACAAACATGGAGAGAGAGAGTGGTTATAAACAGAAATATCACTCATGGAAAGCATTGTATATATACTTACATAATGGTTATGGTTCAACGGATGATTATACCACACGTTATCGTATCAATTGCCAAGATGTCTTTTAGGTCATGGACTTTAATTGTGGGTCTAAAATTTCAAGTGCATTAAACAACCTTAAATGTGGTTATAATTATAAGCGTAAAGGTATTAAGGATTTTTTTCTTTTACAAGAACATTTAAAATTGTTATACGACTGGAAAATATGCACTGCTGTAATATCGATGCACCACATAATTTAGCTACCTAAAAAGGCATTGAAAAGGCCACCCAGGAGACAATTTATTGATGAGAGCAAGAGTGAATATCCATAAATAGTCTGTGTTGTTCCAAATGATTCACTCTGTGTTCTGGCCACATCCCCACAACCAATGTACGACACTGCATGCATCGTATGAAATCTCTCTCCTTCTCCGTCTCACTCTCTCCCTGAGGCACCATTCGTTTAAAATAACAGCTGATCACAGCAGTTCTGAGTGAGAGTCAGTGTCAGTGTGACTCCTCCCTGCTGAGAAGCAAAGCCCAGCCTCACTTTCTTTTGCCAAACGTTCCACACAAGAGCAAGGTAAGCCCTGAGAAACAAAGGATGGCTGGAAGGCTGTCAGACTATGCTCCTGGGACAAGAAAGGATGGAAAGCCTGGCAAGGAGAGAGAGATTGTGGTGGTGGGGAGAAAGTGGTGTGGAACAAGTGGGAATGAATTGATGATGTCAGTAGCTGAGCCCCTGTCTGCTCTCAGTTATCCCCCTGCGGCATCCCCGACATGAATTCATCGGAAAAGTTGTCAGCCGAGGGCTGCTTTCTAAACAGACAAGCTCGTGGGAAGTGGGCTGGAGTGGACTAGAGGGAAGTGTACACTTGAAAGACGGCACGTGCTGTCCCCAATGGCTCAGCAGACTTTCGAAGTCATGCTGTAGAGCCATTAGACAATGTTCTCATTGCGCTTTTAGTGTGTTTTGTTTGGTTTTGCTTGGCAGTGAATAAAACTGATGTGATTTCAGTCCAGTAATCAATTTAAGTGATTTAATATTATAAGCCATTCAGTGATGATATTTACTTTATTTCTCAGGTTTGCCTAGACAGCTGCATTGAAATTGAGCTATGTCTCATGATTGGAGCCACCAAGTGTTTTTCTTATTGTCATAAGGTTGTGAGTTAAAATCCCAACACCAGTGGTCCTATAGTACTATGCACTATGTACTACACCTTATACTATACACTCTGTACTTAAGTATGGAGTGCCTGGAAAACATTTGATACCCATAATCCAGATATTGCAAACATCTCGATGAATTTACTAATGTGAACATGATAGTCACACGAGGAGCATGTGAAGCGTGACATCTGAAATGTAGTGCACTTGGCATTGCATTCTTGGTTGAAGGAAAGGCCTTCTATCATCTGTCAATCAGAGTGATGCTAGATTTTTGTGTCTGTTCGCTCATGTATACTGAAGTTCAAGCGATCTGTGACATTGCATGACTTCAAGAGGTTTGAAAGAACCACAGTTTGGCATTCACCCTCTCAGGTTGAGAGCAATCATGCCATGAGGAGACTCAGCTAGTAACAAGCTAGTGAGTGGAAATTGGGAAAGATTAAAATCTGAAAGTACTATCACCTACTAATACTTAGCGAAAGGTGTATTGCTGTGTACTTTTTTTTTTGCCTTACCTGGAGTATGTCGAAGCCTTTCTCCAGATAACTCCCACACTTTTTCCTCTCTCCTGTCGAGGCATAAAATTTACTCCACCAATCCATAAACTCATCCTCCTAGAACAAGAAAAGGACAACAAAACAAAAAGCGAAGCAATAGCATTTTAGTGGAAAACTTTTTAAGCATACTTGATACTTGTTAATAAACTTCACTTACCCAGTGGATCATCTATGTCCGGAGAGTAAAAATTCAAATTAAAACAGTATGGCAAAAAAAAAAAAAAGGACTGATTAAAGGACTGTGCCTTATACAACTAGATTGTTCATGCACATGCAAGAGTGACTGTAGCAGTGTCCACAAAAGGCCTGGAGGTGGAGGAGTAATGAGTGGAAAGAACATTTTCCAAACTTTATGTTCTTTCCACAGTAAACTAAACCAAATGACAAATCCCTCACAGGTGACGAGGCTAGACTTTTAGGATGTAATCCGAAATCTTTCAGTAACAAGCTCTTGGACTGTACAATCTATGGTAGGAATTAACTCACTGATTTGCGCCAATGTTAGATGTGTTCATTCCCACCGATAAAAGTGGTCACCTCTAGACCTTATTTGTGTGGCATGAGGGACATGGAAAGTATTTGGTGGGAAACTTTCAAAAGATGGCAAGTAACAGGCGCATTTCATTCAGGCCACTACCACATTTCCACCAAACAAAGGACAAAGTAGTGCTTTTAACATAAGATTACACCCTCTGCCAGGGTCGCTGCCACTGAACAAGAAACAAAAAGTATCTTAGAGCTTCAAAGTGAGCCAGGGGAGCCACTGTCCAGAGCTAAGGGCTCTACTTAACACATTATCCAATTGCTGTTGACCTTCAACAGAGACAGTGCTAAAATGAATGTACACATGTGTGTGTGTGTGTGTGTGTGTGTGTGTGTGTGTGTGTGTGTGTGTGTGTGTGTGTGTGTGTGCACGCACATGTGAGCAAGACTGACAAGCCAGCAGGACAGGATATATGTCTGTGTGTGTATGCACATGTCCATTTTAGAGAAAGATTCAGTGTATGTGAGATCTCAGCTCTTGCCCAGCTCTCACACTCCGTCCACCCCCACACACACACTCTCGCTGTTCCAGAAGCATGACTCTGGCATGTACTGCAGAGGGACGTTGAATCCAGCATTCTTTTCCCTGCTATTTTTCAACAGCGTCAAGGGAGGAAAAAGCAGTAGTGGGAGAGGAATGATAGAATTTGCTTCTTTTTTCTCTCAGTGCGGTCGTGGCACATGTCAGCACAGCATGTGTCATGGTGGCCAGGCACAATGTGTTTAAGTGGTGCCAGCAATTGTGTGTTTGTGTGTGCACGTGTGGCCGGGTGCATGAATTGAGAACTAGCATGTTGGATTGTAAACACGCTTTGTTTTAAGTGTGTGTACAGACATGAATGTGTGTGTACAAGTGTGATCTCGCACAAAAAATCTTCATGTTTATTTTAGGTAACTGAAAGGCTACGACTCCGACTCCTGTCAAGGTTAATAAATTGTTAGGGAGTGAAACTTTTCATGCCAGTGGTAGCAAATTTCACAAATGGAGCACACTGGACTGTTTTGGTTCTGTTTTTGGTGTGTGTGTGTGTGTGTGTGTGTGTGTGTGTGTGTGATGGGGTAACCTTATGGGGACATTTGTCTGATCCCCAATGTAGTGAGGTTGTAGTATATGGAGAGAAAGAGAACGAGAGAGAGAGAGAGCTAAGCAGGCTTTTGTCACTACCCCCGAATGCTACTGGTACCACTGCTGCAGCATGTGAGAACCATGTGGCCAGTTTCTTGGCAGAAATGTGGAACCGCTCATCACAATCAGAGGGAAAACAATGCAAAGAAAGGGAATAAAAAGAAAAACAAGCACAACACTGATTAAATGAATGTCAGAGAGAGAGACAGATGAAGCTTTAGCAATCACTGGCAAAAAGCCACAAAAAGAGAGCATAGAAATGGGGGCTTTTCGGGTGAGATGTTTTTGGGGATTCCCCTGTCAGGCAGCGCATCTACACAGAGGCGACATGAAAACGGTGGGTGAATAAGATTGGCTGTGTAGTGCACAATTGCCATCAAAGCTAGTTCAGCTATAGCACAGGCTCTCGAGGCTCTGAATAGTGCCTTTCATACTGTGTGCATTTACCAGTGGAATATTAGCGGGTGCAGGCAGTCAAGCTTCCATCACTGATGGTGTGTGTGTGTGTGTGTGTGTGTGTGTGTGTGTGTGTGTGTGTGTATATACTTTAAGTACTTTTCTGATTTTATATGTGTAGATGTATATAATGAGGGGCCATGTGTCTGGGGCTTGGTGCTTTTATTATGACTGTTATTGCACCATAGAGGACAAGACGGGTGTGTATGTGTGTGCACTTAATAAAACCTATCAACGAGCCCTTCCATTGAGGGCTTCACTGTAGTCATGGCTAAATGCCAGAATCATTTGCTCCGGCTCGCCATAACTTGTAGAGGAATAATACTGGGCAGGACAGCAGAGCCAGGCTTTGTATGCCAGCTGCACATTGCCAAGGTCGCTTCATAAGTGGGCATGCTGCCTAATGTTGATACAAGGTGGTCGAAACAGTCAGAGTGAAAACAGGGCACTGTCGCCCTTCCAAGAATTAATTCATGTCAAAGTTGTTAAAAGTGCCTCGTACTACTCTCCATTCCAGAGTTAAAGGTTATAGCGAGTTTAAAAAAGAAGCTGCATGTAGTTTAGCAGTAAATGGATTTAAGGTAAATCCACAGATTTTAATGTGTAGAATGTTTTAAATATACTGTACTGGAATTCCAGATGTTTGGGCTGAAAGGTTAGACGTTTTGACTAAAAGAAACAATTTCCAAAATGGCCTCAGGAATTTGCAACAGTGGTGGGTGAAAAATTAGTTAGAGCTCTGGTGCAGGTTGAATTCCAGACATGAAACTTTATCTTGCAGCCTCTTGTAAATTCAGCCTGCTACCTTTTATGTAAGTGCATAGGAGACAGTAGAGGAATTTTTAAACGTTTATATTTTCAGGCGCAAGATGAGCCAATTGGATGGCAAGTACAAAAAAATCAAAATGTGAAGAAATGAATAAAATATGCACTCTAACCCAGGTTACAACTCAACACGAGAAGCACTTTTCATCAGAATCTAGGGGACCCTTTAAATAACCTTTAGCATATTTGGACAAACTAAAGAAAATTCAGCAATGAACCAACATTCTGTTTTATGAGTGACCACAATTTTGGCTTCCCCCTCCCCTAAACTTCTGAAGTTGTTTCGGATGTCAACTATAAAAGATGAAAAATGGAAAAATCATTGAAATGCTTTTTACACATTGGAATGTCTGGAGGCTTGGCATGTAACGGGTCAGCAGTGCTCCATGTTTTGCAATGACTGCATCTTGGTGAAACAGGCCTCTGTTTGACAGTCATCATAAAAGTAACAAGTGATTGTGATGTCTGTTGACATTGGAAGTAAGGAAGTTCAATTAGCCAGTCAGATATAAAGAATAGGCTTATTTTGTGAATGTTACCACACTGCTTAGTCAGTTAAGGTCAGCATTTTTGACAAAGTTCAGTGTTCCACAAATATGGTAGATATGTGTAGTTGTGTCATAAATATTGAATGAAAATTACAGCATTGATTATTTCAATATAGGAAAGCCAAATGTAAATGCTTACTTTGTCAGCTATATAAACAGCTAATTGTCAGTGTATACACATGGAACATTGTGAATTACTAAAAGGATAATAGTTTATGGATTTTCCATTTAAACAGCTTTCTTAATTCCTATATGCCTGGAAGGGCATGGCTTTGTATAATAAGTGACCTTCTAGAAGATTGTTAGATACTGCACAGTCTATAGACACCATTTACTGTTCAACATATCCAGTCACAGGTTTTTGTTTATCATGCAGCATTCGTCATATTACCGGGCAAACAAAGCAACAGCCACGACAGTTTATAATGAAAACCGAAATGACTGCAGTCAGTACAATCTCTCTGAAATGATTAAAAATGTATGTTATACCAGCAGATTGCATTATATCCAAAAGCTGAAACATGCAGGCATGTTTATAGGCATGATCCATATAATTTACCCACAAATGTATTTTTTTATTCTGCTCATCGCTCTCTCACTCTCTCTCTCTCCCTCTGTGTGTGTGTGTGTGTGTGTGTGTGCGCGCGCGCATGTGCGTGCGTGTGTATGCATGTTTACAGCTTCAGATGGTTTAAATGCAGAGGAGGAATTTTGCTGTGCTTGAGAGAGCATGTGACAAAAATAAAGGCTTCTTCTTCTTAATTTAGCCATAAATGTATTTATTCCACTTGAAAAGTGTTCAGCAAACCAGCTACCAGATTTGGGTCACTACGGCATTGTACGACAATTGTAGTGCAACCTTCAGCCAATCCCAGCTGACTTCTGACAAGAGGCAGATCACCAATCATAGGGCCAACATAGAGATGAATAACCACTCACATTCATACCGATGGGCAATTTAGAGTAGCCAGTTGACCTAATCTGCATGTCTTTGGACTGTAGAAGGAAATCAGAGCACCCAGAGGAAACCCACACATGAGAAGAACATGCAGACTCCACACAGAAAGGCTCCAGTCAGCCTCAAGGTTGAAATCCAGAACCTTCTTGCTGTGAGGTGACAGTGCTAACCAATGCACCACCATGCTGCCCTTCAATTCATACATGACTGAGGTATTTCCAATTTTTTGAGCTGCATAATTGTTTTTACCAAGTAGAGTCATCAAACTGATGATGATTCATTGCTTCCCTCCGTGGATGAGCTGACTGTATCCCTGCCAAAATTAGCAAGGAGTTTAATACTTTCACAATCAGGACAGGCATTTTTAAAAGTACTTTTCATTTAATATTTCAAACACATAAACTCTGTAGCTGGATTGCTGGTGTCATTCTTTTTTTTAATTGTTTGTGATCAGTCTTCATCTTTAGTGATGTAGAAGTATTCCAGACTATCACTATGCAGATATTCAAGCTGTTATAGCTTTAAAGTTATTTGGGAACTGCTTAGACTGAAAAAATAAGAGTCTTAAACTTAAGATACTCTAGCAAACTAATAGTTACTCCCAAATCAAGCACTTAGCAGCTACTTTCAGCCCTAAGGTTTTTTTTTTTTTGTGAATGTGGCACAAAAAGTATACTGTAGCTGTCTGTAATTTCATCAGACTCAAGCCTCAAGTTCTATCCTAAACTGGGGTTTTACATTGGCAATATATGTATGAACAAACCTCACATTAACACAATGTTAAGGCACAACACAACTGCTGTATCATAAGCTGCTAGGTCCACCACCCTTAGGCCAGCAAGGCACAGCAAGAGTGGCGTCCTTCGGCTCATGTAAAGTCTACATTCAAATTTCATTAGGGGAAAAGTGACTGAAAAGCACCCCCTGCTCCTTCATCTGCTCCTGGCTTTGGCTTTGGGGGATATACATTGGGAATCTTTTAACAGCTCTATTTACTTTGGCTCTACCAAGAGAGAAAATTCAGGTTTTTGATCATCTGGTTTGAATATTTTCTAATAAAATAAATATCTTTGCAGAAAGAGAAACCTCCAAGTCTTGGCTTGGAGAGTCAGTGAGTGCTACATTTGGTGTGTGATATAAACATGCATTTGTATTGAAGGGGCCTGCATAGTGTAGGACTGCCTGACTCACGAAGAGTTATGAAAACTAACCCAGCCTCTAATGCTATGGAAACTGGGTCATATAACACCAGTGAGTTCTACCATGCCATCAAACTATCTTTAACTCACACACAGTCACAATTAGTCACACACAGAGATACATTGACTCACATGCACATAACCCATAACTCTTACAGACAAAATAGAGAGAAATTGAGCCCAATTTTGAAATCTATTTGGCTTCCTCGACCTCAACATGAATGAATGTCTATCACTTTGCTTTATCAACAAAATGTAATAAGACTGTTACTAGTTTAGGTATTATAATACAATGCCACTGTTTACAGTATATTCAGATAGCCTTTCCTGGATACTGCTTTTGTACCAAATTATGATTACAATCACCTGTTAACATCACCTGTTTCAAATCACATCATTATTTCATTGTTTTGCCTCATTACTAGCCCTAAATTACCCCAGTCCTAACTTTTTTGGAATGTGTTGCAGGTCTGAAACGCAGGAATGGATGCATGTTAACAGATGAAATGAAGTTGACCAGAAAAAAAAAAAAACATGAAATATCTTGAGTTCATACTGTCTGTAATGAAATAAGTCAAAGTAATTTTAGAAATCACTGCTTTCTTTGCGTTTTCCATACCTTCCCAACTTTTTCTGATTTGGGATTGTTGATATCGCGTAGAAGCATTATGTTCATAGTCCATAATTAGCGGCTAAACAGAGTGATGCATGTTTATAATCAGCACTTGAAGCCATTGCTATTCATGTCTCAGTGCCATTTTTGCATAATTTGGGTGTAACGATGGGTTCAATGAAGCAGAATTTTCAAAATCTGCAGTTTTTTTCTGATGACAAAATGATAACAAGTGACCCTCTTAATCACCTGAATCTCTTTCAGTTACTGTAGTTACATACATCTTACAAGATGCACCTTAGAACAACCTTTAAACTTTAGACTTTGGACTGTTATCCTTCCAGTTACTGTTAAAAAAAAAAAGTAAATATAAATGGTGCAATTTATGACTGGGAGAGACAGTAGTACTTTGGAGCACCATTTGTGAAAAGACATATTTATTTTTCTATATTTATGACTACATTGCCACAACTACTCTGAAGTGGTATTATAATTATGAAAAACAGAACAATTTCCCACTCTTCCCCCAAACAAATAATCAACTGAAACCAAAGCATTTCATAAATGTCCCACTTGAAAGTCATAGCGTTTCATTCTTTTTAACTATTTTTAATTATTCCAGTATATCTGTTTTTTCTAAGTTTTTTTAAATTGCTCTTGATTATATAATCAAATACAGCAAATGTGTGAGGAATTCTCTCATTGAATAAAGGAATATATTGGAAACAGTTTTTTTTTTTGCACCCCCGATTTTCTCCATAATTTAGTCATGGCCAATTTCCACCCACTAGACACCTCTCCCCAATCACACAGGGAGGGCAATGGCTATCACATAATTCATCCAAGGCACGTGACACCAGCCAACATCATCTTTTCAAACTGCTTGTTTAGGGCCATGTGTTACATACTCGGAGGAAAAAGCTATTCGCCCACCTCCACACACACAATCTCACAGACAGAGCTCTTCAGCTCCCGGCCATGGATGGCTATGGCATTTGAACTAGCGATCTCTGGAAGATAGAGTAAAAACTTTTCTGTTCCACCACTCAGAAGTGTAAACAGTTGATTTGTAAAAGTTTTGGTCCCTGGACACAAGACATATTAACATAATCTAAGAGTAAAGTACAGGCATGCATATATCATTGAACATGCACATACATACATGCAGGGTCACACAGAGGAAGTAACACATGCTTACACAAGACTTTAAAAGGTATAGCCACAATATTTAGATCATACATACGTACATGGAGGCTGGAGTGAGAAGGCGAAATGTTAATAATAGCGGAACTGGTGCCATCTGCCAGCTACAAACCAGAGGCATGGTTGTTAGTATGTTAAAATATTGCACACTGTCAAAATTGTAGGGAAAACCACAGTTCTATGCATCAAAAAATAGAAAAGAAAAGTAAAATGGTTTAAAATAAACCAAATCACAAAATGATTTACATATTATATACAGTATAAATGTACGGTCTGAGGTAGGGATTTTTCTCAGTTACTGTTATGGAATACATATAAACAGTTATTCCATCAAATTGAGTCGTACTTTAGCTGATAGCCGAGCTATAAGCTATGTACGACAACATTGAGTGGAATAACTGTTTCATTCTATCCACATTCACTGGATTTTGAGAAACAGAGCATTTTTATATTTTGAAAATTTGATAAATAAAAACTTTATACAAAACATCTGACAAAATCATTTCCGCTTAGAATGTAAACAAACCGGCAAAATGACAG
>JANZLB010000001.1:32130080-32141878 GCA_026167865.1 Notarius quadriscutis | reverse complement strand
AAAAAAACAATTTGAACAGAACCTCACAGTATGATGCTGAAGCTGCCTAGACAATGGAAAATAAAATACCATTTTGCAAAATTTTGGCATCCATTAATTTCTTGTATTATGTAAAAAAAAAACGTAACGTGCACACAGTGCTTCAATGTAAACATAACACACTTTCAGTAACACTATAGAGAATTGAAGCCTATATAAACACGGACTTCAAATTCAAAAGGAAATGCCTCAGCCTTATAAGAAAAAAAAAAACTATTAATACTAGTGCTGTGTGCAGGCAGTCTCTCCTGAGACTTCCATGCTGCTTCTCTTGAACGTATACATGGAAGTAAGGCGGAAGGTAGTTTGTCGACGTCACCTCAAGACGATGCCAACGATTGGTCAAATTTGCTGGAAAGTTGTGGTGATTGGATATAATTGCAACACCACCCTGAATTCATGGGGATTGGTTGAATTTGTGTTGATGTTGCAAATTGCAACATCACGAAATCCTGGAGGGTCTGACATACGGCACCAGTGGGCCAATCGGCAGCATTTAGTCTGTGTGTGTTGTGCAACATTTGAGTGGTATATCGGAGTCAGTTGTTAACTCCCTATAATACGGAGAATGTTACCTGTGATGGTGTTTGCATGCTTTCACAGTGAATTTCTTGTGGAGATGTTTGTGTAGTCTGTTTTCTTGGTGATCGGATTTCAGAACTTTTATTCTGAAAATGAACAATCTATTTTATTCATATACTTCTGCTTCCTGTCCTCCTTTTTCACTCAGAGCTAATTTTACTATCTTGCTGCCTCAATCCCCTGGATTTACTCATTGGGGTCGTAACAGTAATGATGGATGTCATTTCACTTTACTTAGTTGAGCGGTTCTTGACATAATATAGATTACTACAGCTGTGGAATAAGGCTATTTACTGTACTTTTTTTATTTACTATTTACTGTTTGATCTCAAACACATTAAGAAGGCAAGAAATTGCACTAATTAACTTTTGACGAGACACACCTATTAACTGAAAAGCATTCCAGGTGACTCCCTCATGAAGCTGGTTAAGATAATGCCAATAGTGTGTAAAGCATCTTCAAGGTAAACGCTGGCTACTTTGAAGAATCTAAAAAAAAAATATCAAACATATTTTGTTTTTTTAACACTTTTTGTTTACCACATAATTCCATATATGTTCCAGATGTTATTTCATAGTTTTGATGTCTTCAGTATTGTTCTATAATGTAGAAAGTAGTCAAAATACAGAGAAACCTATGAATGAATAGACGTGTCCAAACTTTTTTTGACCGGTACTGTAGTTTTATCCAGTAATCTAAAAATCCAGTTAACTCATTCTGGTTCCTTTTGCTTCCTTGATGTTGTTGGACTTTTCATGTATAAGCTGCTTAAACACCTGTTTTTGCGTTTACTTTGGTAATACGCAACCACATCTCTGAGACGACGAATTACGAGCTTAATGAACAAATGCAATAAAATATAAAAATATGTTTGTCATAACTATTTACCGACTGCGCTTCCGTTATAAGTGAGTACTAATGAAACCCATTTTCCATTATATTTTTCAGTACAATGAAACACAGGGAAAGGATTGTCGATGGTATTGATGCATGCACTACATTAGCATTTGCTTGAAAAACATGAGTAGAAACGTCTCCGATGAAGATGCATGCACTGAAAGGCTTTGGGATGGGTCGCCTAGTAGTGTTCAAAAAGCCTTCAGCAAGTAAATTGATTTGATTTAGTTCACAGAGCAGAGAAGGACACATTGGTCTGCACTGAACTGGATCAATAAAAGCTTTTATGGAAGGTCCACTTGTAAGAGTAATAATAGGATCTAGGCTATAACTAAGATTAATAGCTACGGAACGATGAGGAGAAAACACCAGATATAAATCATTAATCATTGCCCCTATTATGTTTGAAATATCTTCATGACAAGAATACACAAATCGGGGTGCTTGTATTGAGATTGTTCGACCATAGATTAGAAGTACAGAGCTGCAATTCAAACCCAAAATGGAAAAGGCTTGAATAAATGAACTGCAGGATATACGCATGCACTGGTGGTATGCCGCGCACGTGCTGCCGTTTTGTGATACACCATATAATCCGATTAGCAGTGACTGTAGAGGTGTGCGATTTGCTCAGCCATGATTTGGATTAACAAGCAGATGCCAATCAGCACTCCAGAGTGCTGCACGGAGAATCAAAGAAATAGAAGTGTAAAAGTATTCGTTCACACGTTTAAAACTTTGGCGTCGACAAAAAGTGGCCGTGAAATCGTAAATACTCGGCATAAAAATGAACCAGAGCCAAACTCATTACTGACACCAAAATGTCAGTAAGCGGTTGCTTACTTATGAGGTGGTGTGTGTTTTCTTGTATACTCTAGAAATAATGGAACCCAGAGCAACCTCTCTGCCATCTCTCAAGAGCCATAATTATAAAGTATATGCATAGGATCATAAGGTTTGGATGACGGGTCTATGCGCTTTCTCTCTCCTTATGATGTGCAAACACACACACACACACAAGCGCACACACATATGCCTGCTCTCAGCGGTGACAGATGGTGGTGTCAGTCATAATGAGATAAATCCGATTGCTGCCGAATGAAAGATGTCCCTCCAATCCAGAAGGAGGGGGTGAGGAGGGGAGAAGAGAGCAAGAGAATCGATGTGTCTGTGTCTGTATTGATGTGTTTGCTTAGAGTAAAATTGGCATGGAGGAAGGGTGTGTGTGTGTGTGTGTGTGTGTGTGTGTGTGTGTGTGTGTGTGTGTGTGTGTGTGTGAGAGACAGAAAGAACAGCAACACTGAAATGATGGCGAAAGTAATTCATATTCTGTTACACATGCAGACACCCTTCCCCTTTGTCACGTGCCTAGCCCGCACAATCCTCCGCGTCTCTCTAACTCACACCCACACACACATAACACACACAGCACAGCAGGGTGGACACTGCAGACAGCTTGGCGATACAGGGAAGGTGTGTCAACTGAATTCTATTGTTTTAGAATCTATGAGAAAAAACATATTGAGGGGGGAAAAAAGAGAAACCAGGGTGATGAGAGGTCGAGGAGGAAGAGTGGAACGGAAAGAGCGTGTGTGTTTAGGAAGTTGATTACATGGGTCACACCTCTTCCATTCAGACAAATACACTGTGCATGTACAAATATACTGTATCTTGTACGTGCATGAAGTGGACATTTTCTGTCTTTGGAAAATGTGTGTTCTTTCTCTTTCTCAAGACACTTTCTGGAAGAGTATGAAGAAATTGAGGTTTAATGGTATCATTTATTTTCTGTTATTCAATAAACTCCTTCGCTATGCTTCTGTCTTTCTCACACAGACTAGGTTATGGATCGTCTCAGTAAATACACTACTTTCTATCATGACATTAATCAAGGTATCCTTAGGCCGGGGTTTTTTTTTTGTTTGTTTGTTTGTTTTTTGTCCTCCCCAGTTTTGTACATATTTAACTGGTCTTCAGCTGAATTAAACCATTATCACAATTTTGACCTCACAAGTGTTCTTTTCAGCTTGTACAATGGCTGCATCTTTATCTATGCCTGTAGGCATCCTCCCCAGGCTCTGTCGCTGCAATAGTATAGTCGCTCGTTTTTGTTCCTGGTATGCATGTTGGCAAATATCTTCACATCTCTGAATGCCAGTGAGGGCTTTGATTGGTGGCTTTTTAGTCTTGATCCACCAAGAAGGCTCTTCAGAGAGCCAGGATTTGGTAACTATGGTAGACTGACAACGTGATGACTGAGGCAGTAACGGAAATGGTATGATGAATGAGCCCTTTTCTGGCACACACAAAGGTAGCGGAGTTGCTGATGTGATCAGTGACTATTCATCATTGGTTATACCTCACACATATATATTTATTGCTGTCTGTAAATATGGAATATTAAATGGTTGAATTCTGTAATTAAATGAGATACTCCACTCTTTGAGTAACATAGCATTTTTGTGCTCATCCAGTACCTTGTCCGAAGTTTCAGATGTTATGGTTGTGCAGAATTTTACAAGTAAAATAAATGGCAATATAATAGATGGTGGTTTCTAACAGTGTTATCTCTCTCTTCCTTAAGCTGCCAGGAGTGAAGAGGAAGCTGACTGGGGCTGTGGATGGTGCTGCTTCAGTAAACGGGGTCTCTGATACCTCGATGACCCAGGGCAGTACCAAGCGAATATGCCTTGAGGATGTTACCCTAGCCATGGGTCCGAGCTATCCCCAACACCCCTTCTCCTCTGGAACTGGGATGGGTAACCAAGGAAGTGGGCTAGAAGGAAACAGAATGAGCAATAACAATAATGGTTTGGGTTCTCCTTACACTATGCCTCCCAAGCCTAACCCAGGAACAACAGCTGTAGGCTCAGGAAGTCTGGTATCTACCTGTAATCCAAATGGGAACTCAGCAGCTCCTTCTATAGAACAGGAGCTTCAAGAGCTTTTGGATGAGCTTACAAAGAACCCTGACCCTTCTTTACCTGAGCTGGACATTGAGAAGATCTTGGGAAACAAGGTAGATGAGCAAACAGGTAGTGCTGGGAGCTTTGCCCACCCGGAGGGGAGTGGAACTCCCAAACGTTCCCCACAAAGAGCTTCTCACCTGGAAGCCCACCTCACCCAATCACCTGGTTTTCCCCAGGCAGGCTCTCCACAGATGGGCCCTAGTCCAACTGGTGCTCCTTATACCCTACCCCATCCATCCAAACCAGTCCCTTCCCCACTTTCAGCATCACCCCTTTCTTCTTCTTCCTCCCAGGGCCAGAATCAAGCTCGATCACCAATGCTTTCAGCTGCACTTTCCAATCGGTCCACTTCCAGTTGGCGTGAAGTATCACGTGCCCAGCAGCTTCAGCAGTTAGCATCCAACAGTAAGCACCACTCCACCAGCAGTGGAGGGCCACCACCAGCTCAGTCAGGCATGCCCTCACTGGGCCAGCAGGGATCCTCCTGGGCTGGTCCGTCTCCCCCATATCGGCCAGGGGACAAGCTTCCCAATTCATCCCCCCACCAGCAGCCCTTCAGCCCAGCCAGCAGCATCCAGAGTCCTCAAAGCTCTCTCATCTCCAGCATAACTCCAGCCCCATCTGCTGGACCTTCTCCACCATACAGACCAGAAAAGCTTGCCAGTCCAGCTCTTGCTCAGCCACCTTTTAGCCCCAAAACCCCACTTCTTCCAGGAAGTACTCCATCTGGCGGCTCAAATTCTGCTGTCCAGGGCTCCCAAGCAAATTATATGAGTGGTATACCCCCGACATCAGTTTCCACAAGACCGTCGCCCCCATACCGAACAGAAAAACAACACCCTAGCCCAGCTGGTCCAACTCAGCCTGGAACCCAGCCTTCCACACAGGGATGTCCCTTCAACTCTCAGAATAGTCAAGCACCCAATATGTCCAGTCAGCTCTACAAAGCCATCACAGCCAGCCAGCCTACCAGCAACAGTCTCAAAATACTCATGCAACAATCACAGACAAAATCTGCCCAGATGCAGCTCAGCAAAGGCACCCCCTGCAACATGGGTCCAGAACCTTTCTCTTTGAACAACACCAAGCCTTTGCGGCATTTTGATCCTGAACCTCATGCTTCGAAAATGGGGGCCATTCCCTTGGGTGGATTCCACAATGGTAACATGCAGTCCATAGCACCCACATCGGCCACAGGGCATGTACATCTGCTTCAACAACGCATTCAAAGAGGGATGCAGGCAGATAGCATGTTACCCCATTGTGGAGAGGTGAGTACTTCTACTTTTCTTTCTTTGTTTATTGAAGTAAAGATAACAGGCAGAGCTATACAGTGCTTCAACAAACAACAGACTTGCAATACATCCTTAATAAAAGCCATGGATAACTCGAAGATTACATAATTGAGTAGATAACCAGTACCAGTGGTCACCAGTGCAGCATCTATTTATGCAGAACAAATCCTAATAATCTTGATGTCAACACTACTTGAATATGTTGGCTTTGGAACTCTAGGTTTTTAACCCTAGATTTTTCTTATTTGTCATACCCTAGAGCATTGTTTGTTTTAGAAGGTCTACAGACTTGAGCAAAGCGTTGATGCTCATGATATAAACCATTTTCAATTGACTGGAAGTGGCCAATGGATAGTCCAAGGTCATGATATGAAGAATGTGACAGAGAAAGCAAGATGTCTCAGTACTTTTCCACTTACTTGCCAAGTTTTAGGTATGCCTGTTTAGTGCATACTCTCTGGGAAAGGTCATTTGAAATGAGGCAGAGAGGAAGGGAGGGAGGGATAGGGTGGCACCACGCAGTGTGTCTTGCTTGTACAAGGGGTCATTAAAGATTGTGTGTGTATAGCAGTGCGTGTGCAAACGGGGAACTGGTGGATTAGGAAGCATCAGCGGTTAATTGAATGGACAACAGAACAGAAAGCAGAGGAATGTGAGTCTTTGTGCACATGCACAGTGCATCTATGTTAATTAGGACTAGTCCAACACTTTCATTTTCATACAACAGTGTATGGTCTCTAAAGATAAACGGAGTTTATTAGCATAGGGGTAGGATTAGAAAGCCAAGACAGAAGAGCAGAAACCTTTTCCTCAACATTTGGTGGGTGGGTTCATGCCTGCACGTGTGTTTGCACAGGCTAATGGGAGAAATGATGTGATAATCTGTGTGCATTAAAGAAAGAATGAGAGGGTGCCTCTTGATGGGTGTGTGTGTTGGACAGGCACTAAAGAGAGAAAGAGTGTGAGTGTGTAAATGTGTGTGTATAGTGTTTCAAAGTGCCGCCGCAGCATTGTCTGTCGCAGGCTGGCGCTCTGTTTGAAGACACAGTCCACCTCTTTGAGCCCAGTAACCCTCTTTCATCACTCCAATAAAAGATAATGAATTTTAGAGGAGGCGGGGGCAGCACTTTGGCAGGCATGGCTGCAAGCTTAAAGAGGCCCCTCTGACATGAAGGGAGGAAGAGAAAGAACAAACCTGTTAAGTCTGAACACACACACACACACACACACACACACACACACACACACACATGCATATGTACATTGATGGGACTTGTATCGTTTAGATGCTTATTAAAGGGATTAAAATAAATAACCAATTTTATTTTCTCCACTTGGACAAACTGTGGAGGGAAAGTTCATGAGAAAAACGTGTTTGGGTTTTAGTTAGAGTTGTAATCTCTTCAAAATCAAAGAGTTTAAAATAAATCTATAAATTAATACCCTGAGATAGATGAGGGACCTGCCCAGGGTGGACCCGGCCTCTCGCACAAAGTCAGTTGAGATCGGCTCCAGCTTCCCTGCAACCCTGACGGATGAACGATATAGATAATGGATGGATTTAAATTTTAATCTTTTGGTTGCACTTGGCGTCAATGCTATAAATTAGATTGCAGGTAATTGGGATGGTCAGTAGCTGATAATGTAATTACAATACAGCTATGTTGTGAATGCTTACATGTTTACAGCTCATCTGAGTGCTGTATAAATCTTTAGTACAGTATCAATAATTGGCCATTTAAAGATTAGCTACAGTACCAGTCACAAGTTTGTACACCCCTACTCGTTCATAGGTTTTTCTGTATTTTGACTCATTTCTACATTGTAGTAGAACAATACTGAAGTCAACAAAACTATGAAATAACATCTGGAACATGTATGGAATTATGTGGTAAACAAAAGTGTTAAAATATGTTTAGTGGGGGCATTGTGACTCAGTTGGATAAGGCGCCGTACCATAAATCCGGGGACCAGGGTTCGATTCCGACCCGAGGTCGTTTCCCAATCCCTCCCTGTCTCTCTGTCTCCCACTCATTTCCTGTCTCTACACCGTCCTATCCAATAAAAAAGGTGAAAAAAGCCAAAAAAAAATTTTTTAGTATTTTAGATTCTTCAAAGTATCTAGTATTGATGACACTTTGTACACTATTGGCATTATCTTAACCAGTTTCATGAGGTAGTCACCTGGAATGCTTTTCAATTAACAGCCGTGCCTTGTCAAAAGTTAATTAGTGCAATTTCTTGCCTTCTTAATGTATTTGAGATCAAGCAGTAAATAGTCTCATCTCATCTCATTATCTCTAGCCGCTTTATCCTGTTCTACCGGGTTGCAGGCAAGCTGGAGCCTATCACAGGGCTACAGTAAATAGTAAATAATAAAAATACAGTAAATAGCCCTATTCTACAATTGTCTTCTTCTTCTGGCTGCTCCCCTTTGAGGTCACCACAACAGATCTGCTCTGCATATTAGATTTGTCATAGGTTTTTACACCTGATGCCCTTCCTGACACAACCCTCCCTGATCTATCTGGGCTTGGGACTGGCACTAAGTATGCACTGACTTGTAAAGTCTCAGTGGCTGGGTATTTTACTTAATCTGCATGTTTTTGGACAGTGGGTGAAACCAGAGCACCCAGAGGAAACCTACACAGACAAAGGGAGAACATGCAAACTCCTCACAGAAAGGCCTTCATCGGCCATGAGATTCAAACCCAGAACTTTTTTGTTGTGAGGTGGCAGTGCCGCGCAACATATTCCATAACTGTAGTAATCCATATTATGTCAAGAACCGCTCAACTATATATAGGATAGCGATAGGGGATGGGCGTTGAAGGAGGGGCTTCATCCAGGTTGCCATACAAGGTAGAACCCACTGTGCAGGTAGGTATGTAGACAGGCAGGTAGGCCATCCAATCTTTTCATTCAGACTGAATGAAATGATTGGATGGGCATTTTAAAGCTCTGTGACTGGCTGTCAGGATGTAAAGAGAATTTCAAGAAATATAACAAAAAATGCTTCTTAAAATAAATTATCTATCCTACCTTAGAGTTCTGGGTAACCTATCAGAGCCAGGTTTTACCCTTTTGAGTGTCACATGAAAAATGTGTATCATGGTGCAGCAGTAGCAAATGTCAGAAGAGTAAGGAACTTTTTAAAAAATTACATTTATTTTTTGATATTGCTGCTCAATTTTGATGCAATAAAATGTTGTTTAATTTCCGAGCCAAATGTTTTCTTGAGGCTGAGTGTATGATTATTTACACATGCATGAAAGCCTTGTGGCTTCAAAACTAAAAAAGAAAACTGTGGATGCCAAGCCTGTCAGGAACTCTGACCTTGGATGCTGTCTGTGAGAAATGCTGGTTTATCTGAGATTCATTTCTAAAAACACCCTCCCAGCTCTCCAGCTGATATTCTGCTTGTTATATGGTGGCTTTCGGGTGTTATTTCAGCTTTTAAGAAAATGAGCAGGCACTGCAGTTTACACCCATAATGACCTGATTCCACGTTTCTATAACACCTCAAGCCTGCATTTTAAATCCTACTGTGTTAGTATTGATGGTGTGGAAGGCTGTGAATGATGTGTGAACACATAGAGAGCGTCAGAGAGCCTGGTTAGTGTTTATTCAGTCATTACATTGACAGGCTGCACCATGGCTGCTGCCTGGCTCCCGCAGTCTGTTTTTACAAGGTCCCAGCGCTTCCCTTACACAAATACTGCAATCTTGCTCGCACTGTTCCTGCTGTGAGCAGAGAGCTCACCTCGAAGGTTTCCACACATATGGTAAATGAAAAACCACTCATCCTGTTATGGGTGAAACCTAAGATATGTGGAAACATGCTATTTTTGTACCATATGTAGAGTTTTGAGGGTTTGACCTGAAGTGAAATGTTTGCAGATCAGAATATCTGGTCGAAACCAGAGTTCAGATAGATTCCAGGGAAAAAATGCTACGTTTATTTGAACTGTTGCCCATTGCTACGAGAAGATAATGTATGTGCATCCTGGAGAAATGGCTTGGCCGAAGTATAGAATCATGTATATTTAACAGTTATTCCACGAAATCGAGTAGCTCTGAGTTGGCTATAAGCCATGTACAATGAGATTGAGTAGAATAACTGTTTTCTTCTATCCACATTCACTGGATTTTGAGAAACAGCATGTTTATTTTTTGCAAATTCAATCAATAAAAACTTTATACAAAACGTCCGACAAAATAATTTCCGCTTAGAATGTAAACAAACCGGTGAAATGACAGTAGCAATTTGTGAAAAATGCTATAATAATAATCCTTGAAAAAAAAGCTGCGTTCTTACCATCAAATACTTTCATTCCATATTTTGTTGCTTTTTTTTTGTAAGTTTTGGGGTTTTGTTTTCAAGTAGTTTTTATTTCATCCTCAGCTGGCTCCACAACATGTGCCACCATTTTGTTTTTCTCTACTCACAGTGTATGAGCTGATATACATAGTAGTAGCGTAGCCAATCAGAGCGCACGATTGCTCATATCCAGTGAATGTGGATAGAATAAAACCTAACATAATAGACAGGTAAAGTAGCTCTCAACATTATATTACATAGTGGTTTCCAAGATTTTGAAGAAGCCTTTTTTTTTAATCTGTGGGCACATTAATACTATTTTGATAGCTTTTGATATTAACTAAAACAGGATTCAGAATTCAGATACCCTGGGAGAATTTTTGAATTCCATACTATCTGAGCTTTCTTGCTATTAATTAAACAAATTTACTGTGAAAACACATGATGCAATTCTGAAATCCTCAAGAATTTGACTGTCCTGCAGTCAGAACATTTGCTCATCTGGATGATGCTTTTATACAGTGTAACTTACAATTGAGGCAGGATACAACTGAGAAGTTGAAGGTTAAGGGTCTTGCTCATGGGATTTGAACTAACAACCTTCTCAGCTGGAGCTTAAACCTTTAGCTATCATTTTCCTCAGCGAAAGGAGGTCACCAGTATAATGGGAGCAAAAAATGATCCACTACATTTCAGATGTCGATACAAACAAAAATCTTTACCATTCTCTCTCTTGCCTAAAACGATAGATATCCCACTATGCACTGCAGTTTACTGTAAACCAATGCACTGCCCTAACTGACCAATTACATTGCAATTGTGTAAAACAATAAAACAGTATTTTGCTTTAAAATAAACATTGTAAATTTATAGCATTTATTTATATTGACAGCACCATGGACTCATCTATTTTGAGTTTGATACAGGAAGAATAAGTGCATACTTGTTCATTCATTTGCTTAAAACATTGTATTTTCTTCATGGATTTTTTTCTTAAACAAACCATGTCATAAGTTTGCAGATCAGACCAGACGTTAAATCTCTGTGAAAACTCTTCCCTTTCTTACCTCAGGTCTGATGAACTGTCTTCAACTAAATAATTACATAAATACGTATGATTGGATAAACCACAACAGAAGCTCAGCTAGTCCATGTTTAGAAAGCTAGAATATTAGCAGATTGAAAAAAAAAAAAGATTAGGCTCTGCTACCGTATTTCCCTTGTTCAGCTGAAATGCTGGGTCTGTGTCCATACTTTAGACACATGCTCATTCTTGTAATCGTCTTTATTATTATTATTATTATTATTATTATTATTATTATTATTATTATTATTATTATTATTATTATTATCTGTCTAGTTCAACCAGATTATATGTACACAATATGACCAAAAGTATGTGGACACCTGACCATCACAGCCATATGTGGTTCTTCTCCAAACTGTTGCCACAAAGTGTTAAGCTCACAACTGTAGACCATCTTTGTATGTTGTCCCTGCTAAAAATCTTCTATAGGATTCCTATAGAGCACGTTCTAAAGGAATCCTATAGAAAATTTAATGGAAATCCTGTAGAACTTTAGTACCCAAGGCCTATAGGAAAAAAAGTTCTATAGACACATCTCATCTCATTATCTCTAGCCGCTTTATCCTGTTCTACAGGGTCGCAGGCAAGCTGGAGCCTATCCCAGCTG
>JANZLB010000001.1:31438049-31453103 GCA_026167865.1 Notarius quadriscutis | reverse complement strand
CAACAAGTCTGGGCTTTATGTTACTTTTTTTAACAAGCAACAAAGGAAGTTATTTATGTAATTCTGATTTAACTGACAGATTTTGAAAAATATTAACATTTAGGACTAGTCATAATCATTACAAATAAGATACACTGTCACTGTAAATGGGGTTTTGTTAGCAATCCATTTGAGAGGATCTCAAAAGCACTTTTGTGAATGCATATGAAGAGCCTCATATTTTTGCCCACCAAAATTCTTGATATTGCTCTTGAGACAAGAAATGAAAAACAGAGATTAGATAATGCACAAATAATTTTCGTACCCTTGTTGTTATCTTTTAGTGATTGCAACAGCTCATTCCAAAATTAATTGATCACTTACTGCCTCAGTGGATTCAGCCCTCTTATTAGGACAAAACTAGAACATTAAACTTATTTAGCAGTAAAGAATTGCATTGGTAATCAAGAACCTGACAGCCATTTTCAATTTCAAGAGAACTATTTAACAAAATGAAGACATTTTCTTCAGCAAGTTAACACCTGAGAAACATTTACCAGCGTTTTCCATATTTGAAGTCTCACTGGGTACACAGGACACTGAAAAAACTACTCCATCTGTCACTGGGAGAGTTTGGAGGAATCGACCACTGAGTGTTTATAGCAAGCAATGCCCCACAGAACTAAGCCTTTCAGTGGCCCTACAATTGAGAGAGAAAACAAAACAAAACAGAGAGCATTGATGAAAACCAACAGAAACCAAGCAAAGATGGTCATTGATCAGCAAAGGAAGAAGGTCTTTTGCCATTCTCAGAAAACTGCTCCAGCTGATCCAAAACATCCAAACAAGCACTAAAGGTCCACAGTCTGCACAAGCAATTATATACGGTTATACAATCTTCTCTACCTGCATCCCCTTTCTGCAAAAAAACAAATCTACTGGACTGAGTTTTCCAAAAGCATCACAAAGTTAAGATCATCTTAAGTGAGAGAGTGTTCGGTGCATTGCTTGCTCTGCCATTTAACAATGATCTTTGTGCTGTGAAGCTTTTGGAAAAAAAAAAAAAAAACCTCGACCCTGGTTACCAAATTTTTAAATTGTGATTTGAGCATGTACAACCAACTGTCCATACTGGCCCTTTTGTCAAAGAACATGTTTTCTGTTAACCACAAATGTTATGAGTATAAATGAGATTCTAAAACCACGTGCTAAATTTCACACAATCAGATAGTTCTGCTGGAAAATTGTAGAAATGACTAAAGTTATGCTGAACTATATACCATATTAACAACCAGCTTTCATTAAAAAATCATAGAAATTCTAGCAAGTGAAGTTTCCCTCTATTCCACATAAATTAAGTTATAAGAAAACCAGTGACCACTAAACCTGCAACTTGTTCTAATCTGAACCATTTCTATTTTTTTTTTATTGGAGTTGAAAAAAAATTAACATTAAGAATTAACGTTAAGTTCCTATCATGAACTCATGTTTCTGTAGTATACCAATCAACAAAATGTTCCTTTGAGGTTAAAAAGTTTTCAGTATGTTTTGTCTTTATGGTCTTAGGGGATTTATTTATTTATTTATTTTTTAAACAGTGTTCACCCAATGAGGAAAAAAGATTTCCTTCTCCACCTTCACCTGGACTGCATAACGTGTTATATCTCATATGCACAATCCATCAAATGTCTTGAACACCTGGTCAATCCTAATCAGATTCTTGTATCAGAAATGTATCAGAAAGCTAGTCTGATTTTAATCTAACTATTCAAGTTTGAGTTCATAATTGCTATAATTAATCAAGAGGGACCATCAAAGAAAAACTCTGCTTCTAAACATTTATCCATACTTTATGCAACATCTAGTTATATGAAAACTGTCAGATTTAGATACCTATTAAGCAGTTTCTCTTAATTAATCATTAACAACATAACAATTTATGAAGCCCTAATCAGGATTTATTTAAATCCTTAAATTACTGTCAATTTACTAAAAGTATACAGTATGTAAGGTCATATAATGGAAAATACATTGTCTTTGAGAAATATGTTGACCTACAGCGATTGCTGAATCTGTTACAATGTGTAGTTTGTGTGCTTTTAACACAGGAAAAACAGTCACCGTTTCATTCCTAATTTATAGTAAAGCAGCACTTTATGGCCATTGGGCAAAATTGTAATTACATTGACTACAAAGCTTGTAAAATCTTAGAGACTTCACAATTACTGTCCATTAAAATAGAGTTAAACTTTTTCAGCATTTTCCCCTTGTATTCATGCTTATGGTTTAGATACTGTGAAGACTGTAATGCTTTTTTAAGGACACATCCTTTGAGTGAAGATATTGATTATCTACAGCCATAGTTCTCAAAGTGGGGTCCAAGGGTCTGTGAATCTTTTTTTCCCCCTAAAGATTTTGTTATAGTGTTGGAAATAACAGTCCATCATTATCAGAGTTATTAAATACATTTGAGTTCTTTTTCTGTGTGCACACACACTAGTGCATTTCAAAATATTGGAATATCGTGAAAAAGTTCTTTTTTTCATAATTTAATTCAAAAAGGTAAAACTTTCATATATTCTATATTCATTACATGTAAAGTGGTGGCTCTTGATGGACTAACACCAGCTTTAGTCCAATCATTTTGAAGCTCTCCCAAGGTCTTAAATTGACTTTTCTTGACAAACCTCTCAAGGCTGCAGTCATCACTGTTGCTGGTGCACCTTTTCCAGCCAGCCTTTTCACCAGTGACCTTCTGTAGCTTATCCTCCTTGTGGAGGGTGTTGTTGATCATCTTCTGACCAACTGTCAAGTCAGTAGTCTTCTCCCTGATTGTGGTTGCATGTATTGAACTAGCCTGAGAGATATATGGTTTTTATACTGCTTTACTCAAACTCTAAGTCAAGTATTCTAATAATCTGAGATACTGGATTTCTGATTTCCATCAGCTATAGGTCATAAGCATCAAAATTAAAACAAAAAAGGCTTGAAAATTTTCACTTTACAAGTAATGAATATCGAATATGAAAGTTGACCCTTCTGAATTAAATTATTTTTAAAAATGAACTTTTTTCATAATATTCCAATATTTTGAGATGCACTTGTGTGTGTGTGTGTTTACAGATATATAAAAAATATTTATTATAGTGGGTTTTTTGGGGGGAGGGCTTTTGGGAAAATTTTGGAATAAAAATCCCTATGGCTTCCACAAATAGCCAAAAGGGGGACCCTTTTGAAAAAGTTGAAAAGGTTTGAGAGCCCATGATCTAGAGAATGGGTAATAATATGCTTTTGTTGCATATGGAGTAAAGTGTTCTTAAGAGTACTTTTTTTTTAAAGATTTGACACTGTACATTTTCTTTATTGTACTTGATATTGGCTCATGACAGACAAGCCAGTTCACTTATGTTATAAAACACGTACGGTGTTTTTTTGTTTGTTTTTCTGAGGTGCTGGTAAAGGTCAAAGTAATGTACGCATAAGGAAGAAAAAGGCACCATTTAAGCTCCAGTGAAATACGTGCTGCTCTATCTAAAACTATGAGGAAAAGCATTGGTTACTGAATTAAGGATATGGATCTTATGTGTGCGTTTTTCTTTTTATGTACTTGAATGTATATCAAAAACACTATTAATAACAATGTTCCAACAGCCAATACTAAGGTGGTTACATGAATATATGTATGATTTTAAGGGTCTCATGGTATTTATGTGTATCTTTCTTTTCCTTTTTTTATTATTGTCATCACCATCACCCTCATTTTTGATCAAATAAAATGAATAGCAGTGGGAGTAGCTAAGGGTGATTTAAAGCAAGTTTTATCAGTGTTATAGGAATTTTGCTAACTGATGTTGAAGCAACACCTGCGAGGTGCATATGAAGTGAAGCCATCATCCACAGAAAGATTGTTCATTTTATTTTGCTATAATGGGAAAGACAGGTTCTAGATTGAGGTGAAAGGTATAACTTGGGTAATGCAATGGACAGATGGTAAGGATAGTATGCATGACCGATATCGTGTTACAAAAAGACAGCTATAGTACAGTGAAGTCAGCATAAGCAAGTCAGTGGCTAGTAGGTCATATAAAACAGTATGTATTCATAGTCCGCAGTTCCTTGTGGATAAAGATAGTCCCAAACTCTGGACTATCTTTAAGAAATCAGTAGGTGAGCTTAGAAATAGGTAACAAATAAGATCTTATATAACAATGAGGAATAGGTAACAAATAACCCAAGAGCTTATATTACCCAATCTTGTGTCTAAGATGGAGTGAAATAGGATCTACTGAGTCCTTTGTGGTGTTACCTTGCTGAAATAGAGCTTGTTCAGGGTGAAGGTGCTTTGGCTTCCACCTAAACTTTCACTCTGGAGGCCTGAATGGAAAAAATGACCAAGTCAGGTCAAAAGGTTCATGACACACAGTTCTGTGATGGATGATTTTGGAGCCCTGTTCTTTTACTTTTCTAGTTCCTTTACAATGTCTTGGAATGTTATGGAGTTTATATGTTTAAAATAAAAGGTATAATATAACAGTTAACAAATGGAATCAGAGGTAAAATTGGAGGGAGAATAAGATGAATGGATGAAATTATGTAAAAACATAACATCAAGCAAATATTATTTCAACAAATAACACAAGGGTTTCCAGTCATTCCCGCAAAAGGCTGCTGCAGCTGAAGGTTTTTGTTCTAACCAAGTAGCAGTAAAACCTGCAGTGACACAGGCTTTTTGCGGGTAAGATTGTATACACCTGAAGTAACATATATACTGTGTAATGGAATGCCATCCATTTATTTCACTTTAACATGCTTAAGTAATCTGCAACTGAATGCTTGTATCTGTGATTTTTATTTTTCTGTCCAACCGTATAATATTATATCTTTATTCCTGCAGCTGTACAACTAAATGCTAAAATGTTCCGTTTTTTTTTATTAGTCTTGATATTTGGGATACATGCATATTGCACCCAAAGCACAAGAAAATGTGTGAATAATACTTTAATGTAACTTATTGTACCAGTCATGGTCATTCAGTGGTCCAGAAATTTCCTCAGGTGGTTCCTCTAAGACACCATAATGTTTTAATCATATACATCACATCTAAGGATATTTGTATTTGGTGTGTATTTCCACAACATTGGATTATCCAAACTTGTATGAGTTCATACCAAAGGCTTCGGTTTAAGACTTAAGTCAAGGGTGCACCTCAGTTTAACATGGACCCTATAGGGTCTTTTCACTAATCTGCTCTGTTTAAGAGCAATTAGTATAGATGTCCACATAAAGAAATCACAAGTAAAAATGATTGATGTGCCTGTTGGAGATTTCTGTGATTTACTTGAAACACAAAGTTTTCACAGACATCTTCATGATTATAATAATGCCAGAGTTTCTTGATATTCTTATTACTTATTAGGTCCAACTAAATGACCATAGTCTGGGTTAACAAATCTGTACCCATCTATGTACAGCTGGGTTTTGAGGTGATAAACACACTAACTCCTATAGGTATGATTTTTATGTACCTCTGTGAGGTAGGAGTTTGTGTATGTATGTAACCCATTCCCTTGATGCAGCAGTAAGAGCTAAGTTTAAATAAATAAATAAATAAATAAATAAATAAATAAATAAAAAGGCCTCACCATTGTACAGGGATACACAAATTATATTCAGTCCTGCTAAAAGAAAATAAGGTTTTAAAAAATTAGGCAATGATACAAATAAATCAAGGTGAAATTTCCAGTGGAAAACCTAAAGCATTATTGCTAATCAAGGGGGTGAACATTTCCAATGCCAATGCAGAGGCAATGTGATCTAATTTTTAAACATTACTTTTCTATAACCCAATAAGACTGGTTATTCTTAAGCAGTGATTAAAAATGAATTGATTTTTTTTTTATTTTGTGAGCTTTTGATTAAAAAAATGTGATAATTTAAAATACATATTTTAAAAAAAATCAATCCCTGAGAAATCATTGGCATGTGTTGTGTGAGTTTGGGGGTTTGGGGTTGGGTGTGTGTGTGTGGTTGGCTGGTGTGATCATAAAAAATGTGGCTAGGTTTACACTAAGCAAAATTGTCTGTATGTACTTTAAAGCTCCATTTTAAGTCTAGAGAGTTTCTGAAATATTCAGTAAGATAGCTTCAAATTTTGACCACACAAGTAAAGCAGTCATTAGGATCAAATAAAAAATAAAAGCTAAGCCTAATCCTGAATTCTATATGGAAACCGGAAATAATATTCCCAAAAGGCTTACAGTGATCTGCAGCATCCCCATGAACGAATGACCGAACAAACGCGCACACACACACGTGTACACACACACACGTGTACACACACACACACACACACACACACACACACACACACACACACACACACACACACCTTTCTATCCTTCTGAGGACCTTCCACTGACAATTATTAATGCAGGTAATTAACACTATGCCTGCACCAAAACCTAACCTTAACCTCAATAATGAAAAGAAAACTTTTTGGCTCTTTTTATTTTAGATAAAATAATACCACTTTCCTTGTTTGGACCATCCAAATGTTTTAAGATATTACAGTTCTTGTGGGGACATTATAAACACACACACTGATGCATAATATGGCTTTTGTGTGAACCTAGCCATACCATATTTGGAAAGCTGTACAGCTACACACTGATATTGACCAATTCTAATAAAGTAAAAAATAAAAAATATAAGTAAAAATTTTGCTTTTGCATTATATTAATATTGTACAGCTCTGTTCTTATTTACATCTGAACTTCTCGTTCTGTATGTGCTCAGTGATTTAGGAATGTTTGAATATAAACAATATTTATCCTAGAGATACACACAGGTATGATATACAGGAGCAGGTTATAACTTTTTAGACTTTGTTGGGGGTATAACTTAGATTTAGATTTTGGGGTAAATTTAAAGCATTTACTTGCTGTTGATTTTGTCATGTAAGTGAAAATTATGTACAGGAAAACAAATTCTCGAAGTTGAATGATAGTTTCTAGCTGGTTTTTTAAAAAGTTTTTTTTTTCCTTTTAATTTTTAATTTTCTTTATTCTTTATTTTACTTTTGTTAAAATCTGTTTATGCAAGGTGTTAAAAGGAGAATGTCAGAATATGAAGCGTCTATGACAAAATAGATACGATCACTTTATCAGCATTTCATTAGCCACAACATTTTCATGTTTTATAACTTAACCATAATGCCTAATGCAACCTTAAGGCATTATAGATGCTAGCATTTATTTTGGTGTAGTTCCTCAATATCATAATTTTTGGTATTATGCATCCAAACATACTACTTTCCTCTTGTGTTAAAGGTTTTTTTTTCTTTTAGAGATTAAGATGAATACAGGTTAATAATGAAAAAACTATATTAAAAATGTAAACACATGTTAACATGAAAAATGTCATTTATTTAAGAACGCTATAAAAATATTGATTAAAATGGAGCTAAAATTTGAGGGCAACAAGTATTTGTTTGCACTTTTAATTTATGCTTTTTTTTTCAGAAATTTTGAAATTAATTCAAAGTCATATATAAAGTCTGGAAATAGTCCAAAAAGAGTGATATGCAAATGCATGTTATTTCATAGAAATAGAAACGTGTATATATAATAATATTTCAGTGTAGTGAAATCTAAGGTGTAGAAACAATTTTTTAAAAGAGAAGATTGTACATCGTGCTGCTTAAAGCATATAATGCCCTGGAGGCATTTCTCTAATTAAAAATATTGAACATGGAGTAAAGAGGGTGCAGTTTCAGTGATGCATAACCAAGCTGAAGTATTGAGCATGTATTTAAATGGTACATCATGTTATTCTAGTCTGTTATTTATTTATTTATTTATTAGCATCCTTAGATTGTTGTGTATAAAATTAAATGCTACATTTACTGTATTACAAAGTTTGTCAAGACTGTGTTAGGTAAGATAACTTATTCAAAATATTTAGAGAAGTGTTTGAAGTAAATTTGTACAGGCTTATTAGTTTCAAAAGCCACAATCAGGGATTTAAGAACAAAAAAGTAATTAATTTCAGCAGAAAAATGGAATGGAAAATAGAACTTTCCTGAAAATTAGACCTGCAAATACAAAAACTGCTGGTAAGAAGAATTTAATTTGAAAACTCCAAATAGTCTATTTTTAGATGTATTTTTGTGCTCATGCACTCTTTTGGCACTCCTTAAGCAGAGCATAAATCAGGCAAACAAAAGAGGGTCTACCAATCCCTTATTGTGGCATTAAAATGGGGGCTTTGCTTTAGTCTTCGTGATACATTGATAAAAGTAACATCTACAGAGCCTGATGACAAGCTATATATGGTATCTGGGGGCAAATAGCTCCAATTTTAAATAACTAATAGCCTTATACAGAACTGGAGCATTTATTGCTAACTGCTGTGTTTACAATGTAGCATAAGGAACAGAGTGTTATATTGTAGCATAGCTGAAGTCTATGTTGTTTGTATTGATAATGAAAGGTTTTATGTAGGTTTTCTTTAAATTGACCAGATTCCATGGTAGAGTTGTGTGTGTACCTAATTTGTGAACTCTTCTGCAGCACCTGACAATAAAAAAATTAGAAGATAAAATACCCCCTAAAATATTCCTCAAGATTCATCATTAAACAAAGATGTGTACTTGAACATACTTTTGTAGTGGCCATTTTTCAAAGATTGGCTCTTAGTAGCCTATGACATATTTTGCTCTGGGTTTTCATTAGCTCCAGTTATCTGTCTTTTATTGGTCTGTGTATGACTTTATTCACAGACAACACATTTATATAGGCATTTACAAGTTCAGTATAATGAAGCACTGATATGACATTGACCATTACATTCATATTTATTTAGATGTCTTCAACCTATTTTCTAGAACTAGCTTTCCCAATAATACGTTAAGAAAACAATACTCAGGTCTAAATAAGACATAGTTTAAAAATAAGTTACCATTTATTTGAAGGATTGGTTTATTCTAAGGTTTGGACTAAGGATAATAGACTCATTAGACATTGTACCAAAAACTGTAGTAAAAACTGTACTATAAGGAGGTCAGGAAAACAGAAGCCTCAGAATGCTGTTTATATTTCAGGCAACAACAAATGGAACACACAAGACCTAGTTAGCTCCGCTTGTCTGACATGAGAAGCAGGTGCTAGTGTTAACACTGACCCTTTAATTCTGACCTCAAGCCTAACTCTCCCCTTCTACGCAAAGGGTTCCTTTACACTGCTGTATGCCTGTGACTTTGCAGAGTCACAGGCACAAAGTTGAGTGAAGATACGTGGATTGAAGATGTGCTTAGAGTTCAGACACATGGACATTTTGATCAATAGAGAACATCAATGCGGCAGTATTCACATTCCTCAGTGTGATGAGAAGCTAAACACAATAGAGGGTGTTTGGGATTTCTTTGTTCAACTAACTCCAATTTTATCACTCAAATTATTTTACTGAATATATTTACTGAACTAAAGAACATTTGTACACCAGACCTAAAACAGACTTTAAAATAAACAAGAGATTAAAATAGGAGTACCTACATTGCTAAATGCTCACAACTCCGTAAGGTTTAGCTTTTCTCTTACCTAGCACCTAACCACAAGCTTGTTACCTAGTTACTGTAGGTAATGGGTTTAATTACGTATAAGTCACACCTTCCAATGTGATGTGCAAATCACTAAACCAAAATATTTTCCCATAATAGCTAATAACCCCCCCAACTTAAAATAATGCAGTTTGCAACAATTTAAACTCCTGCATTCTATCATGAGAGCCTGTTTTTATATTGATTTGTAGTCTGTCCTCTGATGTTTGCAGTCCCACAGTTTACTTTTCTTAAATATTACACTTTACCTTCCCCAAATAGAGCAGCAGCAATTATATTACAGTCATTCAGTTTATAGTTCTATTCTACCCTATGTATATCTGGATATTTCACCTTCATCATGTCCTGTGGATCAGTACATGATTCTCCTAGACTATGAATGATTCCCATTATTTTCATAAGGCACTATTAACAAACTACACAGTTTTGACTGAAATGTAAGCAAAGCTTCAGTAGCAGTGGAAAGACAGCAAGAGGGGATGGTAAATACTGATCAGTCTCTGTGTGCATGTGTGTGTGTAGAAGAAAGGTTGGAGGGTAAGAGGTTGGGGGTGGGGGCTTAATGAGCTGGTCCAGCTGGCCTTGGTTTTTCCTAGGCAACCATGCCAGTCACATAATATGGGGGAAGAGGAAGAATGGAGATCAGAGACATTCCAGGCTAAAAGTGAGTTATGTAAATAAATAAATAAATAAATAAACCAACGCTACCCCCCCCGGCTCAGATACAAGTACACTGGACAGCACCAGAAAAGAAAGTAATGTGAGTCTCAAAGAGACCCACATCATACATTAGCAGAGGTTTTAAAAGTCATACCTAATTCTACTAAAACACGAATTTAAGTTATTTTGCACTTTTGCCATTTTTAATTTTTTTGCTCAAAAAAACACCACATCATCCTTACAGCACAATACCTGCAGTCACGACACAGCTCTTCTGCCTCCCTGTACTCTGCTATGGAACAGACAGATGGGCAGTGGGGGATGGGAGAAACAGGGACAGGACAGTGACAGATTCAAACTAAAAAGAAATGCTTTTAGTCGAAAGACACAGGAGAGCAATTTGTAGCACTGAAAGACATCTGGGATGCAACCATACTTAGTCAATATTAATGTTTAACTGTACATTTTCACTGAGACTTCATGAGGCCAGAGTCTATAATAAATCATTGGTGGGAATCGAGGATAATTTAGTTAGCTTTATTTTGTATTAAAATCTAAAGTGGGAATTGTGGTTCAGTACAGAGTGTTTTTTAACTCTTAAAGGTAGACTGCCTTTCAGATTTTTCAAGTTTAGGTAATAAAAAGAATTTTCCCTGACACCCAGTTATTTTTGTTTAGTGGACCAAAAGCTACTGAATTCGAATCACAGACTTCCAATTTAATTCGTTGTTTTTTTTTTATAATAGAACAATTAATGAATTTAGGGCCATGTGGCCCTAAATTCTCCACTATTTTTTCTTGCTTCACCATGACTCAATTCAAGATACTATGTCATGCATCACTCGGTGGGCTTTCCCTGTTTGTGCAAGACATTGTGGGATACAAATTTGAAACAGGAGAGGAAAATGGAGGATGCGAATGAAACGTGAAAGACCAACTACAGTTACGGAATGTGAGAAGAAAAGACGTTATATTATGAAGGAAAGGAAATGCAGAACCAAACTAATAAATAGCGGCGGTCAACCAGCACCTCGCTAGTGACAGAATGATGTAACTGTCAGTGCACAGTCATGGTAAACCTGTAGATGGCAGTAATGCAACACTGGATGCCAGCTGCCATAAAACCCAAAAGAAGGAAAAGAAGAAGAAGCAGGTAAACCTGCGCATGCACACACGCACTTCCTCTGTCTGCTTGACTGCACGAAGCGAGCGATTTCATGCACATTATTTGCTTGGGAATAACCTCAAATTAAATAACTTCCCAACCACAGAATGGCCTGTTGTTTTTTGTTTGTTTATTTTCTTTTAAGATATCGCAGAAATAAACATATCACAATGACCAAATTTCAGAGGGAACTAAATTTCACCACTTTTATGAAATTGAAAGGCCATATTGCTTTAAGTATTCAAAGAGATATTTCTCAAACATTCTATTGCATAACTCCCCCTCACTCCGAATGCTGCACTTTTTGTGCTACATGAAAACAAACAAAAAGCAACCCAGGATCATGTGCTGTAAGTGCAAAGTCCACTCAGAACGAGGAGGGATACTGTATGTGATAAGAGTAAGTTGTGGGTAATTAATTGGGTCCCAGCTCAATACACTCAGAAGAGTTGTGTTGTGCTTCTAACAACAAACAATATAAATATAACTTGCTGCCTATTGAGCAGTTGTCAGCTATAATATGGTATGGCAGTATATGAAAAAATCATACCATACAGGAAATTAAAACCAGTATACTGACCCAGGGTCGGCACAGTGGTGTAGTGGTTAGGCTAAATGGTGGCTCTAAATTGACCGTAGGTGTGAATGTGAACAGTTGTTTGTCTCTATGTGTCAGCCCTGCGATTATCTGGCAACTTATCCAGGGTGTACCCTGCCTCTCGCCCATAGTCAGCAGGGATAGGCTCCAGCTTGCCCATAACCCTGCACAGGATAAGCGGTCTCAGTTCTGGCCTGCTGTACTTCTGTGCTCCACCTACCCGCTCTAAGTACTACAGTGGTGCCGAAACGCCTGACGATCTGCCTCTTGCGCCAGCACCAGGGCCTTGAACCTTTGCGCTTGCTCATTTGGAGGGCGACCAGTGCCTGGTGCTGGCCCTGTTGGGCCGTGGTGAGGGCGTGGATCAGGTCTGCGAAGGGGGAGGACTCCATGGGGCTGTTCTCCTCTGTGCTCCTTTCCCGGGTTTCAGCACCACTGTAGTACTTAGAGCGGGTGGGTGGAGCACAGAAGTATGGCAGGCCAGAACTGACTTACCAAAACTCTTTATTGTGACACTTTTCATTCATCCACAAACTCCCAGCCACACAGACATGCACACACACATCAGTCGTCTGGTTGGGGAGAGAGCCCCCTTCCTCTGCTCTCTCTCTCCCTTTATTGGGCGCAGTCACTGGGGAAGACACACAAACAGAGGTTAACTAACATCAGGTGTAGTGATTCTGCCACTTACCTTCCCTGACTCCACCCTCCGTTCACAGACCAACGCTTGACCATGCCCCTGCTGCCACAGACTGAATGCTGTAATTAAATCAAAAGGTGCTTAAACCAAGCATTAGTATAAGGGTGTGCACACTTATGTAACCAGCTTATTGTATGGGTTTTTAATTTTTTTTTTTTTTTTTATGTTTTTCCCCCGAACCGATTTGCTTGTTTTTCAATTGAATTGTACACATTATAGGTCACACTAAAGGTGGGAAAAGTTTTGAAATTATTTATCGTGGTCTCATTTTTTTTTTTTTACATCAGAAAAAACTATCATTTTAATGGGGTGTGTACACATTTTATATCCACTGTATGTCAGCATTTGTCATATTTGCCCAGGTCTTGATGATATCCCTTTTAGTGACAAGTCTTCTAACATTAAATGTATAAAACCAAGGCCTGTTTGATGTTTGAAATCTGTAAACATTTCACAGAGATAGTAGGTCCAGGTTTGGGCTAAGCATTTCCATACGATATAAAAAAAAGCAGGACAGCATGATGGTGTAGTGGTTAGCACTTTTACCTCACAGCAAGAAGGTTCTGCATTTGAGCCCGGTAGCCGATGGGGGCCTTTCTATTTGGAGTTTGCATGTTCTCACTGTGCCTGTGTGGGTTTCTTCCGGGTGCTCTGGCTTCCCCCAAAGAGATGCAGGTTAGGCTAATTGGTGACTCTAAATTGACTGTGAGTGAGAATGGCTGTTTGTGTCTATGTGTCAGCCCTGCAATGATCTGGCAACTTGTCCAGGGTGTACCCCGCCTCTCGCCCATAGTCAGCCAGGATAGGCTCCAGCTTGCCCATGACCCTGCACAGGATAAGCAGTTATGGATAATGGATGGATGGAGCAATAAAAGCATAACCATACATTGCAATTTTAATTTGACAGGAAATTATTTATCAGAACTGCCATTGCCTACAGATTGTAAAAAAGAGTCCTCTGAGACAATAAAATAGTAATTTAATTTCATTAAAGTCTGAAGATAAAGGATCTTGTTTATTTGCACTTGAGAATACTAAATCATCAGTTGATGAATTGGACTGATTGATCATATGACTCAGAAGTCCTTGTCAAAGAAGTTGAGGGTTGTCTGGTTCACATAAAGATAAATTCACTCTCCTGATTTTACCCATTTTGTTCATTTATTCCAGGGTTGCATTGAATAAGTATCAGGAATATATGAAAACAAAGAAACAAACAAGAACCCAGAATTCAACTTAAGTACCATTTTATTGAGGACAGACCAGGGTCTCAAACTGAGTAGTGCAGAAGGTCAGATCTACAGACCAGGAGAAACATAATCATTCCACCTCACCCAAGGCCCAAAGCTATTCACTGTCCATGTGCATTTAGAGGATCTCTAGACTGCTGCTCTGTCCCCCTGAGATGCTATTATCCAGCAGGTAGATTCCAGGTAGGTCTAGGCCTCAAGCAGAATCCAGAGTTAGAGTTGTATGGCAATCGAATAACATCTAATAAAGATCATATAGAGATCCCAAACTGAAGGGAAGATGCTGTTTTTGGAAAGTAGCCCTCAGGTACTAACACAAAAACAATGGACTGACTTCTTGGCTGCCATCTAGGATACTGTTTTTACAATGACATCTCAAGGAATATATTATCTCACAATAAAAATGGCCCTAATATTTCACCTGTGGTTCACCAGGACAGTTTGCTAGCTTCTATTGGGACCCAAAGTCCAAGAGAAGAAGAAGAAGCCTTTATTTGTCACATGCACACTCAAGCACAGTGAAATTCATCCTCTGCATTTAACCCATTTTAAGCAGTGAACACACACATACAAGTGAACAGTGAGCACACACACACATACCCAGAGCAGTGGGCAGCTATGCTACAGCACCTGGGGAGCAGTTGGGAGTTAGGTGCCTTGCTTAAGGGCACTTCAGCCCAAGGCTGCCCCACATTAACCTAACTGCATGTCTTTGAACTGTGGGGGAAACTGGAGCAGGAGGAAACCCAGACAGAGAACATGCAAACTACACACAGAAAGACCCCCATCGGCCACTAGGCTCGAACCCAGAACCTTCTTGCTGTGAGGCAACAGTGCTAACCACTACACCACTGTGCCACCCAAGAGTTGTGGTGACCTGAGATGTCGGCTTTGTGTCCATGAGCTATGGTTAATTGGTGCACAATTTGGGTTAAGGTGTATATACAGTGGTGCTTGAAAGTTTGTGAACCCTTTAGAATTTTCTATATTTCTGCACAAATATGACCTCAAACATCATCAGATTTTCACACAAGTCCTAAGAGTAGATAAAGAGAACCCAGTTAAACAAATGAGACAAAAATATTA
>JANZLB010000001.1:31397667-31408255 GCA_026167865.1 Notarius quadriscutis | reverse complement strand
CTGTGTGTGTGTGTGTGTGTGTGTGTGTGTGTGTGAGAGAGAGAGAGAGAGAGAGAGAGAGAGAGAGCGTAGTTTATCATGTGACCACTAGAGGGCAGAGGTGACATCATACTGCAGATATGAAACTCTCTCTGCTTTTGCTCTCTCTCATTTTCTTTTCTTTCTTTATTATTGCGCTTCATTTCTTTCTGTCCTTTTTTCCCTTTATCCCAGTTCAGCTCAGTTCACTTCTCGCTCTTTTTCTCTCCACTCTCTCTCACTCTATTTTTGTCTTTCCTGCATTTATTTTTCCTGACTAATCATTTAACTTACTCATCCTCATCTTCCCTTGTTTTTTCTCTCCATCTCTCACTCTCTAGTTCTCCTTTTCTTTATCACTCTTTCATTTTTTGTAGTCTCTGCCCTTTCTACCTCCTTTCTTCCTCCTCACCCCCTATTCACTTTGTTCATCTTCAGATTTTCTGTCTTTCTTTCCATCTCTCCTCATTTCTCTTTGCTCATCATTTTACTCATCCATTCCCCCCTCTCTGCAGGGTGATTATTATTCAGGGTGCAATGCCAGTGCTGATGCTCTCTCTCTCTCTCTCTCTCTCTCACACACACACACACACACACACACACACACACACACACACACACACACTGCTGATCCTCCCTCCATTCGCTCAAACCTGCAGAGAGAGAGAGAGAGAGAGTGAATGCAATGAGAGACAGTGTGTGTATGTGTGTGTGTGTGTGTGTAGACTGCAGAGACAGTGCAGTGGTGCAGGACGAGTACTAACCTGCTTCATGCTGTCACCCACGAACGAACGAACGAACACACACACACACACACACACACAGTGACCTTTCTGTAGCATCATGCCCTTCATGAAGTTGTGTGTATAGTGGATATTATTTCATTCCCTGAGTAGTGCACTTATATAGAAATGAATCTAAATGAGTCTCTTTTTAACATCTAGGACACTTAATAGCCTACATATAATCAGTTCCCTTGTACTCTACATAGTGCACATCTGTGGGGAATACAGAACTGAACCCAAAATACCTCCATACTGCCTACTTAGTGCACTGTATAGGATGAAGGAGCCATTATTGTTCTGCTCCATGTTGGGAATCTGAAATTGGTCCATACTAGATGTAGGGCACTACATAGGGTGTAGTGAGCTCATTTTTTCATGTCCTTTTTAGCCCTCATCTTATAAACACAAACAAGCCACTTGAGGAGTCATTTCCAAATATAAGCGCATCATTTGATGAATTGCTGTTCTTGAAAATTTTTACAAACACTTGAAGAGTCACTAATAAACAAGGAGTCATTTATAATCATACAATCATGGATCATTTGAGGAGTCATTTACAAATATAAATGAATCACTTGAAGAGTTGCTTACACACATACAGGAAGTGAATCAGTTGAGGAGTTGTCTCCAAACATAAATGAATTAATCCAGGAGTCATTTACTAACAAGTGAATCAGTCAAGGAATCATTTACAAACATTATTGAATATTTTAAAGATTCATTTACAAACTACTGAATTGGTTGACGAGTTGTCTCCAAATGTAAGTGAATCAGTTAAGGAGTCATTTATAAATCTTATCATACAAATCATAGATCATTTGAGGAGTCATTTACAAAAATAAGTGAATCACTTGAGGGCTCTTTTACAGAGATCAGTGAATCACTTGAAGAGTTGCTTACAAACGTATAGTAATTGAAGTGGTTGAGGAGTTGTCTCCAAACATAAGTGAATCATCAAGGAGTCATTTACAAAAATACAATTGTGGTCAGAAGTTTACATACAGTGACATGAATGTCATCTTGCATATGAATGTCATGGCAATATTTGGGCTTTCAGTAATTTCTTTGAACTGTTCTTTTTCTGTGGCAGAATGTACAGCATACATCTTTAATTTAAAAGATATCACTAGCATTTGGTGCACAAGTTTTAATTTTCTTTGAGTTTTCTGAAATCAACACAGGGTCAAAATTATACGTACAGCACACCTAATATTTGGGTAAAATGACCTTGACCAAACATTTTTGTTTACCATGAACAAACTTCTGGCAGAATTCTGGTTGGATATTTCAGGACTCTTCATGGTAGAATTGGTAGCATTCATAATTTTTTTTTTCTTGGCATGGACTCTACTTGTAAGCACAGTCCATATATTTTCAATAGGGTTGAAGTCAGGACTTGTTTTAAGCTTAAATGTTAAGCTGCTTTATCCTTCACAACCAGCTCTGATGCATATTTGGGTTCATTGTCCTGTTGTAACTCCCAAGTCGTGTTCAGGTTTGATGGTTTATGCTGAAGAATTATGAGGTAATCCTCCTTCTTCATTATTCCATCCACTTTGTGCAATGAACCAGTACCACTGGCAGCAAAACAGCCCCAGAGCATGATGATCCTACCACCACCAGCTGGTACAGTGTCCGTCTGTACATGGTGGGTTATTGTAGCCAAACAACTCAATCTTTGTCTCATCTGACCATGCAGCTTTCCTCTAGAAGGCTTTCCTTGCCCATGTGGTCAGCTTCGAACTTTAGTTAAGCTTGAAGGTGTCAATTTTGGAGCAGGAGGTTATTTCTTGGATAGCAGCCTCTCAGTCCATGGTGATCTGAACTGTAGACAGTGATCCTTCAGCTTCCAGTTCATGGCATGTGTTCACTTATTAAATAATCTTACTTAAAGCAACCTTTATGCAAAGTAGTACTACAATCAGTGACTACTGTTTACTATTTTCAGCACATAATGTTTACCTATAGTGACAATGTAAAAGAAAGTAGCTGCTTAGATTCAGTATTTATATTTATGAAAAGGTTTATTTTTATTTATTTGTTTGCTTTTTAAAAGGTCTCCAAGTATATTAACTATGAGGAGATTGCAATGAATCAGTACTAAATCAGCAAAATATTTGCTGCAGAGAATCATTTACTTTGAGAATCAAATTATCTGGCACAGATCAAACTCCACAAAGCTTGCAATGTCTGAAGACATACTAAGAAATTAAGTTTTGGGCCTTTTCATAAACTTTTTAGTGAATCATCAGACAACAGTGTAGTATGTACAATTAGATATGCAGTTAAACATGAGCTGAGCATAGAAATCCTTTAGATATGCAATCAACCTACACTTTATTTCCAACTGCTTCTGTCAACTGACGGAAAAAAGTGTATAGAATACATTTGCTTCCAGTCAAATACATATGAAATGAAACAGTCAATATCAAATATCAGAATATCATTTTTGATTGTGCCAACTGTGATAAATTATTATTATTATTATTATTATTATTATTATTATTATTATTAGTAGTAGTAGTAGTTTAGCAGTTATACATCTGTATACAGTATATTGCCATAAAAGAGAGAGACACTTTTCTAGCCTAAATTCAACAAAAAGTCAGTGTAAATAATTTGCACTTTTTTTTTTTTTGTCTCTACAGGCATCTCCAACAACAGGATATCTATCAGTCTCAGTCAGGAGGGAGATCACATAATCTTGACCTGTGTCCTAGTTGGGAATGAGAGTCTAACCCAAGTCAACTGGGAGATGGTGCAAGACTCTAATCACACCAAACTAGGAATCTTCCATCCTAGTCAAGGCATCCACATCTTCACTGAGCACTCTGACAAAATAAAAATTCAGGGGCAACAAACCCCTCTGGCATCTTCAGACCTTTCTTTGCAGAAAGGAACACTAAATGAGAGTGGACTCATTTGCTGTCAGTTCATTACCTTTCCATCAGGCAGTCTGAAGCAATGTAGTAACATCAGCAAAACAACCATAAGTATAATGATTTTTGCACTAATCTTTAATTCAAAATCAGTCTATGAAACATTCCTAAGCCTTCACATTGCTATTCACAACAAACATTTACAATTTGCTATGTGCATGTGTTTATGTGTACACCTACAACATTCTAGGTATGCTCATATCTCAAGCTGAACCCCATGAAGCAGGACAAAAACAGGGTTTATTTGGGCAATTTGGAGCGTTGACAGTTGGATGTATTCTTTCTCTCTCATTTCTGACCATTCCTATCTACATTTGCCAGAAGTGTTTCTGTAGGAGGTACAACTACAATTTACCAATTTATATATAATGATATTTGCCAAGTCTTTACCTATCTTAGAAAATAAGAGACAAAATCAGTATTCAAATTCTAAAATGCCAACAACATAGTGCTGTGCAAAAGTCTTAGGCACCCTTTAAAAATAGTTAGATTTATTTTATGACATCTGCATTATTGACTAAAGTTAAAAAAATGTTTATGGCAGTAAAGAAATGAACATTATGTAATAGCCCAGTTTGAGACAAAAAAAAAAAATGCTATCAGGGTGCAAACATGCTACAGCTGCAAACAAAATGTAATTGTAATAGTCAAATTCTCCAGAAAAACTGGTAGGTTCTCCAAGGTTTAGAAATGCTTAGAAAAACCAGCCAATTTTTATATAAAACTGCACCAAGTGTACCTGAGACTGCTAATGCATTTTTAAAAAGGCAAAGGGTGGTCACACCAAATATTGTTCTGTTTTAATGTATTACTATTCTTTATGGTATGATTTTTTTGGGGTAGAGATGTTAAGATGTTTTTTTAAGGCATCTTTTCTTTAGTGTGTGTGATTTTATGTGTGTGTGTGTGTGTGTGTGTGTGTGTGTGTGTGTGTTTCCCCCCCCCCCTTTTCCTAGGAGGAAAGTGTTTGAGATACAGCAGGTATATACTGATCCATCAACAGAGGTAAGTTCATCTAAAGATAAAATTAACTACCATTACAGCTGTGTTATCATAATGGATTTTAAACATACCTTTTTACTCTAATGGTATTCAAATTTTTTACTCAGAGATCATTTCCTGTGTTATATTGCCCTTCTTAACTGACCTGAAAGACTTTGCACTAGTGGTATCTGAATTTCCTGTTTAGTTTTTTTTTTGTTGTTGTGCAGACACTGTGGTTGAGATTTTTTGGTCACTGCCTCGCTCAGCATATTCACACAGAGATAGATAACATTTTCCATTAAGTCATGGAAAATTATTATATGTAAATAATGTAATGGAGTACTTTACTTTAGGCAAACAAACTTAATATACTGTATGGTGCAAGATTTAAATAGCAAATAATTGATAAAAGTGCAAAAAGAAAGCACAGAACTAGGTGAAATATGTTCAGAAATCTCAAATCAAGTGCAAATCACCTGTGACACTGTGGTATTACAGTGTAATGCCTGTTCTATTCCAAAAGGAGTCTAAAAATAAACAAAATTGTAAGCTTATCAGAACAGGCAGTTGTGTGCTTGTGGAAGATCTGCATGAGTTGAGATTTAGCTTCAAATAAATTTCAATACTGACTAAAAGTAATATATAACATTAACATACGCCTAATAACAATATACAAATAACTAATTTTGCCCATGTTGCTTTAGATGCACACAGAAGAGACACATGAAGTACATCATACCCCCTCTCCCTCTGGCTTTGATCCCACAAAATTATATGCAAAAATTAAAGAGGATCTATATTACGGCCGGCTATGGAAGACCTACCAAGGAAAAACACGAGTATCAACACAAGGGTGCCTGACTGGGTCAAGACAGATTTACTACCGTCTAGGTGAGAATCCTCTACCACAAAGGGATCAGGAAGACAGACCAAAAATCCCAGATGCAGTGATAAAGTCATCATCAGACTGCAGCATCTGAACAATATCATCCACTAGAATCTACCACTTGCACAACTGAACATATTGTGAAAAACGTGTACAGTAATTGTACTGTACAATAAGGTAGTACTGCTTCTGAAGATTACAATTATAAGGTAGCCAAAGTCATAGAAAACACAATTTGGAATCCTTTTCAAAACAGCAATTTTCCTTGGCTTTGAGTAGTGTGTCCTTTAAAAGATGCACTTTCATTGGTGACAAAGTTTCAGTGTGGATGGAAGGCAAAGAAAATTTACTTTTAAAAAGCGCGTGTGTATATATGTCTGTATATATAAGTAGGGACCATGTCACAGACTTTGCAGATGAGAATTGTGGGTGTTTTAATGAATCACTGAATTCATGTGATCCAAAACATTTGAACCAAAATGACATTGGTCATTTGTCAGCACAATTGTTGCAATAATGCAAACCAGTCCTTTGGAATATTATTTCAAGGATTCCCCAGTCTGTCTTAATGTATTGCAAGGCATGTATTAATCATTGCATAATTCAATGTTTAAAAAAATCATGTTTTGTTCAGATCATGCAACTCTCTCTCTCTCTCTCTCTCTCTCTCTCTCTCTCTCTCTCATATATTAGTGTTAAATTTCACCACTCTTAACTGCTAAGGATGATATGAATTACCTGGATACTTTGTATGTATGTGCATGGATTGATAGGCTTTTAAGTCACAAATGAGGCAGTATTTGCACTAATGCTGCTATCATATTGCCATCCTGTCTTCCAATCACTTATACACCATATAGAAATATCCATGTCACAATCAAAGCTGTGGATTGACTCCATTTCTCATTTTGTCTATTTTTTCTCAGCAAGTATATTTTTTAAAAATATATTTCCAGTGCCTTTATTTTCCATACAACTCTGTGGCAATGACTGGATGAGTCATTGTTAGTTCACAGGTATCACTGACAGGCTCTAACTAGCCATGGTAACCACTCTTAAAATGGTAGCTACCACAGCACCAAATGCACTTCTTTGCACAATGGTAGGCACAACAGTATTCACAATGTCAGTACAAGGATTTTAAAGAGTCTTTTTAAAGGGAGATTTGGACAGACAGCTCGCCTTTGCTTAAATCCTCTGGCTTGCTTTCTAAAGTGATGTATTTTAGATATGTATGCAAATTGTCTTTTCTCCATGATGGCCAGGTGGCATGAGTGCACTGCCTGATTTGAGCAACTGTTTCCTATGTGCACTGACCAAGTAGCAAGCCCTTTACATTTGTATCATTTGACAGATGCCCTTAACCAGAGCAACTTTCAGAAGTGCTTTGAAGTCTGTATCAATAAATAAAGCCCGATACTGGTTCACTAGGTTACTTGCTAAGAATACTATCAGTCTAAAAAAACTCTCTTTGGGAGGTAATATGATAAGAAAAGCACACAGTTCATATGTTTGTTTTTTTTAAATAAAGTACAAATTTAAGTACTTCATGAGTAGTCTTTAGTCATCATTTGAAGACTGCCAGTGACTCAGCTGGCATTTTGCCACCTAGGTGCCAGAACAGAGAAGAGTCTTGATACATGCCTTCCTTGTATGCTGAGAGATGATGGGACCAGTCAAGCAGTGCTAGATTATCAGGGGGAGTGTGATGCAGTGCAGGGTGTGAAGTTCTTTTAGGTGGGCTAGTACTGATCCATTTTTTACTTTGTATGCATGCATCACTGTTTTAAATCTAATGCAGTCAGCTACAGGAAGCCAGTGGAGTGAGCCTAGCAATGGAATGGTATAGGATAACTTAGGAAGGTTGAAAACAAGTTATGCATCTGCAATCTGGATCAGTTGCAGAGATCTAATTGTGCTCAGAGGCAGATCTGCCAGGAGTGAGTTGCAGTGGTCCAGTCTTGCAATGACAAGGGACTTAATAACAAGCACTTGAGTGACCTGTGTGGATAGAGATGATTGAATTCTTCTAATGTTGTAAAGGAGAAATCGAAAGATCACAAGACCCTGACCTGAGGATGAATCACCTGAGATGAACAGCAGTTCAGTTTTGCTGGGATTAAGTTTCAGCTGATGAGCTGTCATCCATGATGAGATGTCTGCCAGACATGCTGTGATCTGAGCAGAAAAATTAGTGTCAGAGGGAGGGAAGAAGAGGATGAGTTGAGTGTCATCTGCATAGCATCTGCAACTGTGACCATGTGAGAATATGACCTCACCAAGAGATTGAGTTTAGAAGGAGACCAGAAGATGACCAAATACTGAGCCTTGTGGGGAGCCTGTGTGGAGCAAATTTGGATCTCCTCCATTTGGGGGGGGGGGGGGGGGTGTATTCATACACCTTGGTGGGACATCATACACCTTGCATACATTCTGGTATTCTATGAGGTATTGTCTTCTGCTGAGGATATAAGAAGTGGTTATGGCAGTTGGAACAGTAATTTCTCTTGAGGAATCCAGGCTTTAGCTTGTTTGAAACACAAGGCAAGCTTAGGAGTGCTGCCCCATTCAGTGATTTGCTGACAGACAAGAAAGCAATGTGGTCCCACTGTATGACACCTGGTGTAATATCAGAACATGTCAATAAGCTAGAATTGAGGGCTGTGCATCATTTCCAGCTTCAACAATAAAAATGGGTCTGAGTCAGTTTCTGGTAGCTAGGTGGTGCTGACAGTCTCTAAACTAGCTGTGGCAACCACTCTAATGATGTTATGGAATATAAGAAAGGTTAGGCAAGGTACCTGTGGACCTATTCACCAATGCTATTCAACAAATTTGTGATTGTTGTTCTCACTGTCAAACAGATAGTTGTTACAGGATGCATTGGCCCATGACTGGCCTCACCATATACTTCTCCTCAACCACAAGTTCTTCACCATTGATGATGCACTTTTCCTCCTCTACCACTGATTCTTCCCACATTACACAGAATTTAACAACTAGGCCACAAAGTCCTGTTCATGGACTTTTCCATGAACACTCTTACGCCTTTCCTTGTCTGTTTTTCTACTTCCACTCCTTGATGGCAATCTGTTCATGGGATAGCATACCACTGACCCAAATGGACAGTTTAGAGTAACCAGTTAACCTAATTGCATGTCTTTGGACTGTGGAGGAAACCCATACAGACACAGGGAGAACATGCAAACTCCACACAGAAAAGCCCCCTTCAGCCACTGGGCTTGAACCCAGAACCTTTTTGCTGTGAGGTGACCGTGCTAACCATTACACCACCCTACCGGTTCCTCTCCGATGATGGGAAGCTTGTCATGGCTGATGTGGAAATAGATGTCTTTCACCTTACCACGCACCAGAGAAAGATTACCACTCTTTGCCTTCAACCTAGCCCATGTGAACAGTTCTGAAAATTGTTGTAGCAGCTCCTGTGCCACAGTTTTATCTTGGACAAATCTCTGTGACATCATCCATAAATGCCCAGTTAAGTGGAAGAGTTGGACCATCTTCAAGCACTTCTCCATAAGCACTTTTTAATACCAAGTACTCATAGGCTTTAAAGGACTACATAGGAGACTTGGCTTCCATTAAAATGTAGCAATGAAATGTTTACCAAGTGTTTATTATTCTTGGGGGAAATTCAATATTTCAATGAATCAAATGATCAAACATCTTACTGTAATATCACATGTTCATTTAACAAACTATTTTCATTGGACAGTGCAACCTGTGCAAAAATCTCCTTTGGAGCATCTGAGACAGCAAAAATTAAATCTAATTGGACAGCAGGCTTTTACTGCATCATTTTGATCCCCACTTGGAAGCCATGTATCTCTGGGGGTGAATAGAAATTAATTTTATATATAAAAATAATCTCCTTAGTTGGACAGTGTATTTTTTGCTTGTACTGCCTGGATACACAACTTCTCTAGATGATTGAGAGGTCTCAAAGTGGCAAAGTCTTGTAACCAATCACTGAAATGGGAACATGACTGACCCCACACACACACACCTTGGATCTGTAGTAGTGGTTAGTTAAGTAGCCTAATCCAAACAAACAAAAAAAAAAAAACCACACACACACCAGTATGTCTTTGTTCATCTTTAATTTGTATTGTTAAAAAAAAAAAAAAAAAAGTGTTACGATGTGGTTTTGAACACACATCAGATAATTCAGTCCAGTCCATCCATCCATTATCTGCAGCTGCTTATTCTGCACAGGGTCACAGGCAAGCTGGAGCCTATCCCAGCTGACAATGGGCAAGAGGCAGAATACATCCTGGACAAGTCACCAGGTCATTGCAGGGCAGATAATTCAGTCTTTTATATCAAATGAGTTGGCACAGGGAAATATGCTCAGAACAAATAGTAAAAGGTATAGGCAGTTCACGAGAGGCTGGGCTTAAGATTCAGCATTTACAAAAGTTCATTCAACACAGGGAAATAAATCAGAAGACAGAATCCAAAAGTTGAGACTGTTGTCAAACAAGACCATTCAGTCCATAAACAAAAATGGACAAGGCTTTTAGGTCAATGCCCAATAAGAGAGAGTTCAAAGAATACAGTCCATGAAAGAAATAGCCACATAGAGAGAAATATGAGTAAGTCCACTTACAAAGTAATCCAACAAAAGTAATCTACAATAAAATTCAGCCAAGCAGCCCGCTTCACAAAAGCTTAACATTGCACAGGTAGATCATGTCTAAGCACCAAGGCTACGCTCACCTCAGTTGAAATACTCAGCAAATGAGTCATGTGACCACCAGGTGCAGTCACTCATAGAATCTCGGATAAAATGAGAAGCTCAGCTAAAACTGTTCAAGAAGAATGTCTCCACCTAGTGGTGATCCCCAGGAACTGTGCAAGGTCTGACATAAAATGTGAATATCTCATCTCATTATCTGTAGCCACTTTATCCTGTTCTACAGGGTCGCAGGCAAGCTGGAGCCTATCCCAGCTGA
>JANZLB010000001.1:31303841-31316267 GCA_026167865.1 Notarius quadriscutis | reverse complement strand
ACCCCGCCTTTCGCCCGTAGTCAGCTGGGATAGGCTCCAGCTTGCCTGCGACCCTGTAGAACAGGATAAAGTGACTACAGATAATGAGATGAGATATTAAAATGAAATTTGGAGCACATATTAATTATGGCTTAACAGATGTAAACATTTTTTAACTTTACCTTTTCAGGAACATGTTATTAACATATTTTAAAAATGTAGTTCAATATTCATATTCAAGCAATATTCATCACAGGCATCACTTTTGATGACAAACTTGAAATCAGTCTTTTTCAGGTCAATTCCTTGAATTCACCATTATCATCATCATTGTTATTGATAGCAGTTCTTTTAATATCCTTTTTCCAGGGTTGTGCAAAGAAATCTGCTCATAAATTGCTCAACTTTGAACTATTGTTGCAACTTAAACTTAAGAGCTTTGCAAATTCTCCTGACTTGGTTCATACAGGAAATGGGCTATGTACTGTGAACTGCACATATGAAGGTGCAGTGCAGTCAATCAGAAGTCTTCTTATAAACCATGCATTACAGTAATGTGTAAACAAATTTTGCTCTTTTTACGAATTTATACCAGAATTTGAATAGTCCATCTCAATATAAGCATACTTTAAAGGGCAAAATGTATGAATTTCTGCTAAATTCATTCAAAACATGAAAGTGTAGACATACTGTGATATTATGATCAAATCTAAAATTCGACTACAGCCCACACAATTGCTCCATGTATCTCAATTGCGCTGACTGGTTTTGTAATGGAAGGTCATATATTTCTAGAAATTATCTTTATATCCCAATAGCAGTGAATAAATCAAATGCTCTGAAAAGGAAAAAAATCCATTATGCTCAGCAGTCACAGTGCTGTAAAAATCCTAACTGCCTGCCCGTCTACCTACCTACCTTCTTACCTGCAAGCACTTTGCCCCCTTCACTCATTGCGCGTGTCCAGAGTCTTCCACAAGACGAGGCAGACATATTGCTAAAGTCAGTATGCTAGTCGCACAAGAATGGCAGAAAAAGGGCAGCAAAAATTTCCAGTTACATCTAATGTTATACCTACAGCAGGGTGCACTGCTAAACAAAGCAAGAAAAGAAAGACTGAAGTCGAAAAGGTTATAATGAAAAAGAGGTTGGATAAATGTTGCCTTCACGTGCTATGGTCAATTATGGTCAATTTTAGTTGTCAACTTAGAAGTTGCACATGAATGCCCCCTCAACTCATACTTTTAAATGGAAACTTCTGAAATAATTTTGATACCCAAGTTCCTGAGTTGTGATGACCTTTAACCTTTCACTTGTGTATATAATCTTTCAAAATCTAGCTTACTCTTGCTCGTTTCTCTAAAATCACATATTCTGACTTTAAGTAGCTGTGTTCACTGTCACAGACATCACCAACAGCCCTCTGCAGTTTTTTCTTTTTTTTTAATCCATGCTGGAAACCCTTAGCTTTTTTTTAATTTGCACACAATCAGAGACATTCTCAGATACACTTATTCTGGGTTATTGGTTTCTTGAATTACAGATCAGTATTTCATTCATGTAGAACTTTGAATGTTTTTAGTTAATCTCAAACACTCATTTAAATTGGGATAATGTTGTTACATTTCATAATCTTGTTGAATGTCATGTTCACGTTCTGATATTTTTGTCCTTTCACTTCTCTAGAAGTAAACAGCGCTCTGTTGCAAGTCTTTTCTTGCTTGGCATGTCCTCTTTCCTATGCATCTCAAATTTACCTAGACAAGCACATACGGAGATGCCACTATGAAAAGTATGCGAGACTGCAGGAATCAGGAGAGATTAAGTATGAGCTTCAGGTCCCCACCAAAGGCTCCAATTACCAGTCAACATCATCTGATTCTCTCAGTTCTCACATTTCTCACAGTAATATACAGAAGGAAATTCATCACTGCTCAGAGGGTGGAAAGAGTTTTGGTGATCAAAATGACTTCAAAATCCACCAGTGCAGTAAAGCAGGAGAGAAGCAACATTACTGCACACAGTGTGGACAAAGCTTCTATCAGCGTGTTGACACAGGAGAGAAGCCGTATCACTGCTCACAGTGTGGAAAAAGTTTTAGTCATCAGTGTACACTTGAACGACAGCACATTCACACAAAAGAGAAGCCATATCAGTGCTCACTCTGTGGAAAGAGTTTTATCCAACAGAGTCATCTCCATCTACACCAGCGAATTCACACAGGAGAGAAGCCATATCACTGCTCACAGTGTGGAAAGAGTTTTAGTTGTCAGAGTGCTCTCCAGAAACACCAGCGAATTCACACAGGAGAGAAGCCATATCACTGCTCACAGTGTGGAAAGAGTTTTTCTCATCACTGTACACTCCAACGACACCAGCGTATTCACACAGGAGAGAAGCCGTATCAGTGCCCACTCTGTGGAAAGAGTTTTACTCAACAGAGTCATCTCCATCTACACCAGCGCATTCACACAGGAGAGAAGCCGTATCACTGCTCACAGTGTGGAAAGCGTTTTACTCATCAGAGTCACCTCCATCTACACCAGCGCATTCACACAGGAGAGAAGCCATATCACTGCTCACAGTGCGGAAAGAGTTTTACTCAACAGAGTCATCTCCATCTACATCAGCGCATTCACACAGGAGAGAAGCCATATCACTGCTCACAGTGCGGAAAGAGTTTTACTTATCAGAGTCATCTCCAGCTACACCAACGCATTCACACAGGAGAGAAGCCATATCAATGCTCACTATGTAGAAAAAGTTTTACTCAAAAGAGTCACCTCCATCTACACCAGCGCGTTCACACAGGAGAGAAGCCGTATCACTGCTCACAGTGTGGAAAGAGTTTTACTCATCGTAGTCATCTCCAGCGACACCAGCGTGTTCACACAGGAGAGAAGCCGTATCACTGCTTACAGTGTGGAAAGAGTTTTACTCAGCAGAGTAATCTTCACCTACACCAGCGCGTTCACACAGGAGAGAAGCCGTATCACTGTTTACAGTGTGGAAAGACGTTTACTTATTCAGTTACATTTAAAACGCACAAGTGCACTAAATCAGATATTGCATGATTTAATGTTGTCAGATTAAATATGTTTATTACGATTTTGGCTGAAAACGATTTGTATTTCATGCTGTATTTTTTTCATTTTAATTACCTTTCTGTAGAATGCAAAATGTATAAGCTTATAGTACTGTTTAAAATAAGATTATTAATGTTTTCTTTCACCTTTAAGTAGTTGTTACATGCAGTTTCAGTCAGAAGTATACATACAGAAACATGAATATCATGATATGCTACCCAGGAGCATTCTGTGGGGAAGGCCAGAGGTTGCAGCTCTAGGATCAACGAACGTTGAGACAAAAACGATCTGCAAGTACCTGGTTCTCCATTGTAGGGCTGAGGCGCTGGAAGTCTCGGTTCATGGAGAAAGGCGGTGGCAGAAGCTTAAGTAGGAGATGGCTGGGCAGGGGTAGGCACGGCTTGACAGCGCTGCATCTGCGTGGTGAGAAGGTTGAGTGAGTTGGACAGGGTGGTGAGGTTCTGGGTAATTTGTTGTAGGGCTTGTTGGTGGGTCCCGAGGAGAGTCCCTTGGTGCTGGATGGCCGTTCTCAGATAGGCAAGTTCCACTGGATCCATGTTGGCCAGAACGTACTGTTAGGATTGATGGAGGTGTGGTGAAGTTAGGATCCAAGAGCAGAACACAGACAATAATCCAATAAATAATATGATTTAATTCAGGGAAGAAAGGGCGTGGCAATAAGGTAAACAAACAGGACAAAAAACAAATGGCAAAAATAGTCCAGACAAAACAAGACAAACAACTTGACAAAAACATGAAACAGGCAAAGACAAAAACGCTAGTGCAAAAAAACATGAAGAAAAGACCCTTAGTGCAAGAAACCATAAACCAGAAATAACCCTTCGTGCAAAAAAACATGAACCAGAAGAATGCTAGTGCAAAAACCATGAACAAGAAAAAGTTGTTAGAGAGAAAAACCATGAGAAGCAAGAGAGGCACAGAAACGGCTAGAAAATCAAACGAGACATTCTGGCAAAGTTAGAGTCTGAGAACAGCCTTTAAATAAGCAGCAGTAAAAACCAGGAAGTGAGTTCAGGAGAGAAGGAATTCCTGTCCCGGATCTGGATCTGCGCTGACATGAGAGAGCTGTAATCTCCGGAGTGGACGTCTGGGGCAGAGCATGACACTTTCACAATATAATGTACTGTAGATTTTGAAAGACCTAAATTCTCTGCAACCTTACATTGAGGTTTTTTTTTTTTAATGACTAACAATTCTTTCACAAATTTTGGCACAAAGGGATGAGTCATGACCCATTTTTGCTTGCAAAGACTGAGCCTTTGGTGCATGCTCCTTTTATACCCAATTATTATACCTTCACCAGTTACCAATTAACCTGCTTATTGTGGAATCTTCCAAACTGGTGTTATTTGAATATAAACTTTTCAGTCTTATTTTGCCTCCATCCCAACTTTTTTGGAGTGTGTTGCAGGCATCAAATTCTAACTTGTTTATATTTACAAAATACAATTAGGTAGGTCAATAAAACTATTGAAATATTTTCTTTGTACTTTTGTCAGTTAAATAAAGGTTCATGTGAAGTAACAAATCACAGATTTTTGTTTTTATTGCATTTTGGAAAATATCCCATCTTTTCTGGAAATGGGGTTTGTATTTTAAACATTTCTTTAAGTTAGCAACATAATAAGACACATATATTTATTTCTGTCCCTACAAGTGCACCAATAATAGACTACAATTAAATAACGTCAATAAAAATAGTGGCAATTGGTGCACTAATGGCAGCACACTACAAAGCTGTTGAGCATCTAAACGTCTTCAAGATTATAGAGGCTCAGTAGACTAGGTTTACTTCTGAGACGGTAAAATGAAAAACAGAAAACCTTCACAGACACATACTGTACCAGAATTCTTCAGCAATCCAACAGTTATTGATCATGCCCCTGATTTCTTCATTTTTAACTGTGTTTACTCACTCTTTATATTAAGTAGTCTTCATTACTCACCAACTAAGCATGAGAAAGCGCTAAATGTGTTAAATGTAAGGTAACAAGTCATATATTGTGGACTGCAACAACTCCTTCCGGGAGGCACTGGTCCCTCTCCTCCAGCCGTAGGCCACCCTCCGACAGGAAAATGCTTTATTTCATTCATCAGTTTCCGTTCATTCATCAAGTCACTGCAGCGTGGTGAGCGCTCGGGCTTAGAGCCACACCGAAATTCTTATCAATGGAGTGCTGACGTCAATGAACAGCAATGACGCGCGGTCACGTGGGCTCAAGGGGGCCGAAATATAAACATGAGGAGCTGGCCGTGGTCCTGAAAAATATCTACAGCGTCGTCACGACTCGAGGCTAAGGCGTGAACAAAAGAGTCGTATACTATTTCACAAAGCAAGTTCATTCAAACTATACATTTACCTTCTAAAAAAGCATATGTATTAGTAAAGAGAATAAAGAAGACAGTATCCAATCGCGAAATTCGAAGAACAAAGAGCAAAAGTGCGTCGGACCACGTCACGCCTGGGATCCCGGTAAGTCCTCATTTTCATGATAGCAAAGTAGCGAAAGCTAGCCTACATTCTACTACACTGCGATGGTAGCAGGTTCTTGTGTTTTTATAACGTTTAATGCGGATCAGCTAAATAAAGCCCTAACGCAATGGGAATTTTACTAACATTAACGAAAGACAATTTTTTTTGTTCCATACAAAAATGAGAAAGAAAGCTCCACTCATAATCCATAGCAAAAATAAATAAATAAATAAATATCCAACAACTGTATTAAAAGAAACAACAATTAAATTTTACTTGGGTGGAGTTGGAACTGATGCATCATCATCGCGTTCATTTTGATGGAACTCAGATGTGCCTGTAAATGACGCCATTACGGATTGCTGATGCATGTCATGATGACAGTTGTGGGAATTATGGTGATCAATAACATTCCCGAAGTACCAACTATTACTCCCCCACTCCATTACACTATTTTCCCCATCACCTTAGCACATTTTTTAGTTGTCCTGGATTCTAGTTAGATATGCTTGACATAACTGAAGAGCAAAAATGTTTTTGTGCTGAATATGATTTTAAGATATGTTTTGAGCCTCAGATCTGAGGGTGTTTTTATTAAAAAAAATAATGTAATTAACTTGATATGCTTTATATGAAGAATATGCTATTACGAAAAAGTAAAGTTCAGTTTTTAACCAAGTATATACGATTAGTATGTGATAATGTAATAATATAAACTGATATTGTGGTCAGATTTTTTTATAGACTACTGCGCCAGGGCTTTTCCCTGTCTTTAAAATAGACTGGCTTAGCGTAGATGAAGAAGGCGTCTCAAAGACGGCTTACTAATGTGCATTAGTATGTCCGGAGTGTATCAGAATTGAAGTAATGATGCATGGCAGAAGCAGATAATACATTCATGCAATGGTTTACTCAAGTTCAAAGCATAATTCGGGGCTGCAAACACAATAGTGATGGAGGACATAGAATGCTTTAACCTGCAAATTCAAATGCAGAGCTGTGATATAAAACCCAACAGTGAGAGAAGTTAAAATCTGTTACTTTTAAGGTTTTGAAAGAAATGTAACTAATTAGGATACTGTGCCTACTTATTAATACATTTAGTTATTTTCTCTGCCCTTGTTTGTCAAGATTTGTGTCCTTTTAGTCTTTCAGGTTATCGGAATTTTACTAAATATTTATTTCATTTATTGTATATAGCCTATTTAGAAATTCGAACAACATCTACGTACGTATGTTTGCCTCAATCACCATCTGCCTTCAAGCTCTCCGTTCTCTTTTGCTTGTGCGGGTGGTCACTTGCGCAAAGTGTTTCCAAAAGCATCTACGCAAGTGTTCTTGTTAATTCAAATGCCCTTGCAAAATCAGGACAATCGGTAGACGTTGATTATAATTATAAACTTTGAAATGCCTTTTGCATGATGACGGCTCGTGATGCTGAATGCCTGTTGCTATGATCTACAGACAGGAATGGTGCGTCAATATTCTATCGAATAGATTAAAAAAAAAAAAATCCAGATACCGATTAAAGAAGATAAGTACCGTTTTTAAATAACAAGAAAACGTAATTGAATGTGTGTGTGGGGGGGGGATTATGGTCACCATGATATAGAGAGAATGTTAAACATCCAAGTCAAATGTTCATGTTAATATGTATTTGTCCATTATGTGACAAAAGTGATTAGTGTTTGTAACTTGTTACTTTTCATCAGGTACAGACTAGGCATGTATAAAAACAAACAAACAAACAAACAAACAAACAAACAAGAATCCTGTGTTCTCTAGCATATTCTTAATATTTTTTTTTCTTCTTGTCTGTGTTAGGTACATCACCAATTTTTCTCACTCCGAATCTGCATGGTCATGATTTGGTTCCAACCAGGCTCTAGAGCCCCCGTTGTGCTTCTCTTCTTCCTCTTCAGTCATATATTTGAGCCCACAAGCAGCATCCCTGTGACTGAACACGAAGTGGCCAATCAATATGAACCCTCTTCTCCTGAACTTACACAAGAACAGTTTCAGTTCACCCAAATTGGAGATGTTCTGCCAGGGACACCGAATGAAGAGGAGGATGAACTTTTTAAAGATATCGACCCAAAAACCCTAGCAGCAGTCCTCCTAGAAGCCCTCAATAAGCCTCAGGAGGTACTGAGTGAGCAAGAGAAGAATGGAGGTGAGAAGGACAAGGCAGAAGAGGACAGCAAGACCCAGAGTTTTAACAGAGAGAGAAATAGAGATCAGGAGCTTGAACTGGTGCAGGCAGCTGCTGAAGCACAGGGCAGAGAAGAGAGAGAAAAAGAACTGGATGAGGCAAGAAAGAGAGAGGAAGAGGAAGAAGAAGAACGCCTCACAGAAAAGGTGACCAGTCACATCACCAGTCAAACAGTGCCTACAAAAGAACAGGACATAGTTCCAAAGAAGGTGGTACACAAAGAAGGGCACCAAGAAACAGATGGACCCAGAGATGGGGACAAGGATGAGCAGCTGAGTCCAGAAGAGTTAAAGAACCTGGAAAGCATGTTAGAGGAGTTTCAGAGCTACAATACAGCCATGAAAAGAGAACGTGATTCCTCATCTGTTCAAAGAGAGAGTCGTGGTGATTACTTTGATTACCTGGATCGTAATGGCCTCATGAACAATGAGATCAAGCCCAAACCTAAGGGTTATGACTTGGCTCTGTCTAAGAAGAAGCTTAAGTGGCAGCAAGAGCAAGAAAAGAACAAGAATCGGCCATTGTATAAGGGAGGAAACTTCATGGATGATTTTAATGATAATATTGAAGACCAAGAGGAGGAAAATGGAGAGGATGAAGAAGAACTGCTGAGTCCAGAAGAGGAAGAAGCTAGGGCTAAAGCTGAGCAGGAAGAGGTCCGTAGACAAGCAGCTGAGGCTCAGAGAGCCAAGGCAGAGGAAGAGAAGCTTGCAGATATTGCATCAGACATGATCTTGCAATACATGGTCAAACAAGATGGGAAGAAGTACCGGGACAATAATGCTGCAGAAGACAAACGCTCAGAGGAAGACGATGCCAATGATGATGATGATGATGATGATATTGACCCACAAACTATTGACAAGTTGATAGAAATCTCCAGTAAGCTGCACTTGCCTGCTGATGATGTGGTAGATATAATCAGTGATGTGGAAAAGAAGAAAAAAAAAGATGCTCCTGAAACTCTGCAATGGCAACGACCTCTTGTACCTCCTACAGCACATAATGTCCCATCTCCAGTCTTAAGAACATCACCACCCTCAAAACCACCCAAGCCTAATGCAAATATGCTGAAATCATGGTTCAAGGACAAGGCTCTTAAGCCGAGTCAACAGGATTTTTGGATCAAGCAACAGTGGCCCTTTTGGACCTACCCCTCCTATCAGTACTATCAAAAACCCTATAGTAGTTATTACACCATTTATATCCCACCTCCCAAGTCTAAACCACGCTACTATGCCAAACCCTCCTACTCCCTTAATGACATACTGGGGAATTCATTGGCCTATGAGTTTGATTACCCTCTCAAACAAAGGTATCATCCCTGGATACAAAGTCGTCCAAGGGCTCCTCTGGCCTTCCGGCGGAACCTGTACTTCCCTAACTACATTGTCCCTCATCCCCAGACTTTCAATGCCATACCTATGCCCAAACCCCGGTCATCCCTTCGTCATCGGCCTGCTTTCTATTACTCACCCACAGCTTCTGTAGTTGCCCCACAGGGTGGCTATTACAGCCAGGTGGAGCAGCCACAGCCAGACAGCAATGAGGAGCTAGGGAACTTTATTGAGAAGGTTTTCCTGAAACATCCCCGCATGTTTTAGTGAAGGTGTAGATAAAGAGAGAAATAAAGAGGAAATGTAAGTGAGCAAGAAGAGTACAACTGTGAGACTGTTTTCGTCACACCACCATATTTTAGTTTCATTTTCAGAAATAAGTTTATCCAGTCCAATTTACCTGTTCTTACCTCTTCAGTTAAATTGGGGAAAAAAGCCTGAAAACTGGTGAAGACTGATGACTGTAGCCATTTTCAGTGGTGTTTCTCCCTTCCTTCTCTATTCCCCTCCTCCCCTACATGATAGACAGTGGAAATTAGTTGAAGAAAGGGTGCTTTTGTTATGTGGGGTACACACATGACTCAAATACACAACTACAGTCCTAAAAAAATTTTCACACTTCCAGAAGGTCTTTCAAAAAACAGAGGGAGACAAAAATACAATGGGACATCTTTTGTAAATTAATTAATTAATTTATTTGTTTGTTTGTTTTGTAATGTTCAGAAGACTTTTAAAAACAATATAGTAAGTTTCTCTAATTATGAAAAAACAGCAAAAATATTTAAATTTAAAATACATTTAAAGAATGCATGCATAAACACATGTTTATTCCATGAAAGTCAGCCATGATTAAATATTAAGTGCCATATTCTTTACAGATGTTCAAGTTTGGTTCATCATACTCAACAGTGTTTTAAGTGTACCTAGTAGCTTTCTGACACACTTGGTCCTGTACATAAAATTAATTGTCTATCAGCTGACATTTTATTTTCATTTTCAGGTGTTTCTAACATTGTTTTTCGACACAGAACATTGATTTTTAGTGTAAAGAATGCACTACATTCCAAATATTTCAAAGAAAAGTTTTTTTCATACAAGCTTTTTTGACAACAGCTATTTATTGCCTTATTTCCCTTTTAAGACTAGCAGCATTTTTGTCACTGATGGGTTGGCAGGTTTAATCTGAGTCAAGAGGACTTTTGAAGACAACTTCATGTTAATTTGGACTCCAAATCTATGGATTTAATGGTGAAAATAGATACATAATTATGAGGTGTCAGTGAAAAAAAACATGTTAAGATGCACATTACTTATTACCTACTTCTAACTTTGTGTATCAAAGTTTAGAAAAAAGCATTAAAATCAATCATAATTCCCTAACGTCCCTACTAAAGTGTAGTATCTAGTACCAGAATCACAATTCTAGGTAATGTCAGATTAATAGTAGAGAACAAAGTAGACAGGAATGCACAGGAAGTGCATGAAAACATAGAGGCTCTTTAAACTATACTTTAAAGACAATAAGGGGCACTGTGAACAACAATAATTCTTCATTACACATAGCTTAAAAGAGAAGCAAAACAAAGAAATGTTGAGCAGATTCAGTGCTAGTAACTGAACAACTTAAGCACTCAAATCCAAATTGTGTGATACTTACCTAAATCCAAATTGTGTGATACTTAACCGAAAAGACAGTGAGACAGTGATAAGAAAAGATAAGGAAAAGGGGGAGGGGTATGACATTCTAATTAATTTATGCAAGCTGTGGAGTGAGAAATGGACATAGAGGAGACAGGTGTCTGCACGTTTATGTGAACTTGCATCTAAAATGTGTTTCTTCTTTGAAGACCTTATGAGCATTAAAAAATATATAAAAAAAATACAAAAGACAAATGTTTAGCATACCAGAGTTTAAAAAACTGTCAAGTCTTGTATAAGGAAAATCAGCTGTTTGTCAGTTCTAGATGTATCTTGTATGTACCTTAATAAACATGCGTTTGCTGGATGTAAATAATCGCATGTTGATGACTAGTTTTGCTACGCAGAGATAACTCAATAAAATTTTACTATTTTTTATTAAGATTGGTTTTTTAATTGTGTATTGAAGAACATGTGAATCTGAGCTCTCATTCATAGAAGATTTGACACCATCCACACATTTTATTTTTGCCAGCTATAAGTTTGTTGACCACAGGAAAGATCATGCCATCATATCCAACTTGCATGATGTGTGTTTGAACATTTGTTCACTTAGACAAACAGTGTGTCAAATATGCACCAGTCAAACCAAGACATTTAAATAACAAAAGACAAATTCCATTTAACAGTTATTCTCTAAGAAATGTAAGGGAAATATCCCAAATAAGTCCAAATATGACTTGTGTGTTAGATTTCTGAGACATGCAGGTTCTGTTTATGAGGCTATTTAAGTGTACCAATGTCCATGTGGAGCAAGGTTTATCTCTGAGTCCTGTCTTGTACTGCTTTGTAGGGAGTCTGCCTCTTCTACCTAGTACATTTCCACATGCTAAGAGTCTTTGATTCTGCTCAGCAGTCCTGTGGTTCAGACAGTTTGCTTGGATAATTCCTTTATTAAATGAGAATCCCTGCAGCATTGTATGATAACACCAGAGCCCATTAACAGGATCCTCTTTGAAGGGAAACTCAGAAAGGAACAGTGAACACACCATTCTGATACTATTTAATCTCATAATATCATAGTGCATTGCATATTGGAAAGGTGTCCCAAAAGTCTGGAGCCATAGGCAATCATTTGTTTAAACAGATATTTCAATAAATTGATGGCCTATGACACATAAACATATGTTGAATACAGTTAAAATTGATCTTCTATTGTTAGTTTCCAAACTATCTTGGATCTGAAATAAAAAGAAAAATATTAAATTTCATAGAAGGAAAAATGCCTATGGATGCACAAAAGTATGCTTATATACGCAGCAGAGTATTGTGCAAAAGTCTTAAACACATGCAAAGAAATGCTGTAGAGCAAAAATGACTTAAAAAATAATGAATTTGTATGCTTCCACATTACAAACAAAATAATATAAATAGCAGTAAACAGTAATAAATTAAACATATTTGGTGTGAGAACCCTTTACTTAGTCTAAGGTATGATTTGTACAATTTTATATATATACAGTGGGTATGGAAAGTATTCAGACCCCTTTAAATTTTTCACTCTTTGTTTCATTGCAGCCATTTGCTAAATTCAAAAAAGTTAATTTTATTTCTCATTAATGTACACTCAGCACCCCATCTTGACAGAAAAAAACAGAAATGTAGAAATTTTTGCAAATT
>JANZLB010000001.1:31255095-31265441 GCA_026167865.1 Notarius quadriscutis | reverse complement strand
ACTTTCTCTTTTGTCTCCTTTGCCTATTTGTCAACCTACTCTTTCTCCTTTCTTTAATCTTTCTCCTACTTTTTTCTCTCTTCCCTCCACCTTTTTTCTTCGATTAAAAAATTGTAAGGTCCAACACCGTATCATAGTTAATTATATTTTAACTTAATTACATTTATCATGGTTTGTAGATTGCTCATTGTAGCAGGGCTAAGTCTGGTGTGTGGTGGTAAGTTGCTAGCATTCTTAGCTGAGCAAGTCCCTTTGCTACATTCACATAGCATAACGATCTTTTTTTGGGTTAAATAACAATATGGACAAACTTCTAATTCGTGAAAAAAAGAGCTGGTCCTACTGATGCACCAGTTCCCAAAAAACCAAAACTCCGCAAATATGAGGAAAGTTATTTACAATACGTTTTTTTTCTGTCACTGGCACACTGGAACCATGTCCGCAATGTGTTGTTTGTGTGGAGTTGCTTTCCAATGACAGCATGAAACACCTGTCTGGGTTTAAGCAGCAGTTAGTTTCTTATTTCAAGGAGGACTACTGGTCATTTTCATGGGTTCGGAACCCATTTGTTTGCACCGCAAACGATTTGTCACTGCAAATGCAAGAGCAGCTTATTGAGCTAAAGAGTGACAGCAGGCTGAAGCACCTTTTAAGCACCTGTTATCTTACATCCTTCTGGGTAAAACTAATGCAGGAGTATCCCCAGCTCTGTGATGTTGTCTTAAAAATTCTCCTAACTTTCGCGTCAACATACTTGTGTGAGGCAGGCTTTTCAAAACTGACTGCGCTCAAAACTAAGTACCGCAATCGCGCACAGATTGAGGATGACCTGAGGCTGTGTTTAACTAAAATTGAGCAGAGAATTCGAGAACTCTGCCAAACAAAGCAGGCTCATGTGTCACACTGAGACATTCGTTAACACTACCTCCGGTAGAGTTTGTTTGTTTGTTCATTTCATGTGTTTTTGTTAGCAACTTTACAGAAAAAAAATGTACAGACGGATTTTCATGAAAATTTTACTAGATACGTGTCTTGACCCAATGAAGAACTTAAATTCTGGAGGTGATCCGGAACTGCGCCTGGATCCAGAAATTTTTAAAAGGATATTGGGCAAAATTGAACATTTTCAGTCTCGGACTGTACTGTCTAACATTGTAATAATACAATAATACACAACACTAAAAAACAGCCCAATAATAATAATTATTATTATTGGGGAGGGGAGGCTCAAAATACACTTGCTACAGTCGGGGGGGATCGCAAATGTTTCAGCACCCCTGATTTAGACTGTCACTAAAGTCAGTGTCATTGCTGTTGAGAATGATCCACCACTAAATAATACCTATCTGCTGGTAGTCAGGGTCTAGGGGAGCTAACAGAGCGTATACAGCAACAGATGGGCGACAGTCATTAGTGGCAATCCTATATGTAGTTGTACCTGATAAAACGGACAATGAATATGTGTCTGAGATAGGTGTATTGTTTAAGTAGTCACTGAGTAACCTACACAGGTATGTATCCACCGTTTCCGCTTTTGTTCATAAATAGCTCTACAGTATATGGAAAATCTGAAATCTAATTAAAAAAAACATTTAAAGCAACAATATCACAATTGTATGAGGTGTTGAAGCTGTCAAACTGCAATAGAAACGAAGTGACTCTTATCTAAGCAGTTACTTAGCTAGCTATGCTAAGAGGTTAAACTGGGGAAGGACTACACAGGTTTTGCGTTAACTACCGACACAAACAACTTTGACATATTCGACACATACTGACCTCTCTCCTATATACACACACACACGACAAACACTGAGGTAAATAACTTGCAGCACTATAAATTAGTAAAATATTTTATATTAATTTATCCACGACGTTATCACCGAGGACAGGTTTTTATTATAATAATTCCTTCCGGTTTCATTAGAATTTGAACTAGCTAGCAAATAGCTGTTCTGCTTGCTTTTAGCTCATCCGGTAACGTGAGCTGACAAAGTCTCTTCTCTCGGATTCAGCAACGCGAATTAACTTACCATTTTCTCAGCTTCTCAAGAGTGTCCAGTGTAGTCAAAATATACGAGAAAGACGTTTTAATTAGAAACACAAAATACTAGTAATTCATGTCTATTTTACACTCTTACTAGTTCGGTGGGTTCAAAAACCCCATCGAGACTGGAGAGGAAGCGTCATCGCCTCCTGTGCGCATGCGCACTGAGTATTACCGTTTCAAAAGGCTCCTTCCGTTTAGGGAATCATGTCATGGCTCGGTAACTAGGAGATTCGCTTTCCTGCCGTCACTTATGCGTTTAACGATTGGTTTAATTGTCATTCTGTATGCAGGGCAGGTCGTATAGGCTATAGTTCTGGTTTGTTTGTTTGTTGTTGTTGTTTTGTGATAGCCGTTAGTAAGTCTGTCGCGGATGAGGTCTTGTTGCCATGACAAACTCGTAGGCTGATTTTGGTTTCCAAGGTGATGGGACTCTGATGAGTTTACGTATGCGTCTGCAGAAAAAGTGATACTATTAAATTCATTTGCAAACTGAATTTTTAAAAAGGAGAATATACTAAAATGTCCAATTACTTAATATAGAGTGATCTATAAATCGCTGTCTATCCCCACCCCTATTTCAATTAATTTCAGAACCCCTTGATTTTTAACTCTGATGTCCAAGGCCACATCTTATTGACTATATAGTGCACCATTTTGAATGTTTTGTTATATTGCACATAAGGAATGTTCTTCTCGAAATCCCACAATGTAATGCAGTTGGTCCAAATAATGTACCCTAGTAGAACCAGATTACTGGATCAATTATTGGGACACCAGTTTGGACACACAAGCAGTTTTGTAGCACTGCAATATTGATTTGATGACCAAATTTAGCAATAGTCCCCATCCCATCATCTCTCTCTCTCTCTCTCTCTCTCTCTCTCATGAACACCAGGTGTCCTCAGTTGCAAATGAAACACACAAAAGGAGCAAAGAAGCATGCTGATTTTTAAAAAAAATAAAAATTAGGTTTGTTATAGTTTATTTTGTTCCATGTACAAATATGGCATCTTCACACAAATAAACGTGTTCACATAGAAATAAATATAATATTTTAAAAAAATACAACTTTGCACTGAATATAATATGTAAATCAACATCATGAAATAAAAACATTCTTTAGCAAATTTCATACATCACCTTTTCCTTGCAGGGTAAAATGTATTGTTTTATAATACTGTTTTTTTATTAGATGGATAATAAAAACTTTATAAATCTGTATTTTAAAAGTGCTCATAAAATCCTAGAATAGTAACATTTGCTGTTTTAACATACACAAGTGTATTCCTTCATTGACAAATATCTTTTACAATGTCTTCCACCACACATACACACTACACTATACAGTTCTTATGGATATATAACAGTTACTGACAGTTAGTGATGAGAGACCTTCCAGTCAATCAAAGGACTTAAATTTAGGAAATTTACTTCAAACGTATTGACCCATTTGTTTGGATGTTCTACAGTACACTTTCTAGTAGGGTCTCCAGGTTGCATTTAAGATTATTGCTTCTTTTTCTTGTTCCCAAACCTGCACTGGCTCAGTAGTAATTTGTTTGAAGACAGTTACAGTAATCTTTTTAGTCTTTGACCTTCTGGGATTGCTAATGAGCCTGAGGTTGGTTCACTTGACCTATGAATAGCACAGCATCTGTGAAATTAAACAGAGAATTCAGAATAAACAACATAAAACTGTTAACAAAATCCTATTCACAAAAACCTGACAAAAAAACTGACCTGTTGGCTTGTGCTGTATGAGGAACAGGAATGGACGGTTCAAAATATGCTCTGCTGTGGCCGAGCGGGAATAGATGATGACACCTAAAAAAATAGACAAGAGTGATAAGTGTGACCTTTACCAGTCCTTATATTTAAAGAAGCAACATAACTATTTTTAGGTGGAAGTTATATACCTCCAGCAGAGGATCCTTTGGTTCCCTCTTCATTCACCTCAAACTTTACTCTCTGTAAAACCTTAGATACATACAATGGCTCTTCAGCTGAGGGTGAAAGAGAAAATAAATGATTAATATCAAATAATAAATATAAGATATGCATGAAGAGTATATTTTTCTTTACTTACTAGTAATGCAGGAGAAATCAGCCTTAGTCTGACTGAAGATGTCGCCAAGGCCCAGTTTGTTCAGTGCTGACTTCAGATCAACTTCTGTGTCTACAGAAAACCTGGGCATAGCATTGACACAAACATCAGCTTTAGACTTACATAATATAAACCTGAAGGAGTAACATGTGGCGTAATGCATTTATTTTACCTGGGAATCACCAGCTCTCGGTTAACCTTCCTCAATTGCTCTCTCCATTCCTGGATTTTTTTGCTGCTCAGCTCTTTGGTTAGGGCAGAAAGTGGTACATCCCACTCAAATGATGATATGATGAGCATGCTCAGTGAGTCCCCAGCATATGGCACCTCAATAACATCATATTCAATACCTTCCTTTGTAACAAACTCACCTGGGTGGAGAGATATATGAAAGCAATATTTAAAACAATGTTGGCTGGATAATACTTAGAACTAACCAGTCCTCTGATTTATTTATTCACTTACTTACCCATCCCTCCATGTTAAGTCATTCATTCATTTGCACATTCATCATTACATCCTATATACTCACCATAGTTGAACTTCTGTGTTGATCTCATCATTGACACTGACACTGCGGTGCCATTAGCAGTGTAGAAGGTCGCCTCTGTAGTCAGTCTAGGGTCAAAACGGTTCTTCCAAAGCCCATGGAAATGGAGCGCATTCAACAGTAACAAACGTGTCTGCTCACTCACCACTCCAGATTGTAGGAAATTTGGGATCAATCCTAAACAAAAAAAGCAGAGTAGCAAGGAGAAATTCAAGACTTATACAGACTTGTATAGTTTTCATGAGAATGACACATTCATACACATACCAACTATACCTTCACATATAAAATGCTTTAGCATGAGCCTGAGACTTTTAAGAATATCAGTTCCTAAGAGTTATTTGAAGGTACTTCAAATAAACACCTAATCTTGCTCCCAAATTTCACATTACACACAAAAACACACCTCCAGTGTTGTCTGACATCCAGGAGTTGATGACGTTCAGGGCGGTGTCAGGATAACTGAAGTCCACCTGGTGTGGCACACTCTGAAATGCCTTTGATAGGCTATGTCGGAAGACCTTCTCCAAGACTACCTTCCTGTCCACCATTATGGCACTTGCCACTTCCACTCCTTCTTCACTGGCTAGATTTCTCTGAAGACGCCTCTGTTGACGTGATATTCCACGATCTATGTAGGAAGTTAGAGAAATGCATAAAACCATTTCCCTACTACATTCATAAATTGATCATCTTTTAGACTACTGTCTTGTTTCCTACCTTGCAGAGAGTAGCCCATATGTTTTTTGAGACTCTGCAAAGTGGCACCATAGGCTCCCAGCTGAGCCATCCCCAACAATGAGGCGATGCCATAGGGAGACAGAATGAGATTTTGATATGGATGGGATTGGGCAGCTTCTGAAAAAACGTGTAGTCCAAAATCTGACTGCTTCTCCTGAAAGTGGTTATCCAGAGCTGACACGCAAAAGGTGAAGATCATAAGTACACACAGTCTCTGCATCCTGTATTGAGAGAGATTGCACATATTATTTAGCTTTTAGCTAATTGCAGAACTAATTATAAATTCAAACAAACAAAGAAATAAGGTCCATTGAAAGCTGACTATTGTGCTAACATTTAAATCCACAGAGCAATCTATATGATTAAGGAAAATGTTAGCATTTTATAACACTAATACAGATTATTTCATCATATTAAAACAAATGAAAAACCTAAAAGGAAAGCATAAGTGCATGCATATGTTTGAGACATGCATTCTTCACTGTGTTACAATACACCCACAGTACAAATGCCAAGTTTTCATTTGGCTGCCTTGACTCACCTTTCTTTTTAATCAAAAGGTTCATTCATAACTGCCCTGAAATACACTGGGCCAGTTACATGAGCTGCTCTCTTAATGCTAAGAAAGTACTTTCCATCTCTAAGTATTGCAACTTTCCATAGTGGACATAAGTGACTTTACTATATATTGCTTTTTCATTAAACTCCATTTTAATTGTCGGTGGCATTGTGGTTTTGGTTCATTGAAGTGGTTGGTCACATAAGCTTGGTTATTAATTCAAACCACCTTGTTTATTCGTTAAAGTTTTATTATATTACAGATTCAAATTCCAATAGTAAACATTAGAGTTTTAAATATTGCTATAACCACCAACATATACAAAAATATATGTAGGTAAAATCTAATTATTTGTTTGAGTTACCAAACAAGTCAACTTCACAATACTAAGTGTAAGCTGGTTCCCCTTTCCTACCATTCATTAAGTGACAGGCTAGCAAAGTAAATATGGCAATACAAGTAGGCTGAGGCTTTTCTTTTTCAAATATGCAAAAATATACCAAATAAAATGTACTTCAGAACAAAACATTGCATTACCTGAAAGTAGGTCTTGAAGGCTTTTCCAACGATTTAACCTTGCAGACTGTGTTCTGGAGCTGCTTGTAAAACACGAACTGAGTCTCCAGTATTTAAAAGACTCAGAACTCCGCCTCTCCAGCCAACGGAAGTTGTGAAGTCATAACTGTCTGTCTTTCCAGCCTGCCCCCCCCTCCCCCCGCCCCAAACACCCGGCTTTCACTTTAGTTCACATAGACATGAAACAATTTGAGACTGTAGATTAAAAAAAAAAAAAAAAGAGTCATATGCATAAAACTAAAGCTTCACTGCAACCAAGAATTTGACGGCATAGCAAAGTCAGTGGATTTTTTGGTATGCTTCCTAATTTAATCACTAAATAGTTTACTACATCCACTCCACTCAATATGTTAACCTACACACAGAACAATCATGTATTATCTTGATGACTGGTGAAAGCAGACATCCCTCAGACTGCAGACTTATAGTCAGATATAACTTGGAAAAAGACACAGATAAGATGGAAAACAGTTTTAAGAGCGTGTATTAACAGTATTTTAATTAAACCAGCCTTTGACATAATTATCTATTCTTATATGTCATTAAGGTGAGTGGTCCTACTGAAAGGAAATGCAATAGGTTTCTTGTTCAAATTCATCTCACTGGCTGGAACCTTCAGTGAAGGTGACACAGTGTACTATTATAGTTTGTACTAGTGAGTAATCATTCCAGTGTACATGCTCATGGAGAGCTTCATGAGAAGGCTGAGTTTGCTTAGATGACTGAGTATCTGGTGACACAATGATGAGAAAAACAGGAGAGATATAAAATGGAGAGACTGTGTTGTGTTACATTTTGAGCAGTATGTGTGGCATAATAATTTGGCAGTGACTCACTATTCCTGTCTATACCTGGAGGTAAGAATTTTGAATAGAGGATTAAAAAACACCTCTTGAAGTAGATTAAAATAAAAAGAAAAGCTTTTCCCCAAAGTATTACAACACAAAGTTAGTAATTAAATAGTTGAGTGCTACACTTTTATTAGAACTGCTTGTGAGACAAGAAAGATTTTGAGGCAAAAGACACTCATGCCAAAACACACCAGCAATAAAATTAACAGCACTCTAAAAGACTGATATCACACACTGACAAATTTCAGATGTCTCCATAAGCTTCATATCTCTATATCACATCCATTTCCTTTCCATGTAATTATTTAATTATTTTTAGTTTATGTACACAGTATTTCCTAAATTAGCAATATTACACATCACAAATGGAAATATAGACAAGAAGTTTGGACCCCAATGAGATCGCCCACCTAGTTCACATTACAGACAAAAATGGGAACTCACTTTGGCTGATGACTCATTGTAACCATATGGGCAAAAGACCAAGGGGATTTTGGAAAATCCATTAACATTAACAAGACACATTCTGGAGCAGACACAGAATCCTTTTATGCCATTTACAATCATGACATCTCTTCAGTTTTACTAGCTCATTACAGTGTTTAAGGTCTATACTAAACAGCATAAGTTTAGTATAACTTTCTTCAGCAGTAACAATTTTAGTGTGTAGGAAAAAAAACAATTCTGAAAATACTCAGATTTCTTTCCAGTATTTACCCAAATTATACATGTTTGTCCAATAACTTTAAATTGCTGGAATATTAATGCAGAGTATGATGTACTCCTGACACATGGTTGAATATACAAGGAATCAAGTATTTAAATGTTACCTTGGGCAATGCCATGTTCAGACACAACCAGACAACAAAATAATGTATCTGTTGACGAAGAGACAAAATCATAATTTTAGTATTACAAGGTTTCATCTCTCTTTGATTCTTAACCCAGATAGAACCTTGTAATTCTAAGATCACAAAATGCTGTCAGCCATAAGGCTATAAACTATGAGTAACATCAATCAGATGAGTGTAACAACAGAACCTGGCCTCTATACAATATGAACCTCTTTTATAATATGAACGAAATTTCAGAAAGTATATACTCATAAACAGAAAAAATGAGTTTAAAGATGGGCTATGTGAACATTTAAAATGTGAATAAAAATGAACTAAAATATATGTTTCTGGAAATGTGTGTACTGCAAGCATAACTGTGTACACACAAGGTCCACTTATAGGCACCAAAATAGACTGATCAAAAGTAAACATAAGATCAAGTTTGAGCCAGAATATTTTTGTGTCATCAGTGTTAAGTTCATAATTGTTAAATTTTGATTTGGCACACATTTTCCTGACAAGTTTACACTATTAATCTCTTTGACAAATAAATAAATATACTAAGCCAATGTGCCTTGCTTGATAAAAGATCAAGGAACACTCAGTGCAAGTATCTCATAGGTACCATTCTCTTGTGTTACAACCCACACAGTTTAAATGTAGTTTAAAAGCTGTTTCTGTTTGCCTGCCTTGACTCAACTTTCTATTTCTCAGGCTTATTCACAGTTATTTTTGAAATACACTCAACGAGTGATATCAGGCGTTCACACAGATACCACTTTTGTTTGCTGTCACAATTTTGAAACATTGATCCTATGTAACATAGTGGCTATCAGCTATCAGTTAAGTTCTACTAAGCTACAGAATTAAACAGTGATAATATACACAAATACAGCAGTATGTATAATATCAACCATTTATATCAGAAAAAAATATATGACATAGGGTAAGAAATGACAAGCAAAACCTTAAGTGTGAGGAAAGCTTAAGCACTGTGAGTGTGTGCCCAAGGCTATGAAAGAGAGCAGGAACTCCCTATGTGTGCAAGGGACAACGTGCTCTCCATGAGACCTCTAACCCAAACATGACCAAAGATAAGCTCTGTGTCAAGTGATGATGACTCTGTAATTCCACATTTAGTGAAGTGTACAAAGTTTAAAAAAGCTGAAACATGATACAAATGCTTTTTTTCACAGAAATGGAAGTAACTGTAGATTTACAATATACACAAATAATACCCTGATTAAACTTGGGGAAATGTTCATGAAAGCTACTGCATATCCAATCTCAAAAAAATGTGTTTATAACCACATGACACACATGTTTCATGGCCCCAAACACAGAATTTGATGCTTCTCATGTGTGACAAGCATCAAGACCTAATGCTAAGACCTAATGGTCTTTTAATATAATTTGAACCTATAGTAAAATCAGCAACTATTTACCTGGGGCTTTGGGCCGGTACACTCAGCACCCAGTAACATAGAATTGCTCAGTAATTGTTCAGCTATTCCAAAGTTTCTTAATGCTTAATCAGATTTAAAGCATGCCGTTATTGTTAAAATATTCAGCACAGGATGTGACCAATAGTGCAAAAGAATGGAAAAAAGGAAGAAAATATCTCATGTATCTTCCTTTCAAGGATAAAAAAAAATGTTCTTTGAAAATATTATCTTAGATTTAAGATAGTGAGAGTGATTAAAAATATACAGAGTTCCTGAAAACAGACAAACAAGAATTTTATAGCACACATCAGTATGTGTTTCACATTTCCTTTGAAATGTGTTTAGTATGCAGTAGTTTTCAAGACTAAACAGCATCTGTTACTATGAAAATTGAGTGCTCTGACCATATCAGTTTTACAGGCCAAGCTTTCTAGCAAGGTAAACCTATCATGGCAGGTTTATGCAAAATGCATATGCAAAAGAAAACATTTCTGTTAGCTCATACAAATGTAATGCTCCAACCATACAGAAGCCTATATTTATAATTCTCAGTCTTATAAAATTTGGAGGCCATGGTCTGAATGTTAACTTGGGTAAGATATTTCAGAGAGACATGGTACATCATCAAACTGTTTTT
>JANZLB010000001.1:30932498-30958410 GCA_026167865.1 Notarius quadriscutis | reverse complement strand
TTGAACGACTTAAAACATGAGCTAATTTTATCCCTAATCTATCCCCAATGAGCAAGCCTGTGGCGACGGTGGCAAGGTAATATGTAAGTAATAATGTAAGTAATACATTATTATACATACATAGTAATACATATACATAGTAATACAAGTAATCCGGCATAATGTAAGTAATAACACAAACTAAATTATCTTGCAAATTGTCCACAACATTAAATGCAACTATAAATTGATTTTTAAAAAATCATATCATTCTTTGAGTAAAAATTGTTGCAAGATAAAAGGAATAACTGAATCTTTCAGTTTCAGAGCGGTTCACTTTGGGCCACACTGATTACACCACCACATTGTTGATCATTTTCTTGTAACAGCACATCCTACTGTGGTTTATTCTTTACTTCCAGAGCATATTGTTCAGTAGCTACTATGAATTATTCAGTCGCTACAGAGAAAGTAATAGGAAATGTAAGTAATTCTGGACCCACTGATGTATCCTGTGTGCTTAAGGAGTTAACAACCTTTGTAGGCCTTTGTAAGTCTATGCATTACTGTTGAACTTAGGAAACTGATAGGGAATCTGCATTTCCATTCATCAATCTTTTACATATCAATTTACTCAAATAATACCCGTAACACTGAGGGGAGCTCGCGTCAACACGTAGACTCACTATGATTTCGCCCTGAAATTGATGGAGGTCAGTGAATCAATCTTTCAAAGTTCAAAGGTGAACATTGACATGTGTCAGAGCTTTCACATGTACAAATGTTCTGTCGTGATGGGAAATAATTACTTTGTTTTAATATATAGCCAGTGTGTGTTGCATTTGGGAAGAAGCTGTTGAGGTACATAGGCAGATTTTTTTGCACAGCCATGCTTTTGGGATCAAGATAGTACATGGATAAATATTGTATCTGCTCAGGGTCCTTATTTTGGATTTATATTTAAAGGAGTGTCTTGTGTTATTTTTAGACCACTCAGCCCACAAATAATCAAGTGTGTCCATTGGACGTTCATGGACCTTGAAAAAATATTGATATATTTTCACACCATCTAATTGTTAGATGTTATTACAGATGCCATCCCATTCCAGTCTGTGTGTAGGTGATAATATGTAGACGAGAGAGTTGCTGAAAAATGTGTTCCTACTCCTTGTGGATTCATTTGCGTTGACCCAGAATGCAATATTTTCTTAACACTGGCAGCACGTGGCTTTGAAGTTTTCTGCTTATGCAAACATACCGTGTGCTGCTGGACCAAATTAATCATCGTGAAAGCCACGAAAGCATGAGCTCATAAATCGTAACCACATTTTCTGTTTTGTTTTGTTTTCCTCTTTTCTTCCAGGGAAAGACTCCCTGAGCAGCAGCTCCTCATTTATTACCACACACACATTCCGGATATGTAATATATATAAAAAAAATATATATTTTAATGGCGAATGATTATGTGCTTCCATCAAAATATTGTTCTGAAGAGGTACAAGATGAGAATGTCTTCAATACAGTGTCAGACTCTGTTTTTAGTTGTATTAAGTTATTAAGAAAAGGCAGGCTGGTAATGGAATGACTATTTATCGCTGCTATAATGTAAGTGATAACAAGAAATAAATTGTTTCTTAGACATTGCACAACATTACGTACATGCAAGTATATACCGATAGAAATTTTTCTATTGAAAATTCTTGAATAAATGAGAAAAAAATAATCACTGACAAAATGCGGTTATATAGGAGGAATAAAATTCTTCAGGATGTACTGTTTAGGGAAGAAACTCCACTCTACAGTATGTGTTGGGCTGCAACACACCACCCTGTACTTGATTATTCTCATACAGTATAACAGAACATCCCGTAATATTTTATTCCTTTTTTTAAATAGAAATGTATTACATAAAATAGGATTGCACAGTGTGAGTATGCAGTAGTTTGACATAATATTCATATTATGACATGCTTTAAGAAGGCAATTTGACGTGTATATTCAGTGTATTATTAGACTACTATGAACACAATAATATATGTGGAGTGTTTTCTTTTTCCTTTTAACAGAAAATGTTCGTAATCAGATTCACAAATCAGCATTTGTAACCTAACTTCTGTGAGTATAACCCTCACATTACAGCTATGAATACTAATTTACATCTTTACAACTTGTCACTTAATTTTTTTCAAGGGGGCGGAGCCAGGTGGAAAGTTCCAAAGTTCAGGGGGCGGGGCTCAAAGAAAAAAAAATATCTGTTGAAACTTGGGAATTGGCAGTCAGTAAACTCATGCAGTGAGATGTTTAATATGAATGCCTATGACTAACAATTTGCGAATGCTACATGTGATGCCAACAAAGCAGAGGTGGACAAAGTACCCAAGTTCATTACTTAAGTGAAAGTACAGATCCCACTGGTCACATGTTACTCCAATACAAGTGAAAGTTGTACAGTCAAATTTTTACTTAAAGTACTGAAGTACTTACTTTTAAAAATACTCAAGTATTAAAAGTACATTTTCTGTCAACGCATTGTTGCATTATTGCCACAACGCTTACAAAACCTAATGCCTCTGAAGCAACCAACTGGATTTACTGACTAACTTGTAGAACCTGTAGAGCTGAAGCTCCACCTGACATGCTAGCAAACTCTTTTCAAACTCAAAATAATATCGAGTAGCTAACGCTACTAGAAAAGAAGGATTTCTACATTCTGTTTATTTGGCAAAATTATGCTAAAACATATATTTCTGAAAGGACTTCAGATAAGTTAACATTATTCATGTTAGCGTAACTCCTTTTTTACATGCTAACTAACAGTGTCCAAGTTAACTAGCTATGTGTAAACATTAGCCATGGACAAAGCTACGGCAACTTGGCGGGCAAATCCATCGAAAGTAATTTGACTAACCAGACTGCATAGCTATTGCAACATTATCGCTAGCTCTAAAAGCACAAACAACTTCATTGCAAGCTTTCTCTTGGAATAAAACGTTTACATACCTCAATCTTGTTTGGATGGTGAGTTTTTGTAGGCTGTGATGTGTTCCAATTTAGGCAAATAAAGCAAACATTTAAAATGAAACAAATCTTTAATCCTTTCAGAAAACTTAAACATGGGCTCTAGGTACGGCCATGGGTGCGTGCATTCCCTAGAAGAACCGCCTCCTTCCATCAACTGATTGTGTTCAAATAAAGCTGCTGAGAAATCATTGAACTTGATTTTATACCATCTATGGACGTGACGTGACCCTAGTGATTACTGATCGTCTGTCTCAGTGTCACCTGCGAAAAAAACAATCACATTTAAGAAAAGAAAAGAATATCCACATTCAAAGCTGCTTCATAGTAATGAGTAACAAGGACCTTGATGGAAATGTAGTGGAGTGAAAAGTACGATATTTGTCTTTCATGTTAAAGTTTCCAAAAAATACTCAAGTCCAGCTCTGGAAACAACCACTCAAGTCCATTCCCTGAGTTACAGCAGGTTATGCAGCCACAGATAAACCAAAGCTTGAGGATTTGTGCTGTTGAAGTGAAATGGGGATGGAGCTTATATCCTATGATTCCTGCGCGCCCTGCACCCCTCCCGTGGGCCTCCGATTAGCCCAAGCGGACTCTTGTATTTCCATGAGAATAGTGGAGCTTGGTGAAAGGGTTAAAGTCCGCAGAGAAGAGGGGGGAGAGGACGGCAACACTAATTTTCTGCGCGGCGGGGAGCGCTAAAAAGGGAACAAAGCGGTGCAGGGGAGGCGCTCGGGACTGGGGCTCCTTTACTATGCACACCTGCGAGCTGAAAAGCGGCGGCCAATCTGCCTCAGACACGGCCAATTACGAGCCGGACCCAAGAGCCGCTTTCACTCCGGAGAAGGATGGGAGAGCACTGAGGGGGAGGACAGGAGAGTTTTCAAAAGAAGAAAGGGGAGAGATTTAAATCGATTGGCCCTAAATTATTCGAGCCCTCTGCCTTGTGACGGATGAGTCCCCCAGAAACTTTCCCTGCAAGTGGCTCAGAGAGAGTCCTCCTCTTATCTTTTCTCCTCAGGTTCAACATGGCACACTTACCAAGTTAATCTTGTGCCAAAAGTAATAAACAAAATGACAAGCTCAGCATGTTATATCTAATTAAAAAAAATTAAACTTTTAAGCTGCACAGACTACCTGGGCTCCACTGATCTTGGCTTAAAAATCAAGCACTCTCAAATTCGGATTCTGAGATTTGGATCAGTGTGTGTGTGCACACAAATATGGTTAAAAATTAATCTTAAAACGTCAAGCACAAAACGAGACATACACTGTCTTGGGAAGTCCTGTAGGAAGAATCTCCAAACTATTTTTAACTTGTTTTTATATAAATTAAAACATGGAAATGTTTCATATTTTAGATTCTTCAGAATTAGTTAACAGTTACCTTATTTTCAATTAAACAGGCATGTTCAAAGTTCATTTATGGAGGTTCTTGCCTTAATACTTGAGACCAAACAGTAGTTTTGTTTTTTGTTTTTTTGTTGCTCTCCCACTCTTTTTAATTTAAAAAAAATGCACTATTCAACAACTGGCATAATTAAATATTTCAAGAACTGCTCATGCAAAGAGAAAGTCAATTATTACTTTAAGACATGGTGTCTTAAATGACTTAAGTTATAATAAATAAATAAATAAAACATTGTCCAAATGTAATAGGTACTAAATGTACGTACATACCATTTTGAAACCAGTCAGTCAGTCATTCTGGCTTTTATATGATGTGAATAGATCTTAGAAACCTTAAAATATAAGTCACTAAAATCACATCCGTTTTCATGTTCATTTTTTTTTTGTGTACCTCTTTTGCTTTAAAAAAAAAAGAAAAAAAAAGTACATGCTCCTATTTACTGAATGCATTCATGTCAAAAGCCCTTTAAAAGATAATTCAACCTTCAAATTCAATTCATAACTCCACAACCACTTTTATCATGTACACAACTGTGTGAGCAAGATCAATGATTAAAACCAAATCAATCATTTCTACCATGACAAGATTCAGACCAGACACTTTTTTTGTAATTTATTTAACTTTTTTTTTTGTTTATGCAAAAGACCCTTATAAGGGCCATAAAACTGTACAAAGGCTATTTACAGACAGTATTAAAAGGACTTTAAAAAAAATTACATTGAAACGGCAAGTTGCACACTCACCTGGAAGGCAAATGTAAACATTCACTCATTTCATTACTTTAATATAAATTACATTAAAGTTCTTAACTCATTAGTGACCACTAGACTCCTAGACTAAAATATGTTCGAAAAACGGAAAATGCTAGACTGACCAAGTTAGACCATCAAATAAACCCAAAAAAAGGCAACATGTTTCCAATTTAGCTGCACTTAGCAGCACCTGCATACTACTTGTGCCAATTGAATTATGCAAATCTGGCATTATACAAGCAGTAAGCAGGCTCCTCATGCACCCAAAGGATGTACACGTTATTCTATTTAAAAAAAAAAAAGAAACCCACACCCTCCTTTTCCAATTTTCACAACCAAGTAGTAAAATCCCCTCCACATGGACTCCAGACTGGTACACAAAGTCTTGGTCGAAGACAATACCTGGTACTGATAGGAGGGTAAAGAACAGTGCATTCAGATTGGTTTAAAATAAAAACAATTGAAAAGGAATGTCATAGTGCTAGTCTCATGCTAAAAAGTAAATGTATTGGATATTTTATTGCTGAAATATATGATTTTTTTTGTGCAGACTACTTCTCATGGTGACTTTGATAGTTCATTTGTGCAACTAATGCATACCCTACTCTGTTAAAAGGACGGTGTGGAAAAGTTAGGCAAAAACTATAGTCATTGTGATTGGTTGCTTCATGTCCTTCAAAAAGCAAGAAGGGAAAAAAAAAAAATTAACTTTATCAACTTTCAAACTGTTTTTCCTTCTCAAGCTGTTAAGTTTAATTAGTAGTACTTCACCCAACTCTTATCACAAATTTCGTTTTTTTTTTTTTTTTTTTTTAAATATATATAAAATAAAATCCACTACAAACTAGCTTACACTTGCTCCAAAGGTCACATGACTTGCACATCACTGACTATAGTGATCGAGTGGGTATGACTTCAGTGTGCCTATATCCCATTTTGGTTTTTGATCATGATTGCCTTTTACTGCATGAATGTCCCCAATCCCTGTTAACAAAGCACAGCAGAAAGGCACACAGTCAGTTTGATATTTGGATCACATATACAAAGGGAACATTCTACAATAAAAATTGAATTTAAAAAAAAAAAAAGTGTAAACGGCCACAGAAAGGCAATTACACGGACAGGTCATACCCATCTATATTAGGACGTTCTTGTGGAAAGAACCTCCAAGCTGCATTAAGGGTGAAATTCTGGGCAGAACAGGAAAGAGGGGGAGGGGCACTGGGAGAAGGGGGTGAACAAATCCACAGAGGGGAGAGAAAAAAAAAAAAACCCACACAAGATCACTTAAAGAGGTAGAAAATATTCCTATGTGCAACAGGTACTCACAACATCGACCAAGAATCCACACAGATTACTTGTTGCACTACAAGTCTACGTAGTGATCCAGCTGAGCTAGTCCCAGTCCTTTCCGTTCTCCACTTCAGATGTGTGTAAGGGGCACCGTACTGCCAAGATAGTGCTGCTGGACACTTGGGTAACCTCTCTGCGCCGCAGGGTCCCCCACATCACCTCCAGGGATGTACATGCTGATCATGTCCCTAAGGTCCCCTTGAACTGCCCCACGGTGATGGTTTGTTGCTCCAGTGGGTGAGTGAGTGAAGGCCTCCGGCTTGACCATCGACATTACAGGGCTGGGCTGCTGCGGACTGCTGCTGTAGGACATTGGGCTGAAGAGAAGATCATAAAAAAAAAAAAAAAACACACGATGAGAAACCCAGTGAAACAATCAGAGGAGTTGTGAGATTTTCCAGACCAGGCAGAAGTTGAAAGAACAATTGTTCAGCCGAGCAATAATAGATTATAGATACACTGAGTAATAATGTCAAATTCAGTGGTTTTTAATATTTAAAAAAAAAAACATAGCTTTGACTATAATGCATGCAGTGCCAGCTTAGATGTACCTGTAAGAATTAGCGCCGTTCATGTAGGTCTGCGACATGGGAGCTGCGTACTGGAGCGGAAGCTCGTAGCGGTGCAGCTGCTGTTGGTAGGCGAGCGCGTCGCCCTGGACAGCCGCGTAGCTTCCGGCCGGAGCCCAGCCATAGCTGTCCACGCGCGGACTTCCACTCTGCGCATGCGCCGCGGCCAGTAGGCTACCGCCGGCGAGCGGAGGATACTTCGCCGCAGAGCTGTCCTTCTTCACCGGCGGCTTGCTCTTCCGCCGAGGCTTGTACTTGTAATCAGGGTACTCCTTCATGTGCGCGGCGCGCAGACGCTTGGCTTCGTCAATGAACGGCCGCTTTTCGGCGTCGCTCAGCAGCTTCCACTCCGCGCCCAGGCGCTTACTGATCTCCGAGTTGTGCATCTTTGGATTCTCCTGGGCCATCTTGCGCCTCTGAGCCCGGGACCACACCATAAACGCGTTCATAGGCCGTTTCACTTTGTCCATGGGGTCCGCGCCGGAAGCGCACGCGCTTTTCGGAGCCGCCTGTGGCATGTTTCCGGAGCCGCCGTGTTGCGACATGATTTGGCCGTTCGGGTGAGGATTCTGCTGACCCGGCTGGGGTTTCAGTTCGTGCTCCATCATGCTGTACATCATTCTGATCTTCCACAGGAAGCTTGTTGGAGTCTAAAAAAGTAGCCGAAAGCAAACAAACAAGGCGCAAGTGCAGCTTATTGCCGCATGCTACTGCATACAGTCGGTCGGTCGGTCGGTCGGTCGGTGCGATTCTCTGGGAAAAGCAACTTGGAAAGTCTAAGAATTTCCACGTGTTATAAAAAGTTTACCATTCCGAGCTTGTTTGATTAAAACAACTAAATCACAGCTACGCTATTCCAAGCACTAACTCGACAAAGCCACCTGTTGAACAGCGATTGACTCTGAATAATAACCGGGGGCATGACAAAAACACTCTCTCCCCGCTCGTGGTTTTAGGGAAAATTGTATTCCAGTCCGGACCAATCAGAGCGCACGGTCCTACCCTTACTAATTTACATAAGGCCAACTAGTGCAGGGGCGGGGCCAAAGCGCACTTGTTGCTTCAACTCCGTTGGACTGGGCCGTTTTATACAAACTATTTATACATCTATTGAAGAAAAAGTCTTATGCAACCTTTATTGTCATTCAGTGTACACTGAACGAAATCTCGTTGCAATTTGGCTCAGCACAGAAATAAATATGAAGTGCATTTAATTTAATTTAATTTAACTTATGTAGAATTCTATTCTCTGTTTATTCTGTAAAGATGCTACTGGAATTTTAATTCCCTCCCAAAGTTGAATCGAATTAAATTATGCAGCAGCAGAAATATTATAAAGTGCAATAGTATACCTGTGGAATTTGGAATGGTCAAGTTATAAATAGAAGTTTGGGTTTGGAGTTCAGTAGTCTGCAGAACCTGCACCGAATGCTGCGGAACCTCTTTCCAGAGAGGAGAACAGGCCATAGTGAGGGGTCACTGATGATGTTTCTGGCTTGAGAACATGTTGCAGCTCCTTGGTGCAATGTCCTGAATGGAGGGAAGAGAAGTCCTCATGATTTTCTCTGCTGTCCTCAGAAAAAAATAATTTATCAAATTTAATGGAGTCTCGATAGAAGGCGTATGAAGTTTCCACATCCTGCCTTCGTCAGTATATTGTCGTGATAGGAGTTTTCGTGCATTCTTTTGCCAGTAGGCTATTTTTAATGGGAATTGTTCCAATGCATACACAGTTTTAGATTTTTATATTGATTAGACAAAAAAATACTAGAGAATTGCCAGTTAAATGCCAAACATACAACGACACAACTAATTCAGTGTTTCGAAAACAGTGTAGAAAATAGTAAATCTCTCTCTCTCTCTCTCTCTCTCTGTTTTGCCTAATATACCCCAACGTTGTTGATTTATAATTTATTTTCCATCCATAGGATATTCCAGTCTTTTGCTTTGTTGAACAGTTCTGTTTCTCTCAGGATGACTTTCAATACCTAGATTTCATTTTGCACTTCAGATAGCTTATCCATGCCATTTGTTATTACTACCCTGAATCCTAGCACAATCACCATGAGATCCCTGACAGGATTAATAAGCTAAATAGACTGTGAATTGTACACTGACAAAATGTATTCAAGTACAGCAGGAAAGTTGAATCTTCAGAAATAATGGTTAAACCTGATCTTGGATTTTAAAAAAATACAACAACAACAAAAAACAAAAAAAAACCCTGAAAGCCAAGATTTTTTAATATTGAACTTTAATTTTGGACATGGTTTAATTTCCCCAGTACAGACCTTTTTAAGTCAAACACATCGCCTTTATAAATGTCCAAAAACAGTGTAGAACAATAATAAATAATTGGTGTTGGTTTAGCTGTGAACATGCACTTAATGGGCTCTGTAAAATTAATTTTAATTGTGTAAGTAATTATTCTGAGATGTATCAGAAGGCCATAACTACACAGAAAACAAAATTCCAACATGCTTTTGTGCAGGTGAACGTATGACATGTGCATGTCACAAGTTTCTGGAGGTGTGGGATTTTTTTTTTTTAGTGTCATCTACAACTCAGGAAAAGAGTGGGTGCAAGATGGTAATTTTTATGCAGACAAAGGTGTGTGATGGAGTTTGCAAGAGTTTGAGATGTGAAGTCATTTTGAGATTGACCGTTACACCCTAATGTCAATCAAGCTGTGAATTGTGGGGCTCCACTCTCCCGTTTCCGTATCCAAGACAACGTCTTTTTGGAGCTTTTCCAGGACTATCTTCCCTTTTCTCCTCTCCGCTTCCTCTCTCGCTCTCGCTCTCTCTCCCTTTGTGCTCAGATTAATCAGTCTGATTTTGAACAAAGACAACTCAGCGGCTCAAAGTTGGGGCTTTACATTCATAATGCCTCCTCTCACCACCACTCCTACCCACCTCCATAAAATACACACATACACACGTGCACATATACATGGTGAATAAGGCAGTATATCCTTATGTGTGCATACACATGCAGCACCCCCAGCTGGCTGTGACCATTCTGGTATTCTCTAAAGCCCATGTTTTAGGAGTTGAGAAGTGTAAGTCTTAAACAAGTTGGGACAAAGCTGTTATTCCATGGCGTGCAAGAAAAAGAAAAGCACTGATGAGTGGGTTTTAAGCTCTTCTACCAGAGCTATCAGAATGGTATCAGCTGTGCAGGCATAACGTTTAATTGACAAACTCTCCTTCCTTCAGCATTATGATCGATAAGCTACATCTCATTCCAGTGCATTAACTATATGCTATTTTATTTTATATAGTGTTGCAGCAAATTAAACATGAAATTGGCAAATGAGTGTCCATCAGACAACCTCAACTAAACTGACCCTTTAAAATGGAATTTATCGATTAGGGATGTAAAGATTTTGAGAACTCGTTCCAAATCAAACTACAAGGCAAAAGTCAAACCAGAATCTCTGAAAGATTTGTTTGAGGTGTCTCAGATGAGTTCTGAATGATAATCACAAGGTAATGAAGATAGATTTTTAAAAAGCGCACATAGTGTTTAGACTAAATAGAGTTTTAAAGTTGAATACAAACTGCCAGAATAATGCAAATTTAAAATTGGGCTTTAATATGAAGAATTCATGTTTATTTTAAATATATAAAAGCTTTTAGTAAAAATGGATTGATAGTTTGTTGTCCTTTGCACAAAACAGTAAGAATGGGAGAGTTTTGACCCAGATTCTGGGCTTGGCCGTTACTTCTCACTTCTGACATTGTAAAGCCATTGGGGTTGTAGTTTCGGGATCATTAAGTGCGATCACTCTGACACCTTGTTGACTCTCATAAGTGTGTAATGTCACGTCTTCACTCACTAGAAGTATGAATGGGCAGTAGCTGAGTCGATCTACAGTCTTTTGTTGGCAGTCTTCACTGACAGTGGCTAAATGCAGATGATGATGGGTGGACCACAGCAAAATTTACATTGGAAATATATTAGTAGAATTTGGAACAATGTTGCTCCTGCTGTGAGAGTAACACCAGACGAGGAAAGGGTGACCTTGCACTGCAGCTATGGCTATTACTTAAGGTAGTTATAGGTCACATAATAAATACATAAATGAAAAGGAACTTAACTAATTGAAGTGCTTTCATATAGACAATTACATAAAGCATCTGATGAAACAATTTTTCCATTTTACCTTAAAGTTCTAGTTACTGTATTCAAAAGGAAACCCAAGACTCTTGTCTACAAAGTCTATAAATAATTTCAGTTTGCGTAGCCTCCATCTCATCCCAATTTTATCCACATTATAGCCAGCTGTAAACTTTAAAGAATCATAATGGTAAGAAAAAGATTTTGTTATGAACTGGAAACAAATCTGAAAGGATGGAAATTAAGAGGGATGAAATGGAAATGAAGTGGGATGAAAATGAAGAGATGAGGTGTATGATGCATCAGGGAAGCCAGAATTAAGAAGGAAGGATGAGGAGAAGATAAAGAAGCAAACAGGAGCTCAGAGGGGAAGAGGGCTAGTTGGAAAGAGCGCAGTTTGTCCCCGAGTCCTCCCTGACAGGCCAACTGAATGGGGCTTCTGTTCTCCCTCTTCTCATGTAAATCGGCCCTTCAGTCTTGCAGCCATCCGTCACTGCACAGAAGGAGCCTGGCAGGCCCTTTACGAGCCTCCCACTCGCATAATCCCCCCTGCCACAATTGCGCCCCCAGCAGGGGGGTGAGCTGTGGTGGGGGAGGGAGGGACGGACGGGTGGGGGCATCTATGGGGGTTGCCATCCAGACACGGTGAAAGTGTTGGAAGGGCCACCTACACTGAGGACGCATAATCAAAACAACATCCAACCTGGGGGGAAGGGGTTTTGGGGGGCTCTTTGGGTTTCACTGGAGGCCAGCGATGGTAAGAGCAGAGCAATGCAGCTATAGAAAGCCTAGGACAGGGGAACAGTGTGGAATGAATGAAACAGAGGAAAATGAGACAGGAGTACATGATGCGGGAATTAGCATAGAGTTTCTTTGATGGATAGATGAATGAGACTATGTCTTTGTGAGCAGCACATGTGTGACAGAGGATGGTGGTGGTGGTGGGGTGACAATTTGGCTGAAGTGATCAGAAGTTGTTAGCATGGAATTAAAATGACATACACGCAACACCACAAAGCACTGGCATGCAGGGAGAGGAATAACACTCTTACAGAGCCAGGCGATGCGTTGGACTGAGGTGCCTTGCGCAGTACACTGTCCGTTTAACCTTTTCTCACCACAACCTTTAGCTGCTTGTCTGCCCCCCAGTGGAGAGTGTTCTAACAAGGTCTAGTGAAATGTGATTGTAGTGAATGTTCCTAACTAACATTTATATTCCCATGTATTTTGAACATAAGCTACAAACGTACAGCCTAAAAGGATACAGAAATTCACTTGGTTTGACTTCGCATCAGGTCATGTAATTAATAAAAGCAGTCCTTGGTTGGTGGTGGAATGGTTTCCCAGTGTCTGACTTAGCGTCACATAGCTCATTAAATAATTTCCAATACAAATTATACCTGGTGTGGGTTGTCAAAAGTGCAGGTAGGGCCACAGCAAAAGTTTAATAGTTTTCATTGTATAACACACATGTGCCTTGGGGAATGGGAAGGACTTTGATTTGAACACATCTGATTAAACACACACTTAAAATATAGACTATTTGCAATATTGCAGTAAAAATCCACAAACTAATTACGAAAGCCATCAACAATGAGCCGAGTTTGATTTGTCGAATCATTTCTGTTGTGACCTCAATGCCTGGAGTTGGACCTTTCGTTACTTTATCTCGTCTACAATCTAAATAGAATTCACTTCTATAAATGGACTAAACCTGATGCACAATTAAAACAGCATTCCTCTTGCATGGCCTCATGCTAGCATACTTTTAGAGGAGACACTAAAAAGTTTCCACAACTGTCAATGAAGGTCTACAGAAGAGGATTAGGGCCACTGTTAGAAAAAAATAAAGTGAGTTCTGACTTTAATCTCAGAATTCTGAGATAAAATCTCAGAATTCTGAGGAAAAAAAAAAAAGTCAGAACTCACTCCCCCTCACAGTGGCCCTAATCCTCTTCCGTAAAGGTCACACAACCTCAAAAAGAATCAGTTTTTGTGCTTAGATCTGATCGAGTCAGAATTCTTGAACAATTTAAACTAGGCCATTTATCTTATACTAAACTTTGTCTTCTAAACCATACCCTGGCAACCTGGTTCAAAGGACTCTCAAGAAAACGTTTGACTTGTTAAAAAGAAATACCTTTATTTAAGAAAATTAAAATAAATACTATACAGAATCCAATGTAGAAAAAGTTTAATACACGGCTTCTGTCTGAAAAAGGTTATCACATTTTAATAAATTCATTTAAAAAACAGCACTGAGCAATGTAAACTGCACAGCCAAACCTCCACTCCCACACCACAAGAGAGGCCTTTTAAACCAGGAAAAAAAAAAAAAGTAACGTTAGAATCTCTACATAGTCATTTGTAGTTTGGTCCTTCAAAAGACCCCTCCAATATCTCTTGGTGAGGTAGGTTACTGGAGCAACACTCCTCAATACAGGACTTACACAGATTCTATACAATACACTATGTGGCGATAATGTCCCAACACCGAGCCGTGTATGGCATTGGTGAAATGAGATGTCTATTTAGAAGAAAATGCTACTGTAAAATGGCACTATACACAAAGTTAAAGATGTAAAAAAAAAAAAAAAATCCGATAATACAACGCTTATTGATTCAGCAATTTATAACAAGTGTTGGCTGTGTTTTCGTTCAAGCACTGCAGCGCGCAAAAAAAAAAAAAAAAAGCTTACATTCCACCCTGAAAGCACAAATTAATACTTTGAATTCTAAACAGATCTATACCCAAATACCTGACTGAACAAAGTGAGAATTTCACTCCTCACCTGATATTTTCAGCCACACTTTTCCATAAACTATTAGAGCAGCCACAATTTATGGCAAAATGGAAAGTCAAATAAACAGGTCCACTTCAACCATTTGGTGCTCAGCTCTTTAGTCAATAGATACAAATATACAGAACAATAAAATAGGTGGATGAAACAGGTCATGGGGATAGCATCACTGCACAAGGCTCACTCCAAATTCAATCATCTTTAAATGCTAAAAAGAACACTCAAGAAAGTCTTTTGAAAAGATAGCCACGGTGCAGATTTTATAAACTTCTTATTGTGAACAGTGAATCATTGGGGCAGAGTGATGGATTTAGAGGAGAAAGGAACATGTACAAGTCCAGACAAATAGGAGACAAAGAAAACGGGGAAGAAAGGAGTGGAAATGTGTTTTAGATCAAGTCAGCCACATTCATGGGCATCTCCTCCACAGTGGTGTTGTAGAAGGTCTCGATGTCTCGGAGCGTGCGCTTGTCATCCTCGGTCACCATGTTGATGGCAACACCCTTTCTGCCGAAACGGCCACCACGCCCAATCCTAAACAGAGGAAATCAGTTAGAATTCCTAAAAATCCCCATTTATATACACATCTGAAGGAAAGCCGTGGTCAGTACTTGCCTGTGAATGTAATTCTCCCGGTTTGTGGGCAAATCATAGTTGATGACCAGGGAAACTTGTTGCACATCAATGCCTCGAGCCTGGTGGACGGAACACGGTGCATTAATAAAGTGGACATTGAGGCCGAAAATTTATTCAGCCACACAAAATATGGGTTTGCTACAGTATAATTTATATTGTTCATCTTCCAAGTTTCAATATGCTGCTTGCATGTTACACCCATGACGCTGACTCCAAGTTAACATTTAAATTAAGGGACAAACTTACCAGCAGATCAGTGGTGATAAGGACACGGCTCGAGCCAGAGCGGAACTCCTTCATGATCAAGTCTCTTTCCTTCTGGTCCATGTCTCCATGCTAGAAAACCAATACAACTGGTTAGCTCGTGTTTAGCAAAATCAAAATCTTTCAGTCCCAAGTTTAAAAGAAAATGTGTCCATAGCATGAAACAGTCTTACGCTCACGGTACTGAGTAGACTGGGATGAACATGGACTGCATTTGCTCTTCCCTTACCAGATATAGGACCATGTGCCATAAACAGACACTGCCTTGCCCAGTTGATAAGGGTGACAGAGCAACAGAACACTTCCCCAATACAAAAATAAGTAGTCTTTACAAAATACATACCCTTGATACAAGGGAGAACTGCCCTCTGCTGAATGGCAAAAGGTTTCTCAGAACCATAGGCATACACAAGTATTCAATAATTCACGTACCAAAGCAGAGACTGTAAAGTCCCTAGCATGCATCTTCTCAGTCAGCCAATCCACCTTCCGGCGAGTGTTAATGAAGATAACCGCTTGAGTGATGGTCAATGTCTCATACAGGTCACACAGGGTGTCCAGCTTCCACTCCTAAAACGGGTGCAAAGTGAGCCAGTTACACACCGAGTAATAATTAAAAGGGCTTAAATACACAAGAACTTCAAAATATCTATGGCAACAGTAGTCAGTTAACCATGATTAAGCAAAGTCTTTCCACTTGTGCACTGACAAGGTATGGCCATCAGATGGTGCTTCAGCCTTACATTGATGAATTGTTTCTTTATAAAATACATAGTCGAGACCACACACGCGCGCACACAGAAATGAATAAATGAAGCTCCTTTACCTCTCTCTCCACATTGATGTAGAACTGACGAATACCCTCTAGGGTCAGCTCCTCCTTCTTCACCAGGATCCTTACAGGGTCTCGCATGAATTTGGTGGTAACATCCAGTACCTCCTGAGGCATGGTGGCTGACAACAGAATCACCTATAGGAATCCAAACACCTATTAGCATAACTGAAACAACTTTACAATGCTTTTTTTTTTTTAAATCACAAGTGTCAACTGCTTTATTAGTTGTGAAGAGAGACAGGGAGCCCCAGTCACTGTGGAGAGCAGCAGGAATACTCTACCAAAGAACTTTGTTCCCACCACAGCAAAGAAGGCTGGGGGGAGAGGGATCTTTGGCCAAGACGACTACATACTCTCATACAAAAAAACCATCATGGAAAACAAAGAGATAGTGAACACCAATGCAGAATGTTTTTACCTGAATATCAGTAGACAGCTTCTGGAAAATCTCGTAGATTTGGTCCTTGAATCCTCGGCTCAACATCTCATCAGCTTCATCCAATGCAAACATCTTGATATATTTGGGAGCTGATAAACAGAATATTTCCCCATGTTCAGTGTTTTACAGTACAAGCCAACAAAACAGGACAACAGACCTTGGAAAATACATTCAACAACTTCAAACTGAACATACACAAATTGTATGTGTGCAAATTTTTTTTATATATACACACAAATAAAACACACACGCATACAAAGACAAGTGTTTTTACTGGGAAACATGCCACTCATTTTTCATGTGCACTACATCCAGGACATTGGGGGGGGGGTGAGACCACTGCGCATCACTTGTGAGGAAATTGAGTACTTTGTGAATGTATATATAATAAAGAAAAAAGTCACACGTTGGCTCAAAAGATATGAAGTTTATCTTCGTGCTGAAAAACCCTCACGTTTTTCATACGAAATACATCACAGCTCTTCATGACATTTAACTCTTTACCCCTTAAAGCAGTTGCTACAGCCACCATTGAACAGTATATACTGTTCACCCTTAGAACATATTTACAAGAAAAAAAGTCTAAAGACAAGGTTTTGACAAGGCATCATGTGTCATTAAGGGATATACACAGGGGCGTCATATGTCGTCATTAAGGGATATACATGGGGTGTCATATGTTGTCATTAAGGGGTAAAGATTTAAACACTGGCTGGCTTTGAGTGGTCCATCAGATATATTCCATTCAGCTAGCATGATAATGGAGTCAAAGACAAGTACAATATTATGCTAGCTGAATGGAATAAGTCAGATATACCACAAAAAAAGGCCGCCATTATCATTATACATACACATTTCATATCAGCATTCTCAAAGGCCAACGCTAGCTTACCAGTCACTCGGTGCCATTAGCGCAGCAGTCCAGTTACCTTCTAGCTGGTGTAGCATTCATCACTAGTTTTAGCGAAGGCCAACACAAACTTACCCCCTCCCCCAACTCTGTGCTGTTAGTGCAGCAGTCCAGTTACCTTCCAGCCAGTGTAGTGTTAGTGAAGGCCACCGCTAGCGCAGTCAAGCCAAATATTTTCCCTGCGCAATTAATATTGTAACAATATTACACACCCATTCTCCATTGGGTAGAGTGGCATAATACATGGAGGATAAGCATGCCATCAATAAACCCACTAGAAGGGAATAGAACGTTTTTTTATTCCATCAAAAAAAGTGGCCTTTATGTATAATCATTTCCAATGTTCTACTCCAATGACATCACTCCATGTTCTCATTGACTAGTCAAAATAGCAAACCAGTTCAAAATTAAAATTGTGTCCAACTTGCTTTTTCTGTGGATGTGTCAATATAATAAAGAACATTACACGGTGGCACAAAGACATGATGTTCTTGTGTTGAAAAATATATCAAGTGAGCACAGCAAACAATGTGATGTACATTCACCACACAAAGATAAGCTTCATATCTTCACACAACCATATATCCTCCACGTATGTTCAGTTTGAACGTACATACAGTACATGCAGCGAAGTTTAACACCATTAACTTGGAAGTTGCGAAATAATATTGTAGTGCATGACTTCAGTGCTCACAAATTTGTTTTGTTCAGATCAATGGGGTCAGATCATACCTCCAGAGAGCCCTGAACCTCATACACAACCCAACAGAACGCTGAGATGTGACAGAGGAGCACAGAGGACTCTGGAGTCAGTTGACACGCATGGAGATCATCATTACAGCATTTAAGCCCTTTGTAACAGAAGAAAAATGGCAGTAGTGGTGCTTACAGAGATAGCGCCGATTAAGCATGTCAAAGACTCGTCCAGGGGTTCCAACCACTATGTGGGGCACATCAGCTTGGAGCTTCTGCACCTCATTACGGACGTTGGTGCCACCAATGCAGGCATGGCAGGTAGCACCCATGTAGTCTCCAAGGGCAAGAACCACCTTCTGGATCTAAAAATTGGATAGATGGATTGGTCAAGCTTTTGATAAAATAATAAAAAGGTATTGCTTTAGATAAACTTCACAACCTTGGTCCAAATACAAGTGGCCAAGGTAACATGCTAATGAGCCAGAGGGGGAAAAATAAAAATTGCCCACAGCATGAAACAGTCTGACTCATGGTAGCCAGCAGACTGGGATGAAAATGGGCTGCCACTGAGACACCACCTTGCCCAGTTGGTAAGGGGATTGAGATTTCTATAATCCAAGTGCTTGATACTTCCCCAGTTCAACACAAGATCAATTACATGTGCGCAACTGAAAAAGCACGATCACGGATGCAGTCTCACCTGTTGAGCAAGTTCTCTGGTCGGGGCCAGGACCATGGCTTGAGTGGCCTTCAGGTCAATATCAATTTGTTGCAGGATGGATATGGCAAATGTAGCTGTCTTCCCTGTTCCAGACTGAGCCTGAGCGATGACATCATACCCTAAACAAAAATGTTTGAATTAAACATCTTGGCAGATGAAGTCTTTCAAAGCAGAAGTGCGATTTTGTTCTGTGTCCATAGCATGAAACAGTCTTACGCTCACGGTACTGAGTAGACTGGGATGAACATGGACTGCATTTGCTCTTCCCTTACCAGATATAGGACCATGTGCCATAAACAGACACTGCCTTGCCCAGTTGATAAGGGTAAAATAAAGTCTTTACAAAATACATACCCTTGATACAAGGGAGAATTGCCCTCTGCTGAATGGCAGAAGGTTTCTCAAAACCATAGGCATATATTCCCCTGAGAAGATTCTCGCGCAGGTTCATGTCATCAAAGCTGTCGACAATCTCCTTCCAGTTGCCCTAAAGAGAAAATTATAAACAAAAGTTAACCACCTTGGCATGAAGCTGAAACTCAAACACCTGTGATCCATCAAGGTCTCAAAGTGCGAACACGATACAAATACGGCAAGGATATCGCTAGTACCACTTGCTTAAATCACTAATGTGCTGTAAAGGTATCATATGGGAACATTAAGCTAAAATGTTAATCTACTCCTGGTGACCTAGTAACATTAACAATAATATTTTGACACTGCTCTGTTGGGAATTGGAACCATGGGATTAACATGTGACCAGCCATGATGTTGCTGCAATACTGTGACAGAACTACAGACACCTACATAAACTGGATCCTCACCATGCCTCATTGTCAAGTGACGGGGCAAATTCAAAACAAGGAAAGAAAAGACTGGCAGACATGGATGAATTTTTTTTTTTGCTGCTTTACGGTCCGTAGAATCCCATTAAACACAGGAATACACGACACCCATTATTTTACAGTTTTGGAAGACTGAGTGGCAATGGAAACTTATCCATCCCACATTGGTTTTACCCAACACACTAACAGTTTTTGTATGCGAAACAAACGTATGAACAGAAACCTGGTCCTATATAGATGTCAAATTAAAACAGAGCTGCAAATGCAGAATCGATCAAGACAACTCGCACCCCATGTTCATTTACATTATCCGTGGTGCCAAATCACACATACAGAACACGTTACATACAATCACACTTCTCAATTAACTTTAATCAGAATCAGAAATCGGAATCAGAAACCAGAATCAGAAACCCTTTTAAATGTAAATATTTTAACGTACCTCGATGACTCCATCTGGCTCCATGCCCTCAGGGCCATTGTCTCTAAGTCTGAAAAATAAAGAAAGGGGAAATTAAATAAAAGAAAACCATTTCCGACTTCCTATGATACAAGACGAGAACCATAAATCCAGAGGGTTATGAAGAGAGACATGAAATGGAGGAAATGTTCATCTGGACACAGGAGACACGTCGCAGGCTTCTGTAGGAGGCCTCGATCACAAATCACAACCCTCTAGAGTCTTTGCCATGTAAGCACGACTACAACAGCATTAACACTTCATAAAACGTGTATCGATAATCTGTGTTAAACAACCCGAGGCATAGAGATGGAATAAAGTCAGTTTGATTAACTAATAGCAGCAACAGGCTAGAACATAAACCCAAATGGGACCAGACTTGCTTAAATAACTCATTATTAAGCAGATGGAAGTGAATCAAAGCTCAAGCAAAGGTAATATGGTTTAATAATCATTTCTGAATCAAGTTTAAAAGAACCCCGTGGCAGTGTGGGTCAGATTGAGGCGAGGTGAGGCTGAGGCCTACTCCCGCACTCACACACTTCTCTTTTGTCTAGATCAGTAGGCCATGTGCTCGAGGCTCGTTTTCACGAAATATATTTAATCCTGAGTCACACGAAGCAGCTTGGCGAAGGATTACAAAATATGGCGCGAGTTTAAAAAATGCACCATACTGATTTTTGTTTTTTTCCCCCCATAAAACTGTTAAACAGTGACTGAACTCAGTGCTCGACACACAGAGTCAGGACTCAGAAGGCGGCCATGTGGATGAGGCCGAAACCGGCATCTACAGGAGCTGTTAGCATTCGGCTAGCAACCCGGCATCTCTTTATTTCTTTATAATATCACGATTAAAAACACTCAAACAAACTGAAGCAAAAAAAAATGTCTATGAAGTATGTATATATGTATATTATATACAACGCACACTGGAGATGGATCTACGTATGGCATTTATGCAATTATGCCTATTAGCCGTTAGCTTCAACTGTTTTAAAGTTTTTTGAAAATTAAAAAAATAAAGACACTACCCCCACCCAGAACATTTAATTACTAGATATAATTTGAAAAACGCACTAAATTAATAAAATCATCCCATTATTTCCTTTATACATGTTAACTAGCTAACAAGTTAGCATTAACAGGCTACAGTAGCATAATTTCACTCCGGATTCATACAAGGAAAAAAATACCACAAAATCACCTCAGTTGCTTCCCGGGTATACTAACAGCTATGCTAAAATTAGTTTTACGTTTGTAAAAATTAAATTAAATCACTTACTAGAGTAAGCATTTACTCACCTATGTTCATGTTGCGCCGACATTATCACAAAGAAAGGCGAAAGGGAAGAAAAGTGCTAAATACGTGGGCAGTGAAGCAGACTAGAGGAACCTGATTGGAGCACTCACCTATCATTCAGAACTGAGGCGGCCACGGTCACCGCTGATTGGACGAATTCTACCTCATGGAGCAAAGAAGTCCCGCCCACATCACGATTCACGGCAACGTGACATCACCGGAAATGTTGACTCAATAATTTCCGACAAATTTGGGATTGGCCAACAATTACACAACTACTAGATACTGGTTCGAACTATAATATACTGATATTACTGACAGACAGATTTCATCATTTTCAGTAACCACTTTATGGTCAGGCAGTTGTATGAAAGAAAGAAAGAACAACTTTATTCATCACACACTTGTGAAATTTTTCTCTGCATTTAACCCATCTGAAGCAATGAGCGCACACACATCCCCAGAGCAGTGGGCAGCCATGCTAACAGCAGCCGGGGAGCAGATGGGAGTCAGGTGCCTCGCTCAAGCGCACCTCAGCCCAAGGCCGTCCCATATTAACCTAACCGCATGTCTTTGGACACACAGACACGGGGAGAACATGCAAACTCCACACAGAAAGGCCCTCACCGGCCGCTGGGCTCGAACCCAGAACCTTCTTGCTGTGAGGCAAACGTGCTAACCACTACACCACCGTGCCACCCATCATGGCTTCCTGCTTACTGTTTATAGTATTTTTTAATGTTGAAACATTTCATTTCATTATTTTTTAAGACACTTTTGGTCTACGGTATTTCTTTACCGAAGACTTTTGCACAGTGCTGTAACATTATTACTGCACCATGTAAATTCCAGAAGTGACAAATACCCTATCCAAATATCTGATTCACCACCTTGTATGGATAATAGGGAAAATGGACAATGTCAGGTGTCAGACATGGCATTTTTTGAAACTTAGGAATTATTCCCATGATTTGAAAAATGATCAAATACTGAAACATTTTTGAAAACACTGCTCTGTGTATTGCAGTATCATACAAAACCACTGGATGGAGATATTTCTGTTCTCGCCAGTCCTCGTTCTGTTCATGTTTATTACAACTCATTTCTTGCTCACACCCAAATCAACCAGATCCAAACCAAATAACACTTTCAGTTGATATTGGCATGAAAATGCAAATCTCCACTAAGACGGTTGGAGATGTTTTGGGGCGCTTTGAGTAAAATCTAGATCAGGATAACTTCATTAGTCATGTGGAATTCACAACACTCCAGCCGAGACATAACAGGTCTGACATGAAGACAGCCTGCATTGCCAGATGTACACTTCCATCAACGAGGCATAGCAGGACGGCATGATTTTGATATTGCAATATATTACGTCACAATACCATTTTCTAAGCATATTATGGGTATCGTATGTACTTTTAGAACACAGGAACTCCTGAGAGTAGCAAATATTTTTGAACACCTATTTTGAAAATGATCTTCAAATTTTTCTTTAATGTTGCTTGATTGTTGAGGATGCATCGTGATATGAGAGTTTTGCTATTAAACACAATAAACAGTAAGCAGCAATGACAAATTTCACACAACTAGCCTGCCTACTGCAAAAAAAACCCCTTCCAGTAATATATATGGTGTGACGAGTGGCTTAATGTTGCATTTCCATTTCAGGGCTGTAACTGGAGTTGAGTCATGTTGTAAATCTCATGTATGTTGCATTGCAATTGGCAGCGTCCTGCTGAAAACTCTCCCTCTTTCTAGATCTGCCAGTGCTCTTGTGTCTTACCTCAGCTCATTGATTTACCTTTGCATGTAGGTGTGTGTGACAGCAGATGAAATGACTCCAGTCCAGCAAGATGAAGCACCCAATGCTGTGTCTCAGCTGGCGAAAAGAGTAAGGCCACATTCACAGCCGACAAGCAATTCAATATGAAACAGATCTACAATCTGATCACAGAAGTATAAATCTTGTGCAGTGGAAATTAATGTGCTCAGGCTAAAATGGCAAAATAAACGCACTAGTATTACAGTTTTCAGTGTATTGTGGTGCATGCTTAATGGCTCATTTTCAAACTGAACAACAATAAATGTCATATAACACTGTAAGGGTTCAATTAGGAAAATTTCTAGAACGCTTTTAAAGCAGACTTGTAGCCTTAAGTAAATGTATAAACGCCGTTTTGTCTGATTCCCAACATTAAAGGGGCAGTTTGTAATTTTCAGCACCCTCTGCTGCCTATAAGGTGAACTGCAATCTTGATGAAAACATTAACCACTGAACCCTCACTCGCTTTTTGAATTACACTGACTTGTTGAATTGCTTTGTCAGGAAAAAGTCAAGAGTGGAATATTTTTGTCTAGCCTAGGGGGTGGAGCTGATTTCTGGGCCAGAAAATAGCCATAAATGAAAACATGGAAATATATAATGTAAATCATCTTTTGTTAAAAAGATATCCTATAAGATTTGTACGATGATTAAAAGTCTATTTTAGATTTATGGGTCATTCTAGAATTCGGGGTACATTTCACATCTCCGAGATAATCCTTTTGCTATTTTCCACAAAAGAAATCTTTATTGAATCAGTTTTGAACGATAATGCAAATGATGACAAACTTTCACCAACAGCGATGCTTGATGTACATTTTAGACCCAATTTATCCATAAAACATTCATTAAATGACTCCCCCTACATTATTGGCTGTCTTTGACTCCTGATTCATCCATTCAACTCGAATAAACAGGAAGTGATTCAGTCTAACAATCTGTTTGTTGGGGGCGTATTCTATTAACTGCTATAAAATCAATTGCATCGAAAGTCTATTTTCTGTACTATGTGAAATTTCAATAATAAAAAATATTTTTTTTATCTTCCCTAATGTTCTTGTCAACTCTGTTGACTCTGTTATAAAACCGTATAAAATGCACAAAGGCTTTTAATAATACGCATGACACCTGCATGTCAAGTCCTCTGGCAGGAAACTTCAGAAAGGCAGTGAGGTATGTTCTGTTTCTTCTTTCATTCTTTCATTTGAACAAAAGGCTGAGGATACACCAAGAGTAGATTAATTATTCGTCAAATCTGTTCCTGTGATATCGGAGTGAATCTGAAACTCATTTAAAAAACAAAACAAAACAATAATATGATTAAAATCCATAAAATTCTGTTTTTATGCATGCCACGTGGTAGCTAGTTTGAGGTTAGCATGTGGAGTTAAGGCACAAAATGGTGGAAATGGTCAACTCCGTTATCGTCATTTCTGTCAACGGATTGTCCAGTTTGGCGATAACAGAGTTGACGATGGCGAACAGAGTCAACACTTGAAATGTACCCGCAATTATAGAATGGGCCGTATACTTATCAATATAAGCAGCCAACTAGCATTACTAAGCTACGAAAGCACAGTGTTGTGATGAACTTGTATATTTTCAATGTTTGGATGATATGAAGTAAAAGAATACACAGTAGCTACACTATAGTACACTTCACTTGTTAACTCACTATGTGTGACATCACTATGTGTTTTTTTTTTTTTGTCAGTCTGAGTGTAATACCCCTGCATGTTTTCCCTCAGGTGCAGGGTGTGGGGACGAAAAGCTGGAAGAGTATGACTGCTCTATTTAATAAAGACGATGAGCACCAGCTCCTGGAGTCTGAGCCTGAGAGTCAGCCTGTACCGGACCAGTGAGTAACTTCCCAGTGTTCACCTCCATGATGTGTCTAGAGCCAGTTCAACATCTGGGAATGTAAAATATAGAGTTTCATATTTCTCTAGACTCAGCGAAAGATTACATCAGATAAATGAGCAGGAGAATCACTAATCTGTGCTGAGTCGGCGATGCTGAACTGTTTTTGTTTCATCAATTCTCAAAAAATGTCAAACTTGTTATTCAAGAATTCATTATTTAAAATCGAGTCGAATTAAAATCTTCACTCTTTGGATCCAGCCATCATTCTTACTGCATTCTGCCAGAAAGAACGCCCATTTTGACTTCATTTAGAGAAACTGTTCCCTTGAACTTAAAACTTGAACCTGTACAACTTGCAGCATACAGAGAATAGGATATGTTTCTATGATTTGACAAAATTTGCACTTGTTCTTAAGTGATTAAATCAAAAGAGTTCTTTGTAGTGCACTTAGACTTTAAGATAAGATCAGATTTTATTCATGCTTGTGAGAAACTTCTTGCCAACAGTTGCTCTATATAGTGACAGAAATAGAAGAAAACAGAAAGTTGCTACAAACAGAAACAAATTTGGAAAGAAAATGGAGAAAAAACAGTATAAAAATAGTAATAATCTAGTAAATAAAAATAAGATAAAGTAAAATAAATAATAAAAATGAATAAAACACTATAAAAAATATTTAAGAGTTATTCCATGAAATCGAGTCGTACCTGAGCTGATAGCCGACAAGGCGCATAGCACCGAGTTGTCTACAAACCATGTACAACGAGATTGAGTGGAATAACTGTTTTATTCTATCCACATTCAGTGGATTTTCAGAAACAGAGCATTTTTATTTTTATTTTCTGCAAATTCGATAAATAAAAACTTGATACAAAATGTCCAACAAAATCGTTTCCGCTCAGAATGTAAACAAACCGGTGAAATGACAGGAGCAATTTGTGAAAAATGCTATAATAATAATAATAATAATTCTTGAAAAATAAAAAAGACACGTTCTTAACATGGGCGGCACGGTGGTGTAGTGGTTATCGCTGTCACCTCACAGCAAGAAGGTCCGGGTTCGAGCCCCGTGGCCGGCGAGGGCCTTTCTGTGCGGAGTTTGCATG
>JANZLB010000001.1:30194780-30206621 GCA_026167865.1 Notarius quadriscutis | reverse complement strand
GGATAGGCTCCAGCTTGCCTGCGACCCTGTAGAACAGGATAAAGCGGCTAGAGATAATGAGATGAGATGAGATGATTTCTCTAGTATGATTTGACCTTCAAGAAAGAAACCGTTATATAGTATGTTAGGGAAAGTATGCATTTGTTTCTGGAAATATAATAAAGCCAAAGTATATTAAGTTACATAAAAATACTCAAGGAAAGTATAAAACCAGGCCTGTGCTCAGACACTGGGTGCCAGGTATTCACCGCCCCCTCCCACACACCAATCTCTCTCTCACACACACACACACACCATTCTAACTACGTACTCTGACCACTTATTTTTTCCACACCACTATTCCTAATCCCACTCTGCTCATTTCATAGCCCTGTTCAAAGTGTAAACAGACAGATGTATTTACAGAAGGCTCAGCTTTAACATGTTTTCAGGTAATAAATGCTGTCAGTGTTAACTTGTTTAGACTAAGTGGCCTCTTCAAGAATCAAATATGTCTTCAAATATAACTCTGCGCTCTCTTTTAATCTGTTATGTATTTCCTCATAGTCTGCAGATTTGTCCCTTTCACTTTCGCATCAGCTCATAGAGACATCGCAAAAACATTAAAATAAGATTATATTCATTGCAAAATCATGTTAATGGAAAATAACTATGACATGCATAACACTGAGAGCACTTCGACCTTTGTGGTTGTTACTAATAAGATCCAAGATTAGCAGTCCAAACCTGAAAAGCTTTCTCTAAAGCATGTTCTGTATCACAGTAAATATATCTCGGAGAGTTTTTTAAGTATTACGTAAAATAAAATAAAAAAATGCACCATTTCCACAACTATCCTACAATCAAATAAACAAGAAAGAAAGCAGATGACTGTAACATACATCATTTAACCACTTAACATGTTTTAGACCGAAACATCAGCAATAATGTGCACCTGAATAAACTTTGGATCCGTTGCAACCCTGACCAAGATAAAGCAGTTAATGAAGATGAATAAATGAATCGATAACTTAATTAAATTTCATCTCAGTCTCAGACAGTCCACAGACAGGCTATGGAGAATCTGATACTTATTGTACACTTTTCTGGCCACAAGCTTCACAACCAGGAAGACTGCAATTCGATTCGCTTCTGGCATGTGCTTGTACAGGTACTGTATGTGTGCTGGTTTCTGACAGACAAATCAGTGTTTGAACTCTGTGACTTGTGAAGCTTTTTTTGAAGCAAAATATTGTCTCTGAACTGAAAACCAGTTCTACTTTTAAAAGTTTCGTAAGAGTTTAATTTAAACCAGTAAGCAAGAAAGCATGACACTGTCACGAGTCTGATAGGCTCTTGGAAAATGGCTATGATTAAATTTGATTGAAATGTAAATCAAATGGCCTCTTCCTGTTAAAGTAGGTGCTTGTTGTCTTTATTTAGTAACTAAAAGAGGTGACTAGAGGTCTGGTTTGCAAGATTAGACTAAATAAAACTGAGAATTCTGTTCAGAAATGTTCATGTTTTGTCTGGAATTTTGTAACTAAACAATGCAAAACCATGAAAACAAAGATGGCTGTAACATTTTTACCTCATCAGATGGAAGGCAGCAAGTGCTGCCCCAGTACTACTCTAGTCATCCAAAACTGGCAAACTTCTTACACCCTAAACTGATTAATCACATGCTATAGGGGAGATCGGGGAGACTTGGGACAAGTTTTCAGCTTTTGTAGATTGTGTGAAATTCTTTGGAGGTAGCGTCGCATTCATACTGCATTACAGAGTATTTACTATACCCTCTTACCACAACATTAGTTTCTCAGCTTGTCACACATTTTGGCCTTCAGGCTTCACTTTTTCTGTCATTATTTTTTTGCAAGGAGACATGAGACATTGAGGGGAGGGGGATCAAGGTAGAAGCATTCATGTCATGATCCCCGTCAAGTAATATTACCAATGTTACTTGTGAATTCTACCAAACACTTTGAAGCCAAACCAAAAGACAAATGATGTCCAGAAGCCCAATAAATGGCAGTAGCCCATCAGCCTGGAACAGGAAGAGAGGCCAACGCCCGCCCCCAAGGCCAGCTTTGACCATCATATCTCTAAATGTTGAAGGACTGTCTGCAACTAAAAAAAGAACTTATTGCCAAACTCTGCAGAGAGCATCATTGTGATATTCTCTGCCTTCAAGAAACCCACTGTGGACCCAAACATCCCCGCCCTCGAGTGGAAGGCATGACCACCCTCATAGAAAGACCACATGAGAAACATGGAAGCGTCATGCTAGCAAAAAATTGGACAATCATCGAATCAACATCAAAGAGCGATGAAAACAACATTGAGATCTTAACCACTGAGCTCAGAGGAATTACCGTCACCTCCGTCTACAAACCACCTCCTACACCTTTCCTGATGCCAGAAATACCATCATCTGGGAAACCAAGGATAGTGATTGGAGACTTCAACAGCCACAGCTCACAATGGGGATACGCTGGTAACAACGCAGATGGAGATGCAGTGGAAGTATGGGCCGAAACCAACCAGCTCAACCTAATCCATGATGTCAAACAACCAAAGTCCTTCAATAGCGGGCAATGGAAAGCAGGCTACAACCCTGATATTGTGTTTGTCAGCCATAGCATCTCTGGATTGAGCAAGAAGCTGGTACTGGAGCCACTACCAAAAACCCAACATCGCCCCATTAGCCTTACAGTCAATGCTGCAGTTACCCCAGCTACAGTTCCTTTCCAGAGAAGATTCAACTTTGGGAAAGCGAATTGGCCTGGCTTCCAAGAAGATTTTGAACGGAAGGTCGCCCACCTCCCAGTGGTCCCCAAAAACTATGAAATCTTCACTAAGCTAGTGCACCAGGCAGCCCGGAAGAACATCCCAAGAGGCTGCCGCACTCAATACATCCCCGGGCTTGATGCTCCATGCAGCAAACTATATGAGCAATACCAACATCTCTATGAATTTGACCCCTTTGCTGAAAGCACCATCAAAGTAGGTGAGAGACTCATGACCTCCCTATCAGAAAGCTGCCAACAGAAATGGCAAACTCTACTGGAGACAACTGATATAGCAAAAAAGAGCAAAAAGGCATGGAGCCTCATCTGAAAAATCAGCAATGACCCATCAACCCCAACACAGCAACAGTATACCACCACGGCCAACCAAGTTGTGCATCAGTTGCTGCTGAATGGGAAATACACCACCAAACAGCCAAGACCAAAGGTAGACCGACTTCAGCACTCCCAAATCACCGGACTGACTGAGCTGTTCTCCCCTGAAGAGCTCAATATCAGCATCAAAGCCCTTAAAACCAGCAAAGTCATCAGCCTGGACAATATTTTCACAGAGGATATCAAGCACTTTGGACCTCTGACATGGAAGTGGGTCCTTGAGCTGATGAACAACTGTATGCTGACAAGAAACATTCCAAAGATCTGGAGGAAAACCAGAATTAATCATCACTCTTCTAAAACCGGGTACAGATCCAGCATATGCAAAGAGCTTCCGCCCAATCTCCCTGCTATGTCACCCATACAAGCTGTTTGAGCGCCTGATCCTCAACAGGCTTGCCCCAGTCATTGAACCAGCCATTATCCCTCAACAAGCTGGATTCCGACCTGGCAAATCCACAACAAGTCAACTTCCGAATCTCACACAACACATTGAAGATGGGTTCCAGAAAGGACTGGTGACAGGAGCCGTCTTTGTTGATCTGTCTGCCACGTATGACACTGTGAACCACCACCACCTCCTGAAAAAGATCTTGGAGATGACAAAAGACCTGGCGCTCACAGACCTCATCGGAGCCCTTCTGAAAGATAGGTGCTTCTATGTTGTCCTTAACAACAAGCAAAGTCACTGGTGACGACAATGGAATGGCTTGCCTCAAGGTAGCGTGCTGGCTCCACTATGATATAACATCTACACCAATGACCAGCCAATGGACCAGAACACTGAGCGGTTCATCTACGCTGACGACCTCTGTGTAACATCCCAAGAGAGTACGTTTGAAGCTGTAGAAGCAAATCTCACCTCAGCCCTAGATGAGCTACACCTGTACTATGAGTGCAACCACCTACACACAAACCCTGCGAAGACCCAAGTCTGTTTGTTCCATCTCAGGAACCGGGAAGCAAACTGACCCCTTCACATCACATGATCTGGAACACCTCTTGAGCACTGTACCAATCCTGTCTACCTTGGTGTAACACTGGATCGCACTCTCTCCTATAAAGAACATGTCAAAACCACCAGTAGTAGTAGACAGTTGTCGGACGTGGTCCATGACTTAGCGCATTTGCGAACACTTTCTTTGGTGGCTGACCAGGTCAATTCTTGAGAGACAGATACGGCTGCAGATCTCACAGATAAATGCCGATGATGTTGATGCCGCCTCGGTATTAGCCTTCCTCCTTGCCCTTTTTGCATTTGCTTCAGCATTAAGCTTGCGCTTGCCTGCTTCGAGTGCCTGATTACACACAGTCCTCCATTTGCTTCAGTTCACAGCTAGAGATTCCCAAGTTGCAAGTGGTAAATCAATTTCGAGCATGTCTCTCTTGCAAACATCCTTGAACTGTAACTTAGGTTGGCCAACAGGTCTCGGCCCCAGTTCCAGCTCCCCGTACAAGAGGTCCTTGGGGATTCAGCCGTCTTCCATACGACAAACATGGCCCAGCCACCTCAGTCTGCAATGCCTGAGGAGGGTGGACATGGACGGAATGCCTGCTCTTTTAAGAACATTGTTGTTGGAGACCTTATCTGCCCATAAGATGTACAGAATGCAACGAAGGCATCTCATGTGGAAGATGTGTAATCATTTTTCCTGCCTAGCATAGGTGGTCCAAGACTCACTTCCGTAAAGTAGAGTGCTCACAATGCAGGCATGATAAACAGCAATTTTGGTCTGGGTGGTGAGTTTCTTGTTCTCCTACACTCAAGACGAAAGCTTGGCCATGTTGTTTGCAGCCTTCCCAATTCTTTTTCCAATCTCCACATCAAGAGAGGCATTGTCTGAGATAGTAAAGCCAAGATAGGTAAACTGTGGGATGACATCTAAGGTGTAGTCTTTGATGGTGAGGACAGGTGCAGCTTCGGAACCTTGACACATAACTTTTGTCTTCTTCAAGCTGATGCTGAGGCTGAAATCACTGCATGCATTGGAGAACCAGTCAAGAAGGTGCTGAAGGTCTACCTCATTGTGTGCAACAAGGGCAGCATCGTCAGCAAAGAGGAAGTCGCGAAGGGTTACTTTGCGAACTTTTGTCTTTGCTTGAAGACGTGCAAGGTTGAAGAGATTTCCATCAGTTTGAGTATGTAGCAGGATTTCTTCATCACAAGACCTGAATGCATGTTTTAGAAGGACAGAAAGGAAGATGTTGAACAGTGTTGGTGCCAGTACGCAGCCCTGCTTCACACCATTGTTGATATCAAATGCCAAAGACATGTTGCCATTATATTGTACCGTACAGTACCCCGTGTACCATCATGAAATGACTGAATGAAGCTCAGGAGTTTTGGAGGGCAACCGATCAAAGGTAATATCTGAAAGAGGCCATTTCTACTGACCAGGTCAAAGGCCTTTGTTAGATCGATGAATGCAATAAAAAGTGGCTGTTGTTGTTCTCTGCACTTTTTTTGGAGTTGCCTCAGTGAGAAGATCATATCCACTGTAGAATGTTTGGAGTGGAAGCCACATTGGGATTCAGGGTATACCCACTCAGCAAGCGGTTGTAGGCGATGGAGTGCTACTCGGGCAAACAACTTTCCAGCAATGCATAGTAGAGAGATACCCCGATAGTTATTACGGTCGCTACGGTCACCCTTATTCTTATACAGAGTGGTGATGGTTGAGTCTCTCATCTCCTGTGGGACAGAACCTTGTTCCCAACACTTGTAAAACAGCTGGTAGAGAGTGTCAAGCAGCTGGCTTCCACCACATTTGAAAACTTCAGCTGGGCTGCCATCCTGTCCAGGAGCCTTGCCTGATGAGGACTCCATGATTGCCTTGGAGAGTTCATCTTTAGTTGGAACATCGTCAAGCTCAAGCATTGTGGGAAGTCTTTCAATCTTGTCGAGAGCAGAGGGAGAGACAAAACTTATACCACCATAGAGCTCATTATAGTGCTCTACCCAGCACTCCATCACTTTGGACTGGTCACTGACGATCTCCCCGCTTGATGTCTTCAATGGGGCGCACTTACACTGTGTAGGTCCAAACTCTAAGTTAACTCCTGAAATAACATCCTTCGGAAGCTGACCAACTCCAAATGGGGAGCCACAGCACACATGCTAAGATCTACTGCTCTGGCTCTGTGCTACTCCTCTGCAGAGTATGCGTGTCCTGTTTGGGAGAGATCATCCCATGCCAAGAAACTAGACCCAGCATTGAATAACATCTGCCACTTAATCACTGGCTGCTTGATGTCCACCAACATAAACAACCTGTACCTCCTCGCTGGCATTGCCCCTGCTGATGTGAGATGGGAAGTCGCCAGTAGAGTAGAGATGACCAAGACCACCAGTGATGAACGCCACCTCCTCTACGGACGTGTACCCCTGGCCCAATGGCTGAAGTTCAGGAGAAGCTTTCTCAGCCATGTCCAGCCCCTAGTAGCGTCACGGGAAGAAACCAGACTCCAGCTATGGACAAAAAGGCTTGAGGACGATCCCCCTCTCATTGACATGGGTATCCCCCCATCTGAAGTCCTCCCTCCGGGCTCAGAAGCACCATGGGTCCAATGGAAGATGCTCAACCACCTGAGAACAGGAACAGGGTGATCAAAAGCTGCCATGGCCAGATGGGGCTATGAAACTGGCCAAATCATCTGTGAATGTGGAGAAGAGGATCATACAATGCAGCACTGCCTTGTCTGCCCCCTACTACCCAATCAGTGCAGCTCAAAGGATCTTGCAGTGTTCAATAAAAATGCAAAGGACAGTGTAAAGAAATGGGAAAGACAGCTTCAAAGACACGAAAAGAAGAACACCACTTTGTCTTTTTAGAAGATTAATCTGCCTCTGATTAACATTTTAGTCATCTATCCATCCATTATCTATACTATTTATCTGTCAGGGTTGCGGGGGAAGCTGGAACCAATCCCAGTCTACTTCAGGCGAGAGGTGGGGTACACCCTGGGCAGGTCACTAATCTATCACAGAGATAATGCAGAGATGGACAACCATTCACACTCATGGGCAATTTAGAGTGGCCAGATGACCTAATCCGCATGTCTGTGAACTTTGGGAGGAAATCCACACAGGGGCAAGGAGAAGATACAAACTCTGTACAGAAAGGCCCCAGTTGGCCATGAAGTTTGAACCCAGAACTTTCTTGCTGTGAGACGACAGTGCTAAACACTGCACCACCATGCCGCCCAGTCATTTTGGACAGTGAATATGTAATTATTTTGAAATCAAATATTATGAATAGAAGAAATAAGCATCCTGATCTCAGTAAGTATTGCTTTGACTGATTGTAAGCAGACACGAGTGGCTTTTGGGCATCTGACACAAAGTAAATCAGTGGGTGGAAATGCGCCAATGTCCTTTCTGCTCAGGGTTCAAAATATATCTTCTCTCTTACTGCTACAGCGCATCTTGCTGTCTTCACATCCCATTAGACACCTGCTAAAAGCTAAAATGAGTTCAGTGCAAACAGCCAGCTCTTCAGCTGTTATCAGACCTGATAGTTCGGGGCTTTGGGGTTGGTAAGAGGCACTGAACCATAAAGCACATCACCATGGTAGTGAGGTCTCTCAGAAGTTTCAGCAGTATGACTCAGACGACCAGACAAAGGGCCATATGAATCGTTTTACTGATGGCTAAAGTGTTATTTTGCAAATACAGCAAGTGATTCAATCACCTTGGCATAAAATGCAAGGTGCATTTAAATTTCAGATCAAATATGATTCTTCCAAACTCAGCTTTCATTGTTTCATTTAATAAAATTGTTTTAACAGTTAAGAGTGACATTGCTTAATGGGAAAAAATACTTACATTTAGCCATAAGCTGCGATACTGAACCCAAACACCTCTGGTGCTATCACCAGATTAACACAACACAACAATTAAAATAGTTCATTTTTTTAGGAAGCATGCAAAATGCCTCCCAGCATCAGTGAATTAACAACACCACTAACATGTTCGAACCACATAAACCAACATGGTGACCCATGGAATGGTCTGGAATGGGGTTCAACTCCCTGCTTGTGCCCTTGCTTAAAAATGTGGCTAAATTATTATGTACAATTTCTTAATATTTCCTAGCTGCACCACACAACATGCCCAAAATACTTGCTGAGGTACTGGCAAACAAACACAAATATTACTGTTAAATTCATATGTGTGTCCATCTTTAGAAAACATATAAACATCAGTGTCATGATTCTAAATAAAACTACAACAAAAAGAAGGAGAACCTTTTACCATCCATTAAATCTTAAATCTCATCTCAAATCTCAACATAAATCTCATTGGCACCTAAGCTTTACACCTCACCTGTTCATGGAACGTGCAATAGTACCATAACCGCTTTTATGTGCTGTGTATCTATGCCTCTGACAAATTTTCTTTCCTTCCACGTATAATGACAAAATGCATGTAATATCTAATTTTCAAACATTGCCTTTACTTTACATGTGTGTGCAAAATAAGTCAAGAGTTTGGTTCCCTTTTGAGTCTGGTTCCTCTCGAGCTTTCTTCCTCGTGTCGCCTGGGGGAGTTTTTCCTTGCCACCGTCGCCACGGGCTTGCTCATTGGGGATAGATTAGGGATAAATTTGGCTCATGTCTTGGGTCATTCAGATTCTGTAAAGCTGCTTTGGGACAATGCCTATTGTTAAAAGTGCTATGCAAACAAACTTGACTTGACCATATCAGTTTTTGTGGATCAACTACATGGACACAGTTTGAGGTATAAATCATAGTGCTGAAATTCTAAACATGTTGTGCAATTTAACCCTCATGAGTGGATATATAATGAATGAACTAATACTACATTAATTAAATAATTTTTGCATATCAAAACTTTAGATTCTCAGCCATGCTTACACCATGCAGACTAAATTCTGTATGCATGTGATAAAATGTCTAGTTTTGCATGCATGTAAATGTACTTTAGATGTGTGTGATAAAAGTCATGAGTTTTTAAATATTAGAAGTATTAGGTTTTGTGTCTGGATGGGATGGAGGGTTTTGTGTCTGGAAAACAATGGTATTTAGGCAGAACACAATTTTTGTATGCAAGTCATACTGCTCAGTGTCTATTCTGTGAAGTTTAAACTTCATGAGCTGGCTCGTGATGCATTACTGTCCCACTTGTGAAGAATATTGGTCATTTCATATATAATCTGTAATAAATGAAATTCACATGAGCTGTGCCGTTACCTGAATACTGGAAATGAAAAGCTCGAGACATATCAGGACAGTTCATCAACTTTCATGCCTTACAATCACTAAATTAACACCACAGTTAACCAAGGTAATGGAATATGATGTCTGCTTCTCTTAACCCTCTTGCCACTAAGCCATCTTTTCCTATTTTTTCTCCATCTGGTCTCCTTGGGAAATGTGTTTGAGATCGGAACTGCCACAACAGACATGGGAGCTTAATTATTCCTAAGTGTGCCTAGCATGCTATGGAGCTCCTCAGCTAGGTGCGGTTCATGAGCTCCAGTGCAGTAGCAACATTGCTGCTACTTTTGTTTAAATAAGGCTTCTCATTTAAACCAAAAAAATCTATTTTGGTCTCATCCATCCACAACACATTTTTCCAATAGCCTTCTGGCTTGTCTGTGTGATCTTTAGCAAATTGCAGATGAGCAGCAATGTTCTTTTTGGAGAGCAGTGGCTCTCTCCTTGCAACCCTGCCATGCACATCATTGTTGTTCAGTGTTCTCCTGATGGTGGACTCATGAACATTAACATTAGCCAATGTGAGAGAGGCCTTCAGTTGCTTAGAAGTTTCCCTGGGGTCCTTTGTGACCTTGCTGACTATTACACACCTTGCTCTTGGAGTGATCTTTATTGGTTAAGCTAACTGCACAGGCGGAAGCGAGCCATAAAGGCACCAACAGCTGAGCAAACTCAAGTCAGTAAGCGACCACTGTGCTGTGAGAAGAATGAGGGGGACCACTCACAGTATTTCCTCCAAGAAAACCTTTTTCACTCCATGAAAGGACCTAAAAAAGACAGGTCCAAATGGAGGAAAACGGTCTCCAAAGCTCTGGAAGAGTATGGAATAAGATGATGATGATAAAAATAATTTTATTGATTTACAAATTTTTATTGCTTCAGGTGATACCATGGTCCATAGCAACGGTCTGTTAGTTAGACAGAAATAGCAGATTGTAGAATGCCATAATTGGCCAATCCAGAGATGTCCACAAGCATCGTCGACCCGCGGTTTTCTCCGCCTACACAGACGGTTTGCGCTGGCGACTCAATTCCAGAAAAAAAAAAATCATCTCCGCTGCCTGTACTTTGCTGCAAATCCAATTATTTCACAACGAAATTGTCTTCCACTCAGGTCTAGCATGAAGCAACGGCATATTTGTTGATTGATTCTCACACTCTGATTGGCTGAGCCAGACCATATGACCACACCATAGCAGACGGTAAAGACACAGTTGGTGGTTGTTGCAGATGATATCACTTGGTTTTCACAAAATGCCACCAAAGAAACCTATAAACCAAATAAACATAAAGTCGATGTTTTCTGCCGGTTTATACATATAAATTGTAATTAATATTTTCATATCTAAGAATTCTTATTTTCATATCCAGAAGCTACCCGGAGTGCCTGAGTTCCCATAGAGATGTCTGGTCCCTTAGCTAAGACTTCATAGTTATAAAGTGCAAGTGCAAATAACTAATTGTATGCAGATATTTATGCTGAAATTAAAACTATGCAATATACAATACCGCACCAGAAGCACACCGAATACATTACACACGCACCAAATGAGCTCACCATGTAGTTATGTTACAGAGCCAGGCAGCGTACTACAGAGGGGAACTGAGAAAGCCAAGCATACACACATCTGGAGGGAAATTTCAGACGTATTTTGAAAGTATTTTACAGGGAAATGGTTCGTGATTTATTAGCTGAGAAGACGTAAATTTAAAATTTTTCTTGGGGGGGGCGGCTTTGACACCACAAATTCCAGAGCCACCTACGACTTTTTATTTATTTATTTATTTATTTATTTATTTTTAAGCTGGCTACTTCAGATTTTCTGGGGAATCCTGCCAATCAGAATTGAGTATTCAACAAAGCTGTGTAATAAATCAGCTATAAACACTTCCCTCACTTTCTCTTGAAGTTAATGAGACCGGGGGAAAAAAAATGTAGCTGGTTGCTAAAGAACCTCCTGCAGACTTTCCTCTGGTGAAAAACCTCCTTTCAAGACGCCTTACAAAAAAGTCCAATAAACCTCGACCTTTCTTTGTTAAATAACAATTTAAATCAGTTTATAAGCCGAATATGTAGAGGGGGCAACTTATAAACATTGTGTGCTTGCTATTGCTATTGAAACAATAGCATTTTACAACAAATGCATTCGTATAAACCTGTCATTTGAATTACAGCTAAAGCTAGTCATAAGTGTTTCCAGGCAAAAAAACCTCGCCCGAGGAAGATATCACGAAAAAAAAGGTACCCTATGGGTCCATGTGGCTACTGCTTATAAATAAAATAGTTTTCTGATCCCATGTCCATACAGTAAATATCGCATATATATTCACTCTATGAGGCAGTAGCCACAAAAATGAATCATAATCCAAAAATGAACAATTTAAAAATCACAGAAGTAAAATATACCAAGTGTCTGTACTTTATATTATTCTACTC
>JANZLB010000001.1:29433261-29447975 GCA_026167865.1 Notarius quadriscutis | reverse complement strand
GAGTTTGCATGTTCTCCCCGTGTCTGCGTGGGTTTCCTCCGGGTGCTCCGGTTTCCCCCACAGTCCAAAGACATGCACGTTAGGTTAACTGGTGGCTCTAAACTGACCGTAGGTGTGAATGTGAGTGTGAATGGTTGTTTGTCTCAATGTGTACAGCCCTGCGATGATCTGGCGACTTGTCCAGGATGAACTGGATAGGCTCCAGATTGCCTGCAACCCTGCACAGGATAAGCGGCTACAGATAACGGATGGATGGACATTCTTTGGTATGTGAAAAAACTGACCAATCAAATTATGTTCCATGCCTGAAATAATTTTTTTCTTTATTCTCATTGGCGACTGAATAGTTTTGATGTGATTCATGGTAAAGAAATGAAATAAGGCATATACACGCATCCAGCCCTGACAACACCACCGGTTTGGATGTATACAACGTGTTTGTGCATGTGTCCTTGTTATGATCGCTTCGTTACCCTCCGGCTTTTCCTGTGACCTTTCGGCTGCTGGCAGACTCATCAGCAGCATTGAAGCATGGCAGCCTGTCATTTATCACTGATATCAGCAGGAGAGGACACACCATCAGAAGCAACGCGCTAAGCAGGCTAAAGGAGCAAACCTCTACATGGTACACCTTCTTCCACTCCGCTTGAGTTCGTGTGTCTGTGTGAGTGTGTGTGCGCGCGCGTGTGTGTGTGTGTGTGTGTGTGGGGGGGGGGGGTTAGATTCCCCATATCACAAGCCTATGGTAATTGAAACCGCAGAATCTTTGTGGAAATGCAGTCAATTTGATTCCGCTGCAGAAGGTCACGCTATTCAATTTACACTCAATGCTGAGTACAGTAGCCAGCAAAACACCTGAAAGCAAATGATTTTATCAGAGTTGGCTGCTAGTCCCCTCACCCACTGCACAAAAGTGAAATAAATTACAAAATAAATGTATCTCTCTCTCTCTCTCTCTCTCTATGTTGAGCCCCAGGTGTTGTTGAAGGTAGTTTTGTCAGATTTTGTCATTGGATTATTCTTGTGGGTTTTTTCCTCTATACATACTGAAGGTGTGTGTGTGTGTTAACTCCGTAAAGTCCTGCTCATTCGTTTGTTATTCATCTTTAATGCATATTATTCAGTAACCCTAATGAATTATTCAGTACCTACAGTGAAATGAATAGGAAAGATGTTGTTAGGAGAGCCTGGGAGTTTATGAAATTAAACATAGCAAGCTTCAGAGGAATTCTCAGGTCGATTTAACTGAGAGGAAACCAGAGCTTTCAGCCCCGGAGATCAGAAATGGGAAAATCGGATTTGACTAGTACGTAGATATAGGAATACAGAATCGCCTCCTAAACTTTAGCATTCTCAGTGACAAGGATAAACCACGCTAACAGATGTGCACACTTCATTAGCCAATCTATCAACAGTGACTCCATTAGGACTAGATGATGGTTTACTACATATGGACAATTAATCTTGTATTAAGATAGTTTGGGGGCTATACGCTTTCACAGCCAGACCCTGCATACATTAAAGAACACATTTTAAAACGCTCATGCAGATTTAAACCCTAAAGTGTCTTCTAAGCCTCCGTGAAATGCTTCACGTTCATGGCACTTACAATCCAGCAAACTAAAAGGACATCGTGTTTTTATGTCCTATGCCATTCTGCTCAAAACGACTATGATTTAAAGTGTCATTCCTGGAATATGGAGGTTCAAGCTCTCCATCACTGAAGGGTGAACTATTAAATAATCCAGGAAGCATGTGGGTTGCATCTCTCCTCCTTTCCCTGTTTCCGTCAGGCAAGCCAGACACCCAAAGCTTATTGGCTTAGCATTTCCAGCCACGTTTCAGAGAGACAGGGCCCGGAGGGCTCTTAGAAGAGATTACCCATGCTGTCTAAAAATAGCCCAGGTGGATTGCCCGTACTACTTTCAGTGCTCGAAACGTAACACAGAGGAATCAGGAAGTCATTAGAAAAGTGACTGTATGAAGCCAGTGCAGAATTCAAGAACATCGAGTGATAAAGGAAATGCATAAATAAGCATTTGCGGGCATGTTTAGACAAAGCTGGCTTTGGTTTCAGGGTTTATCTGTGCTGATTTCGAGATTCTATAGTATAGCAAAGATTAGGGTGGAGAAAATCAGCCATTTGAAAGCTGTTACATCGAACAACTGTTGAGCAACTTTATTTATCCCATAAAATGAGTGAATAGGTTGCTCTCCATGTCATGTAAAGCTATGTGCTTGAATGGACGTGCCAGGGACACAGGGTTCTGTATGTGACTCTACCTTGCTTGAGTCCTGACCTCAAATAGTATACCAGTCAGCTGATACTTTCACCATTCAGCAAGCACAGTACAGTTTGTCCCTGGGTGACAGCAGCCAAAGCTTTTTATAAGCAGAAATGCCAAGGTGGCAAGGCATGTGCTGCATCACGGGTATAATAGTGAAGGATTCCATACACACATTTTAACACCATAGCCTGCTCAGAACAGTTCCTACCTGGAAAATATTCTCACCAACAAATACCTCCTTGGCGTTATTGTAATTTACGAGTCTCTCCTACATCCTGGCACACACACACACACACACACACAAACCTGTTATCCCTCTTGCTCTCTCCATCCTCTCCAGTGGTGTTAAACAAGCTCAAAAGGACAGCATCGGGTACCAGGGCTCAGCTGGGCCTCCCGAGCCGAAAGTGAAACCTGAACGAAACCAGGCTTCAGTTTCGTTCCCAATCACCAGCTCTGCACTTTACACTTCATAGCGTAGAGGCACGAAATGGGTCAGAGGCAGTGGAGGAAAGGAGAAGATTGAGGAATAGAGTGAAAGACAGAACAGATGAGAGAATGGAGGGAGAAACTTACGAAGAGAAGAAATGGGGAAATAGAAATAGTGAAAGATAGGAAAAGGAGGGGGAGGTGGACACAGAGTACAGAGAGCCAAGCAACTTCCACAAGATGTTAACTTGCTCTTATCCAAACATGCCCTCCAGGGACAATTTTCCTACTGCAAGTGATGCATCTCTCTCTCTCTCTCTCTCTCTCCTTCCACTCATCTCTTCTCCTCCACATGCTTTTCATCCCTCTCTTCCACGCTGAAGTGGCCATGGATGAGTATATTTGTGTGTGCCTGCTGGAACTCCAGTGTCTACCCCAGCTGTTCGGATCGCCTCAGAGGCTCCAGCACAGACGACAAGACACAGAGACACACTAAAAATGTGGACGAACTCAGTAAAACATTCTAAAACTGGACTAATTTGGAACATTTTAAACACATGAGCTGTAATATCCATTAGTATAATGGGAGTCTGTTTATGGCTTAACACTACATTCCTGCAATTGTGTTCATTAGTTTAAACAAATGTAAATGATAATTAAAAAAACAGAAAGTCTGAGAACAATGCTGGAGAGGAGATGGATTCAGAGAGAACATAATTAGGCCTGCTGTCTGTGTCTGGGTGGGAAGGAGGCTGTTCCTCTCTCCCCTTTCACTCCGAGTGAGGCAGTCTGGTCTTCTGTTTGTTCAGGTATACAGAAGAGAGGGCAGGTAACACTCTCCTCAGTGCATTCAGCTGTCCTGGGACATTATGTGAGCAGCAGTTGCCTCAAATGCATCCATGTTTCTCAGAGGAAGTCTGTGACTTCAGATTCTATCAGCAATACCTGCTGTCTTCGGACCAACTGGTATAAATGTGCTCGCAGGGTTAAGCCTGTCTTTCAAAGATGAAGACAAGGTTTCTGTTTGGCATCCGTATCAGATTATTTGCTGTTAATTAGGAATGGCATAAAATATCAATATTCCAATGATTGATCGGGACATTATTTTATCAATATGTTTTTGAGGCAATGATTTATTAAAATTAGCCGGCATTTAAATTAGATGCCTAATGTGTGTGCTTCGTGATTCATTCAGTTGGCCTTCCGTTTAATGTCGTCTGGAATAATAGCTTTCGGAGACCACAAGAGGGTGAGGCCTTGAATAGTCATAACCTTGCTCGCCTCTTGCTTGTCCACAATCAGTCACACCAATACGGCTCCACCTAGTGCTGATTCCTTATATGATACTGAACACTGTTAAGCCTTCGCAACTTAGATAATTAGAGGTTTGCCTATTTGTTTATTTATGCATATTTATTTCTATCTAAAATGTAGATATATATCAATTATCATCAGGAAAATTTTCTGATTATCGATGCATGGAAAAGACATTGATCCCAAGCCTACTCTTAATAACAGTTTTTAAAGGTAGACTACCTTTCAGATTTTTCAAGTGTAGGCCATAAAAAGTATTTTCCCTGATACCCAATTATTTTTGTTTAGTGGACCGAAAGCTACTGAATTTGAATCACAGACTTCCAATTTTATTAGTTTTTTTTAAAATAGAACAATTAATGAATTTAGGGCCATGTGGCCCTAAATTCTCCGCTACTTTTTCCTGCTTCACCATGACACAATACAAGATACTATGTCATCCATCACGTGGTGGGCTTTCCCCGTTCACACAAGGCATTGTGGGATACAAATTTGAAACAGGAGAGAAAAATAGAGGATGCGAATGAAACGTCTCTGTGAAAACAGCGCCCTTATATGCGCATGCTGATTGTGCTCAAATCAGTATCAGGTGTTTCCCATAACGACTGGGTCCCAAGAATCAAGCATGCAAAAGCTTGACAGTCAAGTGTTCACCTCCTGTGTGACCACGACTTTAGCTCATATGTACAGTATATCGCCAGCAAAACACCTCATTTTCATCGATAATCCATCGCAAAGCATCGCGAGCTGCAGTGTGGCCATAGCTTCATGGGGTGGATGTGATGTAAGATGCAACCCAGCAATTGTACCCTACTACAAATAAAAATTAGCCTCAACTTGAAAAAAAATTTGTGGCCCACTAATGGGCCATGGCCCAGTGGTTAAGAAACACTGCACTAGATTACAAAAGACCACATGAGCTACCGATAATTGTTTTCATGTCTATACTTTAACATTTACTGACTATTACTTCAAGACTATAAGTTTGAAAGACCTTGGATGAAACTGAAATCGATCTCAATATCCTGTTCGCACACTCCATGTTCTTACTTTTTCACACTTGATTGTTGTTGTCTTTTAGTTTGACCAAATCTCAACCCTTCTTCTGTGGATCATCTCACTTGGATACTGTAGCCGTGAATGGTAAGAACTGCTCTAAGCATAAAGACTATAATGATGGATGATATATTGAACATCCTTTCAACACACTTGTACTTTTTTAGCCTGAATCCTCTTCCAAAGTTTCTTCATTTGGGATTTCCATACAGATTTCGGTAAAACTGATTTTTTTGACAATGTCTCTTGTTGAAAGCACCATAGAAATAAAATTGAATCAGTTTGAATTTTAACCTTTAATATTTTAACATGACGGCATGGTGGTGTAGTGGTTAGCACTGTTGCATCACAGCAAGAAGGTTCTGGGTGCGAATCCAGTAGCCGACGGGGGCCTTTCTGTGTGGAGTTTGCATGTCCTCCCCGTGCCTGCATTGGATTCTTCCAGGTCCTCTGGTTTCCCCCACAGTCCAAAGACATGCAGATTAGGTTAATTGGTGGCTCTAAATTGACTGAGTGTGAATAGTTGTTTGTCTCTACTATATGTGTCAGCCCTGCGATGATCTGGTGACTTTTCCAGGGTGTATCCTGCCTCTTGCTCATAGTCAGCTGGGATAGGCTCCAGCTTGCCCGTGACCCTGCACAGGATAAATGGATGGATGGATATTTTATCACCCAACTTGGATATCACCAGTGGATTAATGTTCAATGTGTAAACATTTTAGATGCCACTAGATGGTGCAATTAAGTCCATCCATCCATCCATCCATCCATCCATTATCCATAACTGCTTATCCTGTGCAGGGTCGCAGGCAAGCTGGAGCCTATCCCAGCTGACTATGGGCGAGAGGTGGGTTACACAAGTCGCCAGGTCATCGCAGGGCTGACACACAGAGACACACAACCATTCACACTCACACCTACTGTTGATTTAGAGCCACCAATTAGCCTAACCTGCATGTCTTTGGACTGTGGGGGGAAACCGGAGCACCGGGAGGAAACCCATGCAGACACAGGAAGAACATGCAAACTCCACACAGAAAGGCCCCCCATCAGCTGCTAGGCTCAAACCCAGAACCTTCTTGCTATGAGGCGACAGTGCTAACTACTACACCACCATGCCGCCCACTGCACAAACAGCGACCACTCAAAAGGTAAGCAAATTTTGCTACTAATTTGATTAATAAAGTTTGTGCACTTGTGATTTTGGCTCTGTGTGGTGGTAAGAGAACTAAATTTGAACAGATAAGTAAAGTGGAAAAAAATTTTTTTTGATACAGTAATTGTGTGTGTGTGCGTGTGCGCAGTATTGGCGAGGTGACATCTCTGCCTCAGCAATAATGCATTTTTCTTTATCTCTGCTGTCTTGTGAAACTATGGAATATTGATTAAAAGTCAATATGTATGTGGAAGAATTTGAGGCAGTAAGGATTTTGAAAGAGACTCAAGGTATAAGAACACATTTCTGGCAAGAGACAGAATACAAAGATATAGGGAGAAAGCTTCCTTTAACAACAGAAAAGAAAGTCACTATTGAGAGCTTTAACCGAGATTGTAAATCTCAAAGAGGTGAGTGAAGAGTGGCCATATGTTAATTGGGAAGTGCTTTTGGGAAGACTTTGGACAGTAAAAGAAGCACTAGAAGATTTGATAAACATTGGACTAGGTTTCAGAAGAGGCCCATTTGTACATCACATAAAAATATATTTAGTCTGAGGGGTGACACATGGATTTCCAGGTGGTGAATGTGTCAGTGGAAGAAAACTAAATAATCCAGGCGTAGAGATCTGTCGTGTTATGGAGAGTTTTGTGGTTGACAAGTAAAAGAACAAGAGCTGTGGAAGAAATCAGTAGAACAGGCCTAACACTGAGAAAGGTAAGAGCTAAAATTTTGCCTGACGAGGACTTAACCCAGGCTGATCGTTTAGCAAGAGGACGGTTAAGAAGGTGGAGTGGAAATAGCTGATACCCCATTGCAGATGGTTTGCTTGAGAAATCCTATAACTAAGAATATAATTAAAAAGATGTCAGAAAAAATGGGCCAAGAGAACTAAAAAGATGAAAACGCAATGGCCACAAGATGGTTCATTTGAGGTGGGTTTGTGTGAGGAGATGGACACTTAATAAAAATTATAAGCCAAAAGACCAGAGTGAGAAATTACTAAATAAAAGAGAGGAAGAGAAAGAAATACATAACCTGTTTTGAAAGGAAAAGACTTTTTGAAATCTGTAAAGAAAGTGAGTAAGACACTGAAAAAGATGAGAAAAGTCAAGAGAAAATGAGACAAATGTTTAAAAAGGACAGTGCCCCACCTCTTAAGGAAACTAAAAAGACACAGCCCAACAGGGATAGTGCGCTACCCCTGTATTTAGAGAGTCAAATTCCAGTAGAAGCAGAAGGACAGTATCCTGTGGTAAAGGAAGAGGGAGGGATACATAGAGGGAGGGAATAGAAGTAGAAGAAAATGAGCAGGAAGTCAAAGAACATATAGAAAAACCACAGCACACTTCAAAGCAGGAAAAGAAGGAACAGGAGTGCTCTGTGGGAGCAATAATAGATTGTGATAAAGAAGTGAAAGAGGCTCTCAGAGGTGTGGAAAATAGAATGGGAGAAAGAGAAACATGGTGAGAGGAGAAGTTGAAAGAAAAAGAAGCACAGCATCTAGCACAATTTGATAGAGCTATGAAAGAGGTGCATAAGTTGATAAACCTTCTCAAAGAACATTTGGGGGAAGAAGAACCTGACAGAGAAGAAGAAACAGAGATAGAGGAGATAAAAAGACAGCCAGCTGGGTTTTGGTTAGATTTTGAACAAGATAAAGATTAGCCTGTGAGAAGAAGTTTGAGAGATATACATAAAATAAAACCACCCCAAAGATGGAGTGCCAATGATTTTGGACAGTTTCCAATTTTAGTTAAAGGAAAACACAGTACATTCCATGCCAAACACAAGACCTTGAGGGTTTGCTGGGGTCCCTACCTAGCATCCATGAAGGGGTCAACAAGTGGATAGGGGAATTTGAAGAAAAGACAGTAGGAAAAATGCTAGCAATTTTTGATGTGAAGGCAGTTTTGCCCAGAGTGAATTGTCAATCGGCTATGGAAGAACTCCTCAGAAATGCATAATTGATAAGAGCAGCACAAGACCAAAGAATGGATGGGACAGAATTTAACCCATACCGTTTTAATCTGTGGCATGCACTAACAGTAGCATATCCAACAAAACCAGTTCCAGGAAACTTAAAAGCAGACTCACTTGGAGTGACTGAAAATCCATCTGTCTCCTTCCACAAACCAAGAAAATGGCGGCGTGAAGAAACTGGAGATGATCCAGTAGAAAACCAACTGATGACTATGCTGTTTCGCTTGTCAGTTCTAGAAGGGCTTCCAGAACTAGTCAGATGCAAGCTGGAAGATGCGGTAGGCTTGAACTCAATGATTCAAGCAGACTTGTGACCATGTGACCCATGCTGTAGAAAAACAGACAAGTTATATGCACCAGTGACAAGTGAAAAGGTGGAGCAGGCCATCGTGAACCTCAACCTCAGAGTGCAGCACCTCAAAATACGATGGTACAGACCCCTCAGACTGGATAGATGGTCCCATATATAGGACAAGTGGCTGCTCAAACAGGACCAGCAGTCCCAGTGATCAATGTCTACACCCAGAAGCAAGGCAGACAAGTTCAAGCCAAAGGAAAGTGGTGGACCTTTTCAGAATGACCCACACAAAGTCTGCTGGGAATGGAAACCAGCCTGGTCACAACAGAATAAATTGTCCAACTAATCCATGGCACAGCCCCATTGGATGTGGGGGAATGGCACCCTGGCAGGCTTCTCAAGGTCAAAACCATGGCCCAACAGCACCCTGGCAGCCCCCTCAAGAACACAACCCTGGCTCTGTAAATCCGTGGTCAGGTCCAAGTCAAGATTACTAGGGGTGCCCAGAAAGTCCTATTGGGGAGAGTCAGTTCATTTTAGCATCTTATGGGGCTGAGCAAGAACCACTGCTGCTGGTTCAGGTGGAAGGTAGGCCAATACCTATGATGGTTGACACTGGAGCAACTAATACTTGTGGAAGTCCAAATTATGTCTTACATCTCCCCAAGTCAAGTAAATTTGCTAAGACAATAGGATTCAATGACAATGGGGTGGCACGGTGGTGTAGTGGTTAGTACAGTCACCTCACAGTAAGAAGGTTCTGGTTTCGAGCCCAGCAGTTGATGGGGGCCTTTCTGTGAGGAATTTGTATGTTCTTCCTGTGTCTGCGTGGGTTTCCTCCGGGTGCTCTGGTTTCCCCACAGTCCAAAGACATGTGGTTAGGTTAACATGGGGCAGCCATGGCCTGAGGTTGGGCTGAAGTGCCCTTGAGCAAGGCACCGAACTCCCAACTGCTCCTTGGGTGATCGGGAGATCACCATAGCTGCCCACTGCTCTGGGTATGTGTGTGTGCGCTCATTGCTCACTGGTGTGTGCATGTGTGTGTTCACTGCTTCAGATGGGTTAAATTCCACTGTGTGCTTAAGTCTGTGCTTGAGTGTGTGTGTGTGACAAATAAAAGCTTCTTCTTCTTCTTCTTCTTCTTCTTCTTCTTATTATTATTATTATTATATCCTGTTCAATCGTGAACACTCCTCTCATATGGAGATCATCATGAACATGTCAGGAATGTGAGTAAAACACTTAATGGAACAGAAGCTAGTTGCATTTGGGTGTTTTATTTGCACCCGTGAGTTAACTTGCTAGCAAACCTGTTTTATATTACACAATATGATAATTAGTGTACTCAGTTCACTAGCCACCTTGCCTACTGGTTTACACAGTATAATCTAGTTTGTGCTACAAAAATAACATGAACGCTAATGCTAACCGAGGAAGCATTTGGCTGCTTTGGTAATTTGTACTGACAAAATCAGCTGAAATTATTTGTTTATTATCTGCACCCCATGTACCAAAAGTACTAACAAACCTGAATATTAGTTTTAATTCCACAATATAATAGTTAGCCTAATGTTACTTAGTATGCTAGCCATTTTGGCTGCTAAAGTCCCTAGCCTAATGCTACCTAGCTAAGCACAAAATAATATTTATCATAATGCTAACTTTCCAGCAAGCCTGGGTGATTATTTTACTTACAAACTAGTTAACCTAGTTTTAGCTTAATAATAACTCAAGGACAGCAAGTGCGCTAATGAACTTGGTGTTTTAATTCCATATGACATTGCCTCATGCTAGCTAGCTTGATGTTGAACTGACTACTGGTTTAGCCGAATATAATATTAGCAAGCTTTATGTTTTTATCCACTTGTTCTATGAAACCCACACACTCACATAAAAAGAGAACAAAATCCTAAAATGCATCTACACTGACTTTTGTTTTTAAAGCCCTAAACTCAAAAATACAATTTTAAACAATATTTGCTAACAATGCTAATTCTAATAATACAGACTAATGTTTAGGTCAAATGTGTCAATGCTTAGCTAGCTTACCGAGTAAATTAACAATGTTTTGAATTTCGAACAGAGGTTTTCTCAGGAATTTTTGTTAAAGAAATAAAACTAATTGTGAATTTGTTACTTCAGAGGAAAACAGTGTGGTACACGGAAACTTTTAGCGAGACAAGCTAAGTGCTAAGCTAGTTAGTTAGGTAACTTAGGTAATACTTGCAATGAACAAAATGAGGGTTGTTTATATTTTGACATTTTTTGATGTGACACTGAGAAAATTATGATGTAAATCATCACTAGTGATAAATATAAGCTAATTTCCAGGCTAGCCGGTTAGCTGTGTAAAATAACAGGCATATTAATGCACATTTATGTATTTGTGTATAATCTAAGATCTTTTAATGATGCTAAAAGTATAGATACGTTCCTAGGCAATGTTAGCAATTTTTAATTATGTATTCAATGTACATAGGTTATTTTTAAGAGTTGAAAGTCCATGATGAGATGAAGACGGAGGTCATTGTGAGAAAGAAGTATGTTATAAATGGCGTACAATGTGAAACTTCTGTCTCTCCAGCTCAAGCACGACTGCACAAATGATTATAACAAAAGTAAATAAGTAATCAGTGGAGGTTATTGTCCAGCATGTTGCAGGACTCCGTTCTTTTACCACTTGATTTAAGATAACCATTAGAGTCGGTTGTAAACATGCTGAAAGCATGCAATCGATGAAGCAACCAAAATTACTGTAGGTCATTCTGAAGCATAATGAGGTTTACATGCTCTGATAGACACGACCCGAAGGATCATTCAGGGAGCCACTAAGGAAAGCCCAGTATCAGGAGGTCTGATTTACTGGGTGGAATCAGCCTCATCATCCTCATCCTCATCATCATCACCAGCTCACTGTGTGGTCCAAGGTCACACGTAGCACACATGTATGAATGAATGAATGAATGAATGAATAAATAAATAAATAAATAAACACACAAGGTCGCAAACAAAGGAGGGACAGAATAAACAAACAGATAAATAAACAAACAAGCAAACTGGAAAAACAAGGGGCAGAATAGACAAACAAACAAATAAACAATCATATTAACGAGCAAAAAAGAGGCAGAATAAACAAAAAATAAATAAACAAGCAATGTAGTAAAAAAGAGAGGAGGAATAAACAAACAAATAAATAAATAAACAAGTAAACGAAAGAGGGACAAGAATGAAAGAAAGAAAAGTTTGCATCCCACATGAATTAAGAATGAAGTAGGGAAATTGGATTATTATCCCAAAGGGAAAATCTGGAATGTTGGAAAATTCACCTACAAAAAAAAAAAAATCTAGTTAATAATTCCAAGACGTAAAATGTGGGTGCAACAAGACAACAATCCAAAAGGAGCAAATATAAAGCTGACAGGATTCAAGCACGGCTCACTGGAGTCACTTGATATTCCCTTTGTCCATGGGGTGTACAAACTTTTGCACTCAACTGAAGCAATAGACATGCGATCGGTTATGGGAACTAAATGAAAATGAATCATTCTTATATCATGAAATGCAAAATGTATAAAGTAAAATGTCTTAATTTTTTATACAAACACTATATAAAATAACTACTGTATTAAATACTAGACAAAATAATTACTCTGAACAATGCAAAAGTTCAGGACAAACAAACAAACAAACAAACAAAAAACTAAAAAGGACAAATTTCAGATTTTTTGCATTTAATTATTGATTAATTGCCATGAACGAGCATTTTCTTTGTATATATTTTCAGAAGGCTTATAATATTTTCAAACAAAATGAGCAATACACCATCAATTAATATGTTATAAGGTTTAATGCACATTTTATAGATTTTTATCTTAGTAAGCAGTTGACCGTATGGAACAGACCTCATTTATTTCAGATATTTATTAATATTACACACACACACACACACACACACACACACACACACACACACACACACACACACACCTTACAGCACCATACATCACAAAAGTAATGAAGTACAAACGTCACTAAGTACAATGCACGATGTGTAATGTGACGTGCCAGTGTTTTATATCTACCAGTCTTTCCACAGATAATCTTCACATCTCTCCATAGCTGTGCTTTCTGGATAGAATAAACATCAACCTGCCTGACTGAAGCTGATGAAGATCATGACTAAACCTTCACTGTTTAATCATCTGTGCCAAAACAGGGTTTCATTAACCCTCAAGTGAAATATCAGCGAGTGAAAATCCTCTTATAGAAAACATTGTTCGGTTTTAAACTCTAAGAATTTAGGATAACAGTGAAAAATGTAAATTTCAAAAAAGAGCAATTTTGTTTGAAATTAAGCTTGCATTTTGGCAGCTGTTTGAGGTCAATTTGTTAGATCCGACGTTTGTGATCATTGGTCTGAGAAATGGGCAGAGAGCAGAAACTCCTGACAGAAAACCATATACAGGTTGTAGAAAGGAGTGAATGATTAAGTGACAGGTCACACATGTGTAGTCCCTTAAAATATCATGTGAGTCTTAATTTCACACTTCACAGAAGATAAGCCTTTAAGCCGCAGTGCCCTGGGGCTTGTAATGATGATAGCAATCGCATGCTTGGACTCTTTGCATCGATCGCAGTACGAATCAGTTGATAATGAGGGGATCGTGGAAATAATGTGGCTGTTACATGAGAATCGAAAACACCTGAGGTAAGTTTCCTGAAACCCTACAAAGGATGGTGTATTATACAGTAAATGTTCCATTTAAACTTATTCTAGTAAATAATGCTTCAATTTACATATTCAAATTACATTTAGTACAAAACATTACCTATTAATATTATAAGTGAAATGGTAATTCTTTTAAATGTTTATATTTATAGTGAAATATGTGATAATTAATAGACTTCAAAAATAAAACCAGAGGTAACGGAGGTGCTGGACGTACCTGTGCTGAGTGCTGACGTGTACTGTCCTGAGAAGATGTGTGAAATGAAAAAGCGTCAGTAGTCTCCTGTTCTCTGCTCCTGGTAGGATGTGAGAGGACGCTGTTGCTCGGCTGTCTTTATAGAGACACGCCCCTCTCTGTGCACCAACCCCTGAATCTCTCTTCCTCTATCCATCCATCCATTCATCCATCCCTCCACCTTCCTTATCTCCTCCTTTCTTTAAAAACTTACTCCAGGATGGAAAAAACAACAACAGTACAGCCTCTAATGTAGTGAAGTGAATGAGCAAACTCTGTCCTCAACTGTGTCAGGATAGATTTCTCCTACATCATGTGTCACACTCACAACACAGGGGGCTAAACAAATACAGGCATTTGATTTAAAAACAGTTTGAACCACAACAATCTGGGAACGTCATGCACACGAGTTCCCCAGGTCAAGAAGAATGAGAAATGCAGCTGCGTTTTAGGAACACTTATTGATGATTTTTAACACAAGATGTTTTGAGAGGTTTTTGAGAGACTGTTACCAAATGTGATGAAAAAAGAAAGAATATGAACAGAGAAAGCAAGAAAGAAAGAGTAACAAAGAGAAAAAAGAAGAAAAGAAAGAAAGAATGAAAAGAGAACTACTATATATAAATAATAACTGTAAAGAAAAAAGAATTAAGAAGGAAGAGAGAAAAAAGAAAGAAGGAAAAGAGGGGAAACCAAACAGAAAGCAGAGGAAAGTAAAAAGGGACACTAGAAGAGAAGAAAGATAGATATACAGATAACAAAGGAAAGAAATAAAGAAATTATCTGTACAAAGAAAGTAAAAAGAAAACAGAAGAGAAGAACAAAACAATGAAAAGAGAACTACTGTACATCAATCATAATTATATACAAAAGAAAGAAAGAAATGTGTGAAGAGAAAGAAACAGAAAAAGAAAGAAAGAATATGTACAAAGAAAGCAAGAAAAAGAGTAAAAGAGAAAACAGAAGAAAAGAACAAAATAATGAAAAGAGAAATACTGTATATCAATCATAATTATATACAAAAGGAGGAAAGAATAGAAAGAAAGAAGTGTGTGAAGAGAAAGAAACAGAAAAAGAAAGAATATGTACAAAGAAAGCAAGAAAGAAGAGTAAAAGAGAAAACAGAAGAGAAGAAAAAGAATGAAAAGAGCGGCACGGTGGTGTAGTGGTTAGCATGGTCGCCTCACAGCAAGAAGGTTCCGGGTTCGAACCCAGCGGCCGGCGAG
>JANZLB010000001.1:29069640-29081459 GCA_026167865.1 Notarius quadriscutis | reverse complement strand
TGACTATCAGCATCAGTACTTTACAGCAAACTGCTAGCTACACATGGTTAAAATGGCTCTTGTGCAATATACCGACTTACTTGTGCAATACGATCTGGGTAATACTACCTGTGCAATACTTACACATGTAATTCCACCTTCGTAATACACTTATGTTAACTGTGTATCTGCAAACCTGTTAATTTATGCAAATTTGTTAATTTTTTATTTCTAAATTTTGTAGTTTATTTCTTTTATATATATCCTTTTTTGTATACTTAGTACTTTTGCACTACTCCTTCATTGCCTTATCTTTTTCTCTTTATATATTTTGCTGCTGTAACAATATAAATTTCCCCTTGTGGGATAATAAAAGGCTCTCTCATCTTAAATTTTTATTTATATGACTTTGGTCGATCGCTGTAAAAGGCCTTGGCCTTAAAACCGGTTACCACTGTGACGTCACGCACTCAGGGCTGTCAAGCTCAGCGGGGCAGCTTGAATGCCAACTTTGCGGTCGACTTTAACTCTCAAAAATATATTATTTTATTCCCATTTATGCAGCATACAAGAGTCAAGGATGGAGATACTATCCACTCTGCGTATCTCCTTTAAGCTACCTACATTAGTGTACCGCAGACTACGAGGCGATATGATAAACACCTACAAATATATCCATGAAAAATACGATACAAAGGCATGCATAACAGGAATGAACACAAACACCAAGACAAGAGGCAGAGTCTACAACTGAAAAAGAACACTGTCAAGAGCAACAAAAGACTATTTCTTCAGCAACCGAGTGGTCTGTTGGTGGAACAACCTGCCTGAGACAGTTGTTACAGCGCCAAATGTTAATGTATTCAAAGCACGGTTGGACAAACATATGGAGGACCATCCCATGGTATACAACCACAGGGCACTAGACAACCCACAGAGACCTGAAATGACAGTCAACTGAAAATAGGAGCGGCTTAACTTGGAATACTACAATTTCTACCCAGCCGAAAGAATCAACTCTACTTAAGTCCAAATATTGAAGGAAGGACACATGCACTAACTACTATGACTTTCAGACTGGTGCAATCTCCTGCCCACCCCAACCACTCAACAAACACACATCAAAGTAGGTATGTAGAACTACATTTACTACTTTATTTACATTTACAATTAGCAGATGGTCTAGATAAGACTTAGAAAACTCCACTTTAACATCTTCACATAAAATCACATACATACTGTGTATGATGGTCATGATGGTTGTAGGATGGCAAACAAGTCCAAGTAAAATTGGGTGCCTAATATTTGGTCAACTTTGGAGAAAGTGCAATAGTCACGTGTTGATTATGGGATCTGAGAGTCATCCATAAAGACACAAGTTTTGAAGGAGGGATGGAGGTGGAATGGCTGTCCCAGGAGTAAGGTCAGAGTTGCTGGGCAGCTGTCTGTAATTAATCCCTTTCCAGGTGTCTGGCCTCCGGCATCTGTGAAAGCAATAGAGCCACAGCACCAGGGTGGCCTGCATCCAGCACTCAGGGAAACACATCAATAAGATTCATTATGCTTTATTTAATGGTGGCTCATCAAACACAAATACATGCACCCAAACACTAAATGAACATACTGGTTCATTCATGGCAATAATGTCAGAATAGTCAACTTGACACACATTAGTGATGAACTAATCATCACATCTGCACCTGCTCGTACTCAAGACTCCACTTCCCAGAGTTTGCAGTAGCCTTCAAACATGGCCGCCAAGGACTACAACACCCATACTGCACCTCACCGCTCTCAGTCTCCAGAGAACTGATTATAACACACGCCTGTTCCAAATCACAGCCTCATCACCACTCTATATATAAGGACTCTCTGTGTACATAATCATTGCGAAGTAAATGCTCAGTTCTCCCTTGTCTGACTTTACCAAGCCTTTGTACTTGTGTTGTTTATCTGGTTACTGACATTAGTTTTATATTTTGGTTTACACTCTCTGTCTTCACCTGTGATATCCTGTTTGTGCCTTATCTGACCATTTCCTGTTTACTGACATGGTCTTTGATTTACGATTTGGATTTGTTTGCCAGCCTTGCCTTTAATAAACTCTCTGCTGCTTTCACAGCCGTCTGTCGCCTGCATTCCTGACACTAATCTGAATTATTAAAAGAGAAATAATATCCACTTTAGCTAGTTTGCATACCATTATTGCAAACAAAAAAATTAAAAAAGAGTCACTGGTCTATGGAGGGGTTCTATGGTGGATTATGTCTTTTGCACAAACACATCCGTTTTGCATATTTGGCTAAATGAATATGCAATTTAGGGTGTTTCTGCCTAGAACGTGGTAGTATCCAGGCAGTGCTATTCATTTTGCACTCACTGTGATTTTACTAATGGTGTGCAAATAAATATGTCCAGAGAGCATGTACAACCTCAATTCCAAAAAGTTGGGATGTTGTGCAAAACATAATAAAAAACAGAATACAATGATTTGCAAATCATTTTCTACCTACTGTATATTCAGTTGAATACAATACAAAGATAAGATATTTAATGTTCACCTTTATTGTTGTTGGGTTTGTTTGGGTTTTTTTTTTTTTTTCAAATATATACTCATTTTTAATTTGATGCCTGCAATACCTTCTGAAAAAGTTGGGACAGGGTATGTTTACAACTGTGTTACATCACCTTTTCTTTTAACATGCCACTTCACAACGTGATGAACCTCACCCCATCTTTGCTTGTGAACAACTGCGCCTTTCCAATTACCAATTAACATGTTTACCTGTAGAATGTTCCAAACAGCTGTTTTTTTTTGAGCATTCAACAACTTTCCCAGTTTTTTTGTGACCCCGTCCCAACTTTTTTGATTTCGCTGTTGCATTCTTCCTTTCCCCTTTTAATAATTGAAAAATATGTTGCTCTTTTTACTGCTCCTTTACTCTCTCTCTCTTTCTCTCTCTCTTTCTCTAGTAAGTCTCACTTTGAAAGTGAGACCAAGTGTTCTTGGGTGAAAGGGGGTTCCTGAGGAGTTAATGACAATGACTACTATGACTAATGGGAAAAAGCCATGACAAAATAAGACAAATGGTTTGGACTAACTTCATTACCTTAGTGACAGCTTGACAGCATCATCGTTTAATGTGGTATTTTTCATCTGCTTCTCATTTGGAAACAAAAGTTTTTGTGGCACTGTTCCTTTTCCGTAATATGAAAATGGGCAGGTATCAAATCTCCCTCAGCCAAGATGTACATTAAGAGTCTCTTTTCAGAAGTGAATTTTTTTAGCAGGTCTATCGTCACTCGAACAAAACCAAAGTATAAACACGTGACAATTTCTCAGGTTTTATTGAAAATTAATTAATAAATGGAAATCTGTCAAGTGAAATGGATTCATTGGGCTTTTATCTATTGATTTGTGGATATAAAAGTGCCTCTCTTAATCGCAGATACCTCAAAATATATCTCTTTCACATAGAGTTGATCATGTTGTTGATTGTGGCCTGTGGAATGTTGTCCCACTTTTCTTCTATAGCTGTGAAAAATTGTCAGATATTGGTGCACACTGCTGTATGCACCAATCCAGAGCATCCCATAGATGCTCAGTGGGTGACATGCAGGTCATAGCAAAACTGGGACATTTTCAGCCAGGAATTGTGTGAAGAGAACTATGCAGAATTTCTTCTATTGTGCATATCAACAGTCTGTGTGGCTGGTCTCAGACGATCCCACAGGTAAAGTATTGTATTGTTGTTGTTTTTTTTAGTATATATGTACTATATACACATAAAATATGTCTAAAGATGCTTTCACATATACAGCCTTTAACCCTAGTGAGTTTTCCTCCTTGATGTAATTTATTTGAGCAGGTCAAAACACAGCAATTGCATTCATGGGGGGACCAAAACAACTGGTCCAATACATTTCCAAGCAAACTGTAGCACAGTTTGGTTACAGTGAGAAACTGATTTGACTCTGAAGTGACCCAAATGCTGGAAATGAAACACAAATGCAGTGTATTATGGCTTGCAGGTGACATTGTTGTAACTGTAGAAATGCAATGTGATCTAGCTATTTGAACTGATGAAAAATAAATACTTTTTTAAAAACGTGATGCAATACACAAAATATTTTATTATACAGCACCAGTCAAAAGTTTGGACACACCTTCTAATTCAATTGTTTTCCTTTATTTTTATTAACTAAAGGACACAATGTATGAAAGTAATGACAGACTGTCATTTCTCTTTATTAGTTGAGAACACAAACTGTCAATCGGGATGAACTCAAGGCCATGCTTGAAATTGGGGAAATTGAGGAGTCACACAATGACTGGAGCAGCCTGGTGGTTTTGGTACCCAGTACTAATGGGTTGGTCCAGTTCTGTGTGGACTATTGAAAGGTCAATGTGGTGTCTAAATTCGATGCGTCTTTCCGATGCTTCGCATTGATGAACTGCTCAACTGTTTGGGCATGGCTCATTTTTATTCAATACTGGATCTGACAAAGGGATAATGGCAGATTCCCTTGACTCCCCTATCCCAAGAAAAAATGGCCTTTTGTACCCTGTTCGGTTTACACCAGTTCATCACTCTTCTGTTTGGGTTATTTGGGGCTCCCATGACATTTCAGTGGCTCATGGACAAAATCCTCTACCTGTATGCTGCCTATGCTGTGGCCTACCTCAGCATCATTATTTGTAGCAACGATTGGCTAGGACATGTAAAACACCTCAAGGCCATTCTAGAGTCGTTGAGGTGTGCAGGGCTTATGGCTAAGCTGAAGAAGTGTGCAATTGGACATGTGGAAGTATGATATCTGGGCTTTCACATGGGTCAGGGGCAGGTGCGTCCTCAAATTGAGAAGACCGCTGCAATTGCGACCTGCCCAAGGTCCAGGTCCAAGACCAAAAAGGGGATGAAACAGTTTTTAGTGCTGGCTGGCTATTGTCGTTGGTTCGTGACTACTTATTCGGACATTGCTAGCACCTGCTGCTGTACATAAGTCATAAACTTTCAATGCGAGAGACTAAGTACAACACCATTGAAAAAGATTGTCTGGCCATCAAGTGGGCGGTCCTCACCATCCGGTACTACCTGCTGGGATGTCCTTTCACCCTCTGCTCAGATCACATCCCACTTCAGTGGCTCCACCACATGAAGGATGCCAATGCGCAGCTTACCCGTTGGTATCTAGCTCTGTAGCCCTTTAATTTGGAGGTGTACCACCGGCCAGGGGCACAGATGGTGGTGGTGGACTACCTCTCCTGTTGGGGGAGTCAGCTGCAGGCCGGACAGCTCCTTGGCCTAAGTCAGGTGGTGGGGGTATGTGTCAGTGGGGGCATGATCAAATGCCAGTTTGTGAATGGAGAGTGAGGCCGGGGAAGGTGAATGGCAAAGCGGACACACCTGTGTCTAATTACTGTTTTGTGTGTCTTGCAGTGATGGCTGAGGGCTGATAAGGGGGAAGAGAGCAGAAAGGAGGATTTGAGCCGAGCTTCAGCAGAAACAAGTGTTGTGTGTGTATTTGAGAAGCTGAAAAGTGAAAAATTAAGTTTATTAAAATTGTCCACTGACATAAGAACCTTCCTGTCTCAGTGCTTCAGTGTCCACCCCAATTAGGGAACCATTATAGTCCAAGATCACTTTCTTAATGGGGCCTCTGCGGGGGCAAGCATTTGACTTGACTACTGCTATTTGGGAGAATCAAGCTCTGCTCCTTATTTCAGGCATTTGTTATGGAGATGCATAAGGTATTCGACCACATCTTCTGAGGCAAGGAAGCAGCCAGAAAATTACTCTCCCTCTGTCTAGGCTCCCACAGTGTGGCAAAGTATGCCATTGAGTTCCAGACAATGGCGGTGGACTCTGAATGGAACTCAGAGGTCCAACAAGGGGTATTTCTCAGCAGACTCAGTGACGCCCTGGCGCTTGTTGTCAGAGATGAACGTGAGGGGCTGGACGCCTCGATTTCCCTGGCTATCCATCTGGACAACCGCCTGAGGGAACGGTGTCAGGAAAGATAGGGATGACTTACCCAGACTCCACCATTAGTCTCACACCGTCAACCCTACCTCCATCAGCTCCAGCTTCTAGTCCCGGGTCTGAGCCCATGCAGCTCGGCCGAGCCAGACTTACACCCTTAGAGATCTAGGCACATGCAAGAGGGGTTATGTCTATACTATGAGCAGTCTATACCTGATCTCCCTCTGCCTGGTATAGCCAAAAGGCTTGCTTGTAGCAGTGGGGATCCTGGCGAGCCATACCCCTCAGTTCCCCATTTCACATTCGCAACTTCCTGCCATGATCTCATTCAACCAGGTCTCCTGGGTACTTCAGACATTCATTGATTTTGTGGCAGAAGGAAACTACATTGATGAGGCCCTCACTGAGCAGATTGGCATTCCTTAATAACTCCTTCCATCTCCACTCCAGGTCTATGCCTTCTACAGCCAGCTATTTTTCAAGATCACTCACCAGACTCCATCCATTCACCTTCTTCTATCCAGGAACCACAGAGAATCAGTGAGCTTCTACCTCATCTCCTCCCCTAGCACCTCCTTGATCCTCAGACACACCTGGGTCTCTTTGCATAATCCATTGGTGGACTGGGTTTCCAGCAAGGTGATCGGCTGAAGCCTTCACTGTCACCGCCACTGCCTCTCCTCTGCCAAGCCTTCCCCTGAGCTTTCTCCCACTTCACCACAATCCAAAAACCCAGATCTTTCCATGGTCCTCACAGTCTAACATGACTTGGGGAAGGTTTATAGTAAGACCCTATCCCTGTCCTTACCTCCACACCATCCCAATGTTTGTGCCATTAACCTTTTCCCTGGGTCTCCCCTACCATCCAGCTGCTTCTATAATCTGTCCTGGCTGGAGAGCAAGGCCATGCAAACATACATCCAGGACTCCTTGACTGCATCCACCCTTCTTCGTCTCCTGACTGCTTCTTTGTAAGAAAGAATGGATCTCTTTGTCCCATATTGACTACCATGGCTTGAACAACATAACCATCAAGAATAACCTCCTATTGCTCATTAGCTCTGCCTTCAAGAATCTACAGGGTGCCATCATCTTCACCAAGCTTAACCTCCACAATGCCCATCACTTAGTCTAGATTCACGAGGGTGACGAGTGGAGGACTGTGTTTTAATACTCCTCTGGGCCACTTCAAGTACAGAGTCATGCTGTTTGTATTCATGAACACACCATCAGCCTTAAAGAGTCTAGTCAGTGATGTCCTTGAGGATTGTATCAACCAGTGTGCATTTGTTTACCTAGATGACATCCTCATCTTCTCCTGCTGCTCCCAAGAGCATAAGGTCAAGGTACGCCAAATTATCCAGTTGCTGCTTGAGAACAAGTTGTACGTCAAGGTGGAGAAATACAAATTCCATGTCCCCTCTGTCTCATTCCTGGGGTACATCTTGGAAAGGGCAGTAAGGTGGTATAGTGGTTAGCACTGTTGCCTCACAGCAAGAAGGTTCTGGGTTTGAGCCCAGCGACCCAGCCTGTGTGGAGTTTGCATGTTCTCCCCATGTCTGTGTGGGTTTCCTCTGGGTGCTCCAGTTTCCCCCAGAGATCAAAAGGCATGCCATTAACATGGGGCAGCCTTGGGCTGAAGTGCCCTTGAGCAAGGCACCTAACCCCCAACTGCTCCCCAGGTACTGTAGCATGGCTGCCCACTGGGTATGTGTGTGCGCTCATTTCTCACTTGTATGTGCATGTGAGTGTTCACTGCTTCAGATGGGTTAAATGCAGAGGAGGAATTTCATTGTGTGCTTAAGTTTGTGCTTGAGTGCAAGTGTGACAAATAAAGGTTTCTTCTAAGTAATAATGAGTGTAGCTCCTAGATCAGAGGCTCACCACCAGCTTTAAGTATCTCGCTGGGGATGGAATCAGGTCCTGGTGCCTTGTCTGAAGCTAGTTGCTTGAGAGCCTTAACTTCTTCCTTAACTGGGGCCTATTCAAGGCAGGCAATTACTTCCTCTTGTGGAATGTCATCCTGAATGGTAGGGTCAGAGGTATTTTCTTGATTTAGAAGGTGTCATGATCCAGCCTGGAACTTGGAGAGTGCAGACTTCTTTCAAAGCCAAATGCTGCCACATTAGTGAAAGTGAAACTAAATCTGTCAAGCCATCCTGTGAATCAGATCCACTCCAAAATTTAATGGGTTCTTCCTTGGTCCATGCTACATCTTTCCACCAAGTTTCATGAAAATTGGAACTGCAGTTTTTGCATAATTTTGTTTGAAAACAAACAAACCAAAAATAGAACCTCTTTGGCAAAGGTATTTAAACTATAATAGTACATTAATGGGTAACTCTAAATTTCAGAGCACCCTCACTGAAAATTCAAGCAGCCTCATAGCACCAGCAAATATATATCTCTGGCACTGCCCCTGATGCCCACAACATTTGCTCCTCTGCCTTCACAGGAAGGAGATCCTGGCTAGCAAGCTACAGGCTACATAGTGTTCAAGCAGAATGTCACAACTTTACAGGGAGTTAATAGGATGCGGGTGAAGTTAAAACAATTAATTGAAAAACAGCTCAGATAAACACATCCAAATCAGTGAGCAGAAACATGGTCAAAAACATGCATAAACTAGGTGATCTACAAAGTGGACATCCAAGGCAAAGTTAGGGCATGAGACAAGAAAACAAAACACAGTCAGTCAACGACTTGAAACATGGAACAGGAATCATACAGCTTCGTAATCACAGGTAAGAATAACACTGATTATACTTCACCATGCATGAGTGTTCAATGTATCTTTAATGCGAGTCCATTAAGAGCCGAGATACAGAACAACTAATTGCTAACATCATGCGCTGCGTGGACCCACAGCCCATCCTGTGGGCGGTTATTGAAAAATGTAGTTCAGGGCTGTGAACCTAGAAGTAGCCGCTGGCACGGAGAGTGAGCGAGAGTTCATAACAGACCCCCCACCACCACCACCACTAGAAGACGTAACTCCTGGCATGCCAACCAATGCTACGAATAAGTGGACTAGGGCTTCTGTGGAAGGACCTGATGCTGAATAATGCCCCATAGGTTTTTGGCCTGGGTAAGGGTTAGGTGTGGGGCATAGATAAGGCAAGGGCATGGACTCAGGCCTAGGCATGATTAAGGATTCACAGCAGATGGAGTGACATCATCCTTAAAGCCAAGAGGCAGGGTGAGGTCCTTATCCTCAGTGTTAGGAAGCAGAGTGACAATGTCATCTTCAAAGCTAGGAGGCAGAGCAATGATCTCATCCTTGCAGTCAAGAAGTGGCGTGACATCATATTGAAAGCTAGGAGGTAGAGAAGATCTTGTCCTTGCAGTCAGGAAGTGGAGTGATCATGTCGTCATCTTCGAAGCCAGGTGGAGGACTGATCACAGGAGTGAAAGCCACACAATCAGCCTCTGGAGGGAGCTCTGGAATGAATGCCTCCCTGTTAACCTCTGGAGGGATCTGTGGAGTGAAGACTTAACACAAATTGCTAAGTGTAGGCCTAAGACATTTTTTGCCACAGTTAATAGCCTTGTGCATGCTCTGGGTCTGTTGACTTGTGCAATTTCATTCTTAAACATTTCATAAATAAGATTAAATCAATTTACAACACTTTTACTGTCTTAAACACTTCTCCTGATGATACCCTTCCAGAACATTTACCTTAGCTATTGTCTAGCTTTACTCCTATTACTCCAGCTGATGTATCTGAATTTATTAAGAAATCTAATTCCTCCTTCGGTCAACTCAATCCTGTTCCTATTTCTCTCCTTAAATATTCCATGACTTCTGTTATCCCTACTCTTGCAGCTTTTATCAACTGTTCTCTTACCTCTGGGATCAGTCTTACCAATCCTCAAAAAACCCTGCCTCAACCCAAATAACTTCAATAATTATAGGCCCATTTCTAACCTAACTAATTGCAAAATATATTATGAGGGTTGTTGCTTACCAGCTACAGTCTTTATCTTGATTTAAACAATATTTATGAAACATTTCAGTCTGGTTTTTGACCATTATGTTACGTTGTCATTATTCTGCTCGAAACATGCAGTGCTGCACTGAGAATGAGGAAGAGTTCATAACACGGAGTTGGCCCTACTGGAAGGAAGTCCAATCCAGCAATGTCCTACTTGGTCCCACAACAATCCAAATAAGAGGTGGTATAGAAAATGCTATCTACGAAAGCATTTAAAACATCCAACAGTAGGATTTAAACACTTTCTACATGCCCTATGTAGACAAACTCAAGCACATAAAGCAGCCTACCTCTCCACCCTGAGAACTTTTTTTATTTTTTAAATCAGCCAAAGCATTGAGTAATCTGATTACAGATGGTACAGATCACGAATCACCTGTCTCTTATGATAAAACATTTCTATCCTATCTCTTTCAGGATGACAGTTACCCCATCCACAGAGCATAGGAGTTCACTGAGTATTTTGATGTGAAAGAAAACTATGTACAAATCAGATAATGGATATAAAAAAAACCCCTGACAAACAGTGGGGGGAAGAAGGAAAAGGAAAAAGAAAAAACAAAAACTATAATACTATTTGGGGTATAAAGCAAGTTTTAACAGTATGGAGCAATTTGAATTTGGAAGAGGATATTATAGACATATCCTACCTTCCACAATGGGTAAGGTGGTAAAGGAAGCAGAAAAATAAAGATCGCAGTTTGAGAATTGCAATTCACATTCCAAGATGCCAAAGCAGACTACTGAGCTGGATAGACATGCTCTAGATCATGCCCTGGCCAAGATCCATACCTTGGTGTGAAACTGTACCTCAAACTCTCACGCATAGCAGAGGCATGTCTTCTTGTCCCTGCCATGTCTGTTCTGGATAAGACAGAGTCTTTTTTTCCACCTGTAGCAGGCCATTTAGTAAAAATGCTTTGGATCCTTTCTACTTCCTAAATAAGTGGGTATACTTTTATTCATTTATTTTATACGCTATATGGCCAAAAGTATGTGGCCACCTGACCATCACCCCCCCATATGTGGATCCTCCCCAAATTGTTTCCACAGCACACAATTGTCTACAATGTCTTAATATGCAGCAGCTTTGATATTTTCCTTTTAACTGGAACTAAGGGACCAAAACCTTATAATGCCCCCGTGCACAAAGGTTGGTACGGAAGAATCCAGGAGCCTGAACAAAGCCCTGATCACAACACCTTTGGGACAAATTAGAACACTGTCTGCATGCCAGGACATCCTGTCTGACACTAGTGCCGGACCTAAAACATCAAAGAAGTGGTGAAATTTATAATGAGATGTTCAACAAGCACATATGGGTGTGATCTGTCAGGTGTCCACATATGCATGGCCATATAGTATACCAGATTCAATGTATTATACACGTGTTATCAATGTGTCTAAAAAGCCCACTTTACTCAAGGTTTCTACATTGTAGTTTAAGGAAACACTTGCCTGAAATAGATTGAATAGATTATCACAGGCTTTGTGAACTAGTGGCATTACATCTTTATTGCAGTACTGTTGTACTGCATTGTACAATGCACATTAGACAAATTATGTAAGCACTGTGATTGTGTGTCAACCATCAATTCAATCCACATTGCATGCACTACTGATATGACAGTGTGCTTATTTTTATTAAGAAAACTATTGTGCAAATGTATACCTGTGTCAGTGAAACATGGGACAGACAATGCCGGACCAGTTCAATAAAATTTCAAATTTATGATAAAATATAAGATTTTATATTGCAGGCATATAGCCTATCTATGAGAGAGAGAGAGAGAGAGAGAGAGAGAGAGAGAGAGAGAGAGAGAGAGAGCACAAGTGTATATGTAGCACTTAATAAATAACA
>JANZLB010000001.1:29012149-29026314 GCA_026167865.1 Notarius quadriscutis | reverse complement strand
CACACACACACACACACACACACACACACACACACACACACACACACACACACACACACACACACCTATGGGCAATTCAGTTAACCCAGCCTGCATATCTTTGGACTGTGGGGGAAACCAGAGCACCCAGAGGAAACCCACACAAACACGGGGAGAACATACAAACTTCACACACAAAGGCCCCTATTGGCCACTGGGCTTGAACCCAGAACCTTCTTGCTGTGAAGCGGCAGTGCTAACCACTACACTACCGTGATTCAGATCACAACACATGAAATAATGATAATGGGCACACACACACATATACACACACACACATCTACCTTTGTCCTATATATACTGTAGAATATGGCTGCTCTGCAACCATGCAGAGTTTTGTTTCTTGTCAAACACACCTAATCCAGCTTCAAGTCTTTACATCTGGATATTATAGCCAGATGTATTGGCACTAAACAAATGCAATTGTCCTATAGAATATTCACCACACAGTGCACACTACATCATGCTATCACAAACCATTATAATGCCAAGAAACCAGGAGCTACTGCTAATCTTTGCATCATGACATTTATGTCCAGGTCTTGAATGTCAAATGTAATAGCATTCGGTTAATACATTTAACCAAACAATGTCTGTGTAGTTTGTCCACATGGATCTAAGCCGTGCATGAGCAGCATCAAAAAAGTAATTCACACCTGATCATTTACACCGACTTTCCATGATGTCGAAGAAACAGACACACTTCTTATCAACAAAACACCACTCACAGCTCTCGCTGTCTTTTCTAATCCTCCAAAACAAGAAAGTCTTCATAGAAAATAGTGAAAAAAATCGCAGGTTCTGAAGAACAAACCACTCTAGCCACAGTCCGTACAGGAGTAACCTTCAGTTTGGTAAACTTCTAAACAAAACTACTTCAATAATCTAAAAACCTTAAAATTATCACTAATATTCCTAAATGATTATGATGCTTAATAATTAAGTTTTTCCTTTTCTCTGGTAATGTAATCAGACCAGGAAATTTCAGCTGCCAGTCAAGGTTCGGTACATGCAGAAACAAGAGGATATTAAGATCCAAATATAATATTATTCTCCCTGGGCCACATTAATATGCATGCAGATTATTGGCATGATTACTTTAACCATATATTAAGGCAAACAGAAATTAGCCAAAGCACTAGGGGAATAGCAGTGCAAAGGCACATTTGCAAGAGTGAATTGGCCTGTCAGGCTGTTGAATCTACAAATACCAGTGTTGAGACTCAAACTGCAAGCTACAGCACCAAGATCGAAAGCAAAAGTTAAGGCTTTTTTCTTTATCATGGATACCACTTGCATCCAGACACACACTTTGCCAGCATTAAGCTAGCATTGTACGTATCCTTCAGAATTCAAAACGATGCAGTGTTATGCCCACTATCTTTAACAATCTGTCAAAGCTTTTGTTACGTGCTTGGAGAATTCAGAACCCCTGCTTACTTTTGCAAGGCCTGCTGAGATGAAGCTGTTGTGACAGGCTTCACTTGATGAGATGTTCAAGGAAACCACAAACACTGCTTTGATCTGTTGATAGGTGTAATCAGCAGGCTACAGTATTTCATGGTAAATTTGGACTTTTTTTGTTGAAAAACTAAACTTTTGAACATATCCTTGACAAAGTCAAACAAACAAAAAATTAGCTCCCAGCTGAGATTCGGGTACAATGTTAACTTTGAATGTACCGATGGATCTGGTTGAAAGATATTCAGTGTGGATTAAAACTCAATTAAAAGTACAAATTGCTTGTGTTTCCCTATGTGCTTAGCACATACAAACAGTCATGTCCTAACACCGTCCTTGCTATGCACCAGTTCCCAGGAGTGCACAGCCAACTGATACAGCGAGATATAAACACCTGCCCCCAACTCATTTTCTCAGGGAAATTGGCTGAGCAACACTTAATTAACTAATTGAGGTCAGCGAGGTCTAAACAATGTTGATGATGTTAATCAGAAGAGGTCAATAGATGCACTGTGTATATTTGATCATAGAAAATGAAACTTAGGACCTAGTGAAGCAAGGTCTGTTAGAAAGCAGGAAAAGAAGTACTTGGCCAAAGACATGAGCTGGTAAGTATGCAACATGGTACATACACAGGGCTAAAAATACAACCTTCTGAAACATCAATTTAACACCACCAGTATTTTAGAAGGCGGAACCCGAAGTACAATCTCATTTTATTTCATCTGAAGCAGAATGTTCTGCACAGACAAGTTGATATCTAAGATACCTTCAAAAAGTTCATTAACAAGATGTCTTGTCTTATCTTCTGGAATAAGTGGATCTTCTTGTGAGGAGGTCAAAAGAGATTTATTCATCTTCCGTAATTGCTTTATCCAAGTCATGATCACAGTGGATCCAGAGTATGGGGTGTCGTACACAACTGATGCCTACGAGCAATTTAAAATTTTAGGAGACGGGAGGAAACCTGAAAACCCAGAGTAAACCCAAATGGCCCTGTACCTAACATGTGAAACTCCACACAAACAGTAATTTAAACTCAGGAGCTGTGAGGCAGCAAGGTTACCCACTGCTCCACCGTGTTGCCCAGACAGAGACCCCACAAAACAGGAAGACAGCCAGTGATGGAGAGGTTCAACATCCTGAGAGTCAGACTAAATGACAACAAATGAGGCTCAAACTACTAAAAAACAATATATTATTTGTAAAACATTAGCCAGCCTATAGGTAGACATTATTAGACATCCACTATTTCAGGTATGTTAACACACACATTGAATTTGGTTCTGGCTGTTGGTGACTCTCAAGCATTCATCCATCTATTATCTATACCGTTTATCCATCAGGGTCACGAAATCCCAGCTGACTTCGGACAAGAGCTGGGGTACACCCTGGACAGGTCACCAATCTTCTTCTTCTTCATCTTCTTTCAGCTGTTCCTGTTAGGGGTCACCACAGTGGATAATGTCCCTCCATCTCCTTCTGTCCTTTATATCTTTTTCTGTAGCACCAACCTTCCCCTTTACCACATCCATAAATCTTATCTTTGGTTTTCCTCTTTTCCTTCTACCTGGCAATTCCATCTCCAGGATTCTTTTCCCAATAGACCCCAGATCTCTCCTCTGTACGAGTCCAAACCATCTCAATCTCAACTCTCTCACTTTGTCTCTAAGCTGTCCTACATGTCCTGTCCCTCTAATATTCTTGTTTCTAATCCTGTCCAACTTTGTTACTCCTAATGAAAATCTCAGCATCTTCAGCTCTGCTCCCTCCAGTTCAGCCTCATGTTTTTTTGTCAGTGCCACTATCTCCAAACCATACAACATCGCTGCTCTCGTCTTGGACACTTTCCCTTTTACTCTTGCTGGTACCCTTCTGTCACAAATCACTCCTGACACTCTCCTCCATCTATTCCAACCTGCTTGCATGCTCTTCTTCACTTCTATTCCACACTCACCATTACTTTGTACAGTTGGCCCCAGATAAAAGAAAGTCCTCTTCATAATCTGCATAGTTGATTTGGCATGAATTTTACGCCGGCTGCCCTTCCTGACGCAACCCTCCCCATTTATCCGAGCTTGGGACCGGCACTAAGAATCCACCGGCTTGTGCAACCCCAGTGGCTGGATTGCAGGTCACCAATCTATCACTGGTCTATCACAGAGACAAACAGCACTCACATTCACATCTATGAGCAATTTATTGTAGCCAGTTTACCTAATATGCATGTCTTTAGAGGACACCCATGTAGGGACGAGGAGAACATAGAAAAGAGGTTCAACCCTGAGGTTCAAACCCACTATCGTGTCACCCTCCTGCTCAAGACAATACTGTATACAGACAATGTATATAATTTACAGACAATACACAAGATAGATGCAATATACAGACTGTATAAAAGACCAACAATACATACATAGAGTGTAAGTGTGTATGTGGTATAATGTGTCTACAGATAGTAATGTGCCTCATATATAGGAATGAATTTATGATGTATGAGTATTTGTATTGTATAGTACAGTATTTGTAGATGTGAAGCAGGGTGTAATAACTATCTGAAGAAATAAGAGTAACTATGGCATAACAGATGACTCTGGTCAGCTATTAAAGAAGGTGATGGCATACAGAAAGAAACTGATCCTGTTTCACAAACATCTTGTTCAGAAAGAATTCAGATGCCTTCACTTTTTGCACAATTTATAGTAATATAGATTGAATTTAAAATGGAGGAAATGTATTTTTGAGAGGTTCTGCCAGGAAGAATAGGAGAAATCCAGGTATTTAAAGCTTGTAGAGACTTGCCCAAGAAAACTCAAATCTGTAATTGCTGCCAAAGGTGCTTCTAAATGCTTCTATCATGGATCAAATACTTATCAAAATGAAAGACTTCATTTTTTTTATTTTCAGTAAATTTGCAAATGTATACAAACAATAAATTGTTCAAAATGTAACACAGCAAAGAAAATATGTTCCTTTTTATTTTTTTTCTTGGTGCTTTATTTAAAAAAAAAATCAGAGCTGCTATTTGTAAGCAATATCAAAACAACTATCCTATGCATAGTTTAATACTCAGTGATGGATCAGTATTCATTCTATTGTCAACAAAAAGCTATTTGGCCCAAAACCAGCTCAAGGGCCCTTGAACACAATGTCCTCTCTTCTTCTGTCTCACTGTCTGTCTAGCTGCGTCTGCCAGACAGTGAAGGGCAGAGCAAGTGAAAATGAAATGCACAGTCGCAGCACTGCAATTTAGCTAGCAAATTGTAAGAAAGTGGAGAGAAAAGCAGCTCCCAATTACGCTGGCTGATAGAGATACATCATCATTATGTCATTTCAAAAATCATAAGGTCGAACATCATGCCATGATGAACAGCAGCCAGTGGCAGAGGCGAGAAGAAATCAAAGCGAACGAGCGAGAAGGGGAGTGGAGAAATGAGAGCGCATGCATGCATGCAAACGCTGTTCCTTTCCTGACAAAGTTTTTTTCCTTCCTCTTTTCTGAAACTGTCTCTGACAATCAAACACATATTTCAAATTGAACTGTCACACGGAGCTCATCTCTGAACTGTGAGAGTAATACATCAACATTCTCTCCTCATGGAGGGAAGATAAGCTGTAGACATGTGAACAGAACGATAGGAGGGGTCATTTCTCTGTCTATTCATCCTCCTTTCCTCCCTCTTACTAGTCATCCATGCTAATTACAAGCTTTGACTGTAATCCTAGGAAAAGCCATGAGTGTCTGTATAGGACGGCTGACTGTGGTGTTTTCTGAATTCTTTCTTAGCATGTTTGGAGGACACATTCAGGCAGAATTACTGCCAACATGTCCTAGGAGCCTGCTACGGTACTTGTCATATACAGTCCGGATCTGACCCTTGTGGCCTGCCACAATCTAAACACCTTTCTGGCCCTTTTTGTCTTCCACTTTCCTTATTAGGTTATAACCTCTTGTTTTTATATTGTCTGATGTGTTAGTTTTGTGGGTTCCCTGTTTGCACCTATAAGCCCTTTGTCTTGAGCTACTGTATGAGGTTTTTTTTGTTTGTTTGTTTGTTTGTTTGTTTTCCTGAATCCAGTCTCCTGGGAGTCCCCTGTATCCCGAACCTTACCTGTGTTCTTACAGTTTCTAGTTTTATTTTATCAGTTGACCTTGTGACAGCCTATACTCTGAACTCATTTGTAAACATGCTATAAGTAAGTGAAAGTGTTTTACCTTTCCCACTCACCCACAATAGGTTTATTGGTTTATAAAAAGCAAATCTGAAGGACAAACTTGCACCCTGGTGAGTAAATGTACATTTCTCAGTCTGTAGGTAAGCAGATCGATAGACCGACCGACCGACAGAGTATTTGATTGATCCCTGAGGGAAACTGTTTTGTTACTGTTGTACAATAAACAACAGAAATGACAAGAACACAGTCTATGTATAGACAACATACTTAGTAAATAAAATTAATTAAGAATAAAATAAAACAGTCGTAACAAAAGTAATTAAAGTGGTTGTAGTGCAGGTGATGATCATATGGTGACAGTCATTAGCAGTGGCAAACCGTTACGATTAGAGCTGGGACTTAGCTCAGCCAAAACTTAGCCAGACACAACAAAAAAGCAACAGGGCAAAGGATTTTGCAAGGGATTAGCAGCAAGCTGCCAGGTCACTCCATTGTGTGCAGCTGTCAATGATTTTAAAAGTGACTAAGTAAATTACACAGGGAAATGGATACTTAAATCTGAGTGAAAAATACTGCGGTGAGCGTGCATGGGAGAAGTGTCTGGAGACAGAAACCTTAATTTCTCGGTCGTTAGCCTGTGCTCCTTGCTCTTGATAGCACTGGCTTGACTGCTTTATTAGCATTCACTAACACTACTGATGAACGCTACACTGGCTGGAAAGTCACTTAACTGCTGTGCTGACTGTGCTGATTCACGGTTAAGCTAGCGTTGGTCTTCGATAAGGCCTAAGGTGATAAATTATTGGTCCCTCCCACTATAAATCAAAATCTGATTGGTTAATTTATCTGTCACTTCCTACATAAACATACACTGCCATAACCTTCTGTCCCGGCAATGAAGTCCTAACCAATGAGTGAGCCAGCTCTAAACTCTTCTCAGCCTAGAGACAACAAACAAAAAATAATCTCATTGGATAACTCGATTTTAATGTTTTCAGGACAGTAACCCTTTCATTTCTGAAGCAGATTTGATAGAAAATGAGGCCAAATTAGAAGAAAATAATTATAATGAAATTATGAAGGGATTTAAAGAATGAAAGAAATTAAGTAGAACATTTGAAATGCTGATATGTTTGGGCTTCTCTGAAGGCCTAGAAGGTCCTGACAGTTCCCCTCTGCTCATTAGAATGTGTTCATGAGAGAAAGAATAAACAATAATAAGCAGTCAGGAGGCTATAGGACAAACTGCGATGACATTTAAACCTGCATCCAGAAACCATCCATGAAAGACTTCCTTCCTAAGCCCCAAAACAGTCACTGTGGAGCCTGAGCTGACTCTGTCCAAATCTCAATATCTTATCATCCTGCAGTCCTGGAGCTTTTTCATTTTGTATATACAGGTTTTGCTAGAGTAGACAATATAAGAAAGATACTTTGACAAAGCCATTTTTCACTATGTATCGATGTAGCAAAGTGGGTCACTGTGTTCCAATACAGTGATTACAAATCTTTTTAAGGATGCCACTGAAAAATAAAAGAATGAAACCCAAACCATAATAAAGAACAGAAAATAGGTTGAATGTCCTTGTAAGTCCTAATCACCAATATCAAAATGCTATAATCAGCTAGCGTGACACACACTGTGTGTGCAGGTCACACACCAAAAAACACTAACACACTCCCAAACAAACACAGTGCTGTGCAAAAGTCCCATTGGTGACATACCCACTAAAAATAAAAAATCACATGTTACCATGATTTAGTAAAGGGTGGGAATGAGATCCTAATGCTTGGCCACGGCTTAGTAATGCATGAGAATGAGATCAATGAGTCAAGGGAATGAGAGGGAATGAAAAACTGTTGCACAGCCACATATTAATAACACGTGATCATTGTGTTGAGCTTACCAGCTAGTCCGTGCATACACACAGGGTTGTTTTTTACAGTAACTACCACATGCTTGTAGGAGAAAATGAGCTACTGCTTGTCTGTTAGTTAAGATGTAGACAGTAAGTTTAAATGTACTATTTGTTATTAATTAAATAACAGCGATTTTATGACAGCAACTGAATTTTATGTAAGGCCCATTGTATAATTATGGGTACATTTCAAGGGTTGAAAGAAAACAAAAAATTAGTCATTGTCCACTCTGTTATCGATAAACTGGGCAATCCATTAACAGAATTGACAATAACAGAGCTGACATTTTCTGCCATTTTGTGTCTTAATGCCACATGCTAACCTCAAACTAGCTACCACATGGCATGTATAAAAACAGAATTTTATGGATTTTAATCATATTATTGTTTTAAACAATGAGTGAGAGATTGACTCCAATATCACAATAACAGATTTGATGAATAATTAATCTACTGTTGATGTATCCTTAATATTTTGTTCAAATTAATGAGAGAAGAAACACAACATACCTCACTGCCTTTCTGAAGTTTCCCATCAGAGGAAGTGACATCTCTCGGTGCAGGTGTCATGCATATTATTAAGTCATTGTGGATTTTATGCGGTTTTGTAACAGAGTTAACAGAGTTGACAAGAACATTGGGACGGGTGAAAAATATATATTTTTATTACTGTAATTTCACATAATCCATAAAATAGACTTTCTATGCAATTGATTTTATAACAGTTAATAGAATAAGCCCCAAAAAACAGATTGTCACACTGAATCACTTCATGTTTATTCAGGTTGAATGTATGAATCAGTAGTTGAAGACAGCCAATCATGTGGGAGGTGGGAGTCATTTAGTTAATGTTTTATGGATAAATTGGGTCTAAAATGTACATCAAGCATTGCTATTTGTGAAAGTTTGTCATAATTTGCATTATTGTTCAAAACTGATTCAATAAAGATTTATTTTGTGGAAAATAAAAAGTTTATTGGAGTTGGAGACGCAAAATGTACCCCGAATTCTAGAATGACCTAAATACTTTTCTTTACAGAAAGTTTCACCACATCAACAATTATATATTTTTCTTATTTAAATAACACATTTAAAAAAACTGTTTACTGTTACTCTGAATCTTTAATACAAATATCTATGAAATAACTAATATTAATGTATGAGAACAAGTGCATGAATATAAACCTGTGATTTGCCTTGCAGCCAGAGCTACTGTCTGAGCTGCTGTTCTAGAAAATTAGTCAACACCTAACCAATTTGAGAATTCAGCAGAGCTGTGGTATATTAAATATATTTGAATATGTTTGTATATATTGCTCTGATTGCGCTGAGGCATTGGAGTTGGCCAGAAATGTTACAGTACAGAGACAGATCAGTTCTACCCACAGGCATTGTAAGACCTTTTCACAGAGATGAACAATGATGCTTTTTATCTTCTGTGCTACACTCCAGTGATTTGTTTTCATGCATTGTGTCTAATTCCCACTCTCTGTGAACATCTCTGTGTTTGTTCTGTTGAAAAGTATGGTGCTGTTTATCTCTCTTCTGGATATTTTTATAAATCGTTCAAAGATTAGATGTAAAGCAAGATTTTTGATCTGCTTTGCACAATACAAACACATAAATCGAGCTCCACAGAGAGTTGTTTGTGATTCAGAGCTTGATCTTATGCGAGCTTCAAAGTGACAGATTGATGTCTTTGCTGGACATCAGCGGAGCTTTTTGTAGACACACACCTTTTCAAATTTATTTGGGCAAATATTGTAGTGACAATTTAAAAAAGGCTTGAAAAACAGGCTGTCAAACACCGTTCCTCAGACTTAGAAAGAAGACTGACAACGTAAAGCTTTTTCTGTGTATCCCTTAGGAAATATTTTGGCTAAGATTTGACCAAAATTAACCCAAACTTTTAACCAAAATTAGACCTAATTTTAGCTTGGTCTGTTGACCAAAATTAAACCTTAAAAATAAAGACACAATATTTAAATTTTGGTCAAGGGTCCTTTGGTCTAGTGTTAGAAAATTTTGGCTTGATTTTGATACTTTTTTTTTGATCATCTTTGTCTCATATGTCAGCCATAGTTTACTGTTTACTGCAGATTTGTTAGCTAGTTCAGGAGTGCTACCCAGAGTGGACATCAAGGACACAGAGGAATTCCCACTCAATCATCCACACATATGGGCAATTTAGAGCAGTCAGTTAACTGAACCACCTGTCTTTGGACAGTGGGGGAAACCAGAGCACTCAAAGGAAACACACAAGAAGAACGTGCAAACGCCACCCAAAAAGGCCCTTGTCAGCCATGAGGTTTGAACCCAGAACCTTCTTGCTATGAGGCAACAGTACTAACCACTGCACCATCCCAGTTTAACCTTTGTTAGGCTTTGGTAGACTTCCAGTGGCTCAGCGCTTGGCAACAAAATCAGATGACTGCAACAAATCTTTGTCAGCATACCTTCATGTGTAATCTCATCATCGTGCCTTATTATAAGGACTTCCATATTTAATATTCAGTTGCACACTCTACATGTAGATTGAACATTAAAAAAAAGAATTGAATCACCTTATGTTATGTCACCAGGGACACCTAGACTTTATTGACTGAAAAATTGTGGAACCAAAAGATAACTTAGAGATATACAGCACCATGTAAAAGTCTTAGGCACATGTAAAGAAATGCTGTCGACCAAAAATGGCTTAAAAATAATGAAATTAAATGTTTCAACATTAAAAAAATACTACAAAGAGCAGTAAGCCATAATAAATGAAACAAAGTCAATATTTGATATGAGATGACCCTTTGCTTTAAAAAATAAATAGTAGTCTAAGGTACAATGAGTGTAGTTTTATAAGGAAATGAGCTGTATGTTTTACTGAGCATCTTGCAGAACCAGCCATGGTTCTTCTGGACACTTTGACTGTCACACTTACTTTTTAATTTTGCAGCAAAACCCAGTAGCCTTCATTATGTTTTCCTTTTTAATCTGAAACATGGTCTCTTATGTAATATGTTGCTCAGATACAAACTTTTTTCTGTCACATTTAATTTTGTGCTGGAAAATGAACATTTGGAACTATAAAAATTTTTTGTACTGACTCAATAATATAGAAGTCATAAAATAGAAATCTATAACAAAGTTTGTATGAAAAAATAGGGTGCCAAAGACTTTTGCACAATACTGTATAATAAATGTACACGTATGCATTTTTCAATAAACAAAAATTACACTCATTCATACTGCCATGAATATCTGGGTAGTTTTCAATCAAAGAAAATTCTGAAAACCAACTACTGAAGTTCAACAAGGGTTCTGGTCTCTGGATCTAAGGATATTTTCAAAATCAGATTAACACTGTATATCATCTTGGTAATATATATTACTAGGGTATGTACATGTATATACAACTGTATATGAATGTACCTTTTACAAATAATCCATCACTGAAAATATCAGAACACACCAATAATGATCTTGCTGGACATCAACAACAACAATTCAAGACATTTACCACTGCTCTGTGTATGCAATTTTCTTACATTTTCTCATTTGATGGCACTTCGAAAATTTTCAGTCCTCCAACTCTGGACTTGTAATTATTTAGCTCAGAATGGAGAATTCTCTTGACTGAAATTTGGTCAAAGGATTGCTTTTCATTCCTGAGAGTATAAGCTAGAACAAAATTTGGTCAACTGAGCAAGGTTGTAAAGCAAAATTTGGCTTCGGGACACAAGCCAAAATTTGATTATGGCTTAATTTTGTACTAATTTTGGTTAAAGAACAGGGCTGGCTTACTTACTTACTTAACTGCATCCGGCAGAACATGTATCATGTTTTCTATTAGCAGAAATACTGTGATGACTTGCCAGGACTCTCACAGGCGCAGTACCCCACTGTTGGAGGCAGTGTTCCCTTATCATTGATCTAATAATTGATTCTTCCACCAGATAAACGAGCAATGAAAACTGAGACATCTGTTTATTGTTCACTTCGCAGCACAATCACCATTCCTGCTTCCCAAATGGATCCTTGCATAACTCTGCACGGGTGGCAGCCAGGGACTATGCCTCACCAAAGGGTAACCCAGGATTTAGTCCAGGACTGCTTATTCAATATATTTGCAGCTAACTGTCATATCTGAAGGCCATTCCTCTATCCGCCACCTGAGGACCCGGTGTATGGGAGTTATCTTCTCCACAAAGAACAGGGAATAAGCTATATTTAAGTCTAATTTTGACTAAAATTTGGTTTATACAACCTAAATTATTTCATACAGGGTGGTCTCTGGCACATTGTTACCACTACTGACATTATATTTGATAACTGCTATTGTTCCTGTGTGGGTGACTTAGTTGTGTTGAAGCAAGACAGTGTCCTTGAAATGAATGAAATGGACATAAATCAGAGTTGTTGTTTTTGTGTGTGTGTGTGTGTGTGTGTGTGTGTGTGTGTGTGTGTGTGTGTGTGTGTTGAATTTTGGGCTGTGAAGGAGTTTAACACAGTAAGTGGTAAACAGCATAGATTATTATAAATGAACAGGAGGAAAACTGATATCAACTACATCTTGCTGCAGAAATCTATAAGGATCAGAGTTCTGTGTGTGTGTGTGAAATTATTGTGTGATATTTATGAATTGCTAAAGGAAAATGCTACTACAGAGATTTTTACATGTGTTTGTACATGCCAGGAAACAATATCAGAGAACTAGCTGAAGGCATAAGAAAACCACAAATATGGAGAAGATTCTGTGTCAAACGCACTGGGAGGAAAACATGAAATGCAAGATGCAAATGTTCAGATAATGTGCCACACTGAAAAACAAAACCTTCATCTTCTTTTTCTTTGTCTTTTTACTCCTCAGTGCATAGCAATCATGAGATTTCATTTTAAAAATTAAATACTGTCAGAGGTGAATATTATGAACCACTGAGCAATCTATACCACTGCATTGCATTCCAATGTGTGATTCCATTTATATCAAATGCACAAACTGTAGTTATTGCTTTACATTCGCTTTTTAAGATGCTGACTTTGGTCAGACTTTTGGTCCCTGACTTTTGGTCTGACTTTTGGTCCTTGTTGCACTGCATTTCCTTTTCATGACTGCATTGCACTCGTGTGATGCTAAAATACAATCGATGACCCATCACAGCTCTAAGCCAGGCTTGTAGTACTCGAGTCCAGGACAGACTCGAGTCTGACTTGTGCCCTAATTTTAAGGACTCGTGACTTGACTTGGACTTGAGCACTGATGACTCGGACTTGGTCTCAGACTCGTGCATTAACTGCATTTGGACTCGTAAATTGTAGACGAGGACTCTGATTTTTTCTTTATTTTTTGTCACATGCCATAATAATTTGGCATAAGATATTTATATCTACATTAATTTTTATACTAATTTTGTGCAAGAGAATGCACATTCACCTGTTCATACATCATGTTCAGGAACAAACTAATCTTAATGGCGCTAAAATGCCTGGAGAGAACACCTCTAGGATTGTCCGCTTTGCTTATACAGACTTCTCGTGCAGTGGGAAAAAAATGCACTGCTGTGTGCTCCATATGTAGAAGAACTATCGATTAGACGACGGGGACAACCTCGAACTTCAATCATCATTTGGCAAGACTCCGCCCAGAGAAAGAAGGGACACGCTATGTTCATTGCCCTGTTGATAGCAGGGCTTGCTTGCTGAGTGATGAACTAGCTAGTGTTAATCCTCTCTCATGTTATTTGCCCTGTTGATAGTGGGTGGGGTTTGCTGAGCGATGAACAAGCTTTTTTTTTTTTTTTAATCTGTAGCTTATTAACTAAAATGGGGCAGTCAGGCAGTAACATTAGTCCAACACAGCAGCAGAGATGCTTTCAGATAAACGCAGCAACAGCCACCATCAAATGGTGCGGCTGGAGTCTTGTTCTCAGACTCAACTCGGATCAATAGTGGAGTTGACTCGGACTTGACCACTGGGGACTCGAGACTTGAGGTTTCGTGACTCGACTACAATGCTGATCAGAACAGGAAAAAATATCTAAGTAACTTTCTCTCAAGAAACAAGATGGCTACAGCAGCTCAAATCAGCACTCTTTACAAACATGGTGAGCTGAAAAGCATCTCGCAACCTTCTGAACAGCAGAAGATCACATGGGGTTCCACTTTTGTCAGCTAAGAACAGGAATCTGAGACGATCATGGGCACAGAGCCTGGACAGATAAAAGATAGTCTGGTTTGAAGAATCCCTGCTGCAGATGGTAGGCTCAGAATCTGGCATCAACAGCACGAATCCATCCTGTGTCAACTGTTCAGCCTGGTGGTGTAATGGTGGATGTTTTCTGGGCATACGCTGGACATAATGACTAACATCTTAGAATGCTGCATGATAAGACAACATGTCACAAAGTTGGTGTCACTCAAGCTAATTCCATGAAGATGACAATAGATAAATGTTGCACTTGTAGCATTTACAGGCTGCAGCGTGCAGAAATCTCATCTCATGATCTCTAGCCGCTTTATCCTGTTCTACAGGGTCGCAGGCAAGCTGGAGCCTATCCCAGCTGACTACGGGCGAAAGGC
>JANZLB010000001.1:28395394-28411960 GCA_026167865.1 Notarius quadriscutis | reverse complement strand
CCAGATGGACCCCACTTGGTAGGATGAAGGTTAAATATGTGTCAGGGTGCAGGCACTTATGGATGCATGTCCAGGGAAGAGCTGGGAAGCAAACTGGAAACAAAGCCAAAACATGAGACTAGAATCAAGGTCATGGGACAGGCAAGGGTTGATCGATCGGTAGATGGGGCAATGTGAACAGGGCTAGCGAATCACGAGAAAGATATGAGAGCGAGGGTCGAGAACACAATAAAGTAGGCAGTAGAATTAAGGTTCAGTCTGACAGGAATGAACACTGAATGATACTCCACATTGAGTGAGAGTGGGAGAGGTGTTTATATAGCACGGGCTGATGAACCAGGAAACAAGTAACGGGTGTATTTAATAACAGGTGATAGAGGGTGCTGTGGTTCGTGGGTGCAGTAGTTCTGAGCAGCCATGTTTGTAGTTGGGTTTGGACTGGTGCTCTCGACAGCATTACTGACAATATGTTACATCTAGGTAATAGTATTTGTAAGCATGGTATTAACTTCCACTATTATACTGATGACACACAGATGTATGTTTCAGCAAAGCCAGATGAGAGACACCAGCTTAATAAACTTGAGGAATATGTAAATGACAATAGACACTGGATGGTTATTAACTTCCTTTTACTTAATTCTGACAAAACAGAAGTACGTGTATGAGGACTGCATGCGGCTAGAAGTTAGTATTTTGATTAGGTAGTACAACCTCAATTACAAAAAAGTTGGGACTCTGTGTAAACTGTCAATAAAAACAGAATGCAATAATTTGCAAATCATAGAAAGCCTATATTTCATTGAAAATAGTACAAAGACAACATATCAAATGTTGAAACTGAGAAATTTAATTGTTTTTGGAAAAATATATGCTCATTTTGAATTTGATATGAGCAACACATTTCAAAAAAGTTGGGACAGGGCATTTTTACCACTGTGTTGCATCAAAGTCAAGGTCAAGGCTATTTTTATTGTCATTTCAACCATATACAGTTGATGCCGTAAACAGTTAGAATGAAATAACATTTCTCCAGGACCATGGTGCTACATTCAACATCACAGGACTACAAATCTACAAATAACAAAGTACAAGAGTGCAGTGAGTGAAAACATTGCAAACAATAACCTACATACAGCATAAAGTGCAAGAGTGCAGCAAGTGCAAACATTGCAGACAATAAACTATATTCAACATAAAGTGCAGAATTGAGAACATAAAGTGCGGACAATAAGGATAGTTCAAAAATAACAACTAGCACAAACAGACAGTACATTGTCAACCAGTACCTGTTACTGTTAATGTGTGGAAAGCTGAGTGTGCATTTTGAGATAGTATATGTAAAAATAAATAAATAGATATAAACATTGTGTCTGTGATGGGCATTGTAAACATTTGAAAAAAGTGATAGTGCATTATTGTTGTTCACTGTGCAAAGACTGCAGGAGGAATAGTGTGTTCAACAGTCCGTGTGTATCACTCCAGTCACTCAGAGTTGCTTTCCATCTGTGCTGCCTTAGAAGGATCCTGGGCATCACCTGGCAAGGCCACATTTCAAACAAGCATGTCCTGGCACAGGCAGGGATACCAAGCATGTTCACCTTGCTCACCCAGAGGAGCTTACACTGGCTTGGCCATGTCAGTCGCATGCAGGATGGCCGAATCCCCAAGGACATACCATATGGCGAGCTTGCCATTGGCTCTAAACCTGCAGGAAGGCCTGTTCTTCACTACAAAGATGTTTGTAAATGTGATTTGAAGGCAGGCAACCTCAACCTAGCAGGTTGAGAAGCTGTAGCTGAAGACCACAGCAGCTGGAGGCATGCCGTCAAGGCAGCCATTCAGATGAGCGAGCAGAGGAGAGAGGGGCAGTGGGAAGAGAGGCGAGAGCACAGACAGCAGTGGGCAGCATCAGCACCCACAGAGCCAGGCACAGACTATATCTGCAGCAACTGCAGCAGAGTCTGCCATTCCAGGATAGGGCTGTACAGCCACAGCAGATGCTGCAACCCAACTGCAGATGAATGCTTGGCGCATACTCCATTGTCTTCTGAGACAGACAGATGCCAACTATTCAGAGTTGAGGAGTCTGACAGCATATGGGAAGAAACTGTTACAAAGCCTAGCTGTGAAGGCCTGAATGCTTTGATACATTTTTCCAGATGGCAGGAGGATGAAGCGATTATGTGAGGGGTACATGTGGTCATCCACAATGCTTTTCAGATGCAGTGTGTGGTGTAAATGTCCTTGATGGAGTGAAGAAAGACTCCAATGATCTTCTCAGCTGACAACTATCCTCTGTAGGGTCTTGCAATCTGAGACAGTGCAATTCTCAAGACAGACCATGATTCAGCTGCTTAGAATGCCCTCAAAAGTCCCTTTGTAGAATATTGTGAGGATGGGTGATGGGAGATGGGTTTTCTTCAGCCTATGTGGGAACTAGAGATGCTGCTAGGCTTTCTTTGTTATGGAACTGGTATTGAGGAAGAGGTTCTCTGCCAGAAGAACACCAAGGAATTTGGTGATCTTGACATTCTCCATGAGCGAGCCATCGATGTACAGTGGAGAGTGGTCAATCCATGTTCTTCTGAAGTCAACAACCATCTCTTTTGTTTTGTCCACATTCAGAGACAGGTTGTTAACTCTGCACCAGTCCGATAGCTGTTGCACCTCCTCTCTGTATGCTGACTCGTCATTCTTACTCATGAGACTCACCACAGTCATGTCATTAGCAAACTTGATGATGTGATTTGAACTGTGAATTGCTGCACAATCGTGAGTCAGCAAAGTGAACAGCAGTGAACTGAGCAGACAGCCCTGGGGGGCTCAGTCCTCAGTGTGGTGGTGCTGGAAGTTCAGCTCCCAATCCAGACTAACTGAGGTCTCTCAGTCAGGAAGTTCAGGATCCAGTTGTAGAGGGAGGTGTTCACACCCAACAGGCTCAGCTTACCAATTAGCTACTGAGGAATGATTGCATTGAATACTGCACTGAAGTCTATGAACAACATTTGAACATATGTGTCCTTTTTGTCCAGGTGGCTAAGGGCCACATGAAGGGTGGTGGCTATGGTGTAATCTGTTGACCAGTTATGGTGATATGCAAACTGCAGGGGATCCAGGGAGGGAGGTAGCAGGGTCTTTATGTGTCTCATGACGAGCCCCTCAAAGGACTTCATAATGATGGGTGTGATTGCAACGGGACAGTAGTCATTGAGGCAGGACACTGAAGACTTCTTTGGCACGAGGATGATGATAGTGGTCTTGAAGCACTTTGGAATGTTGGCATTGCTCAGGGAGATGTTGAAGAGGTCAGTGAGAACATCTGCCAGCCGGTCTGCACATCCTCTGAGCACTTTACTGGGGATGTCTGGTCCAGCAGCCTTCTATGGGTTGACTCTGCATACAGTTTTCCTCACATCTGCTGTGGTCAGAAACAGCACCTAGTTGTTGCCATGCCATTCCATTCCTCAAATCATGCACAGAAGCTGTTCAGCGCATCTGGAAGGGAGACATAATTGTCACAGGCAGGTGGTGTTGTCCTGTAGTTCATGATGGCCTGGCTGCCCTGCCACATGCACTGTGTCACTGTTGTCCTGAAAGTAGCTGTGGATTCTCTGGGTGTGCGCGTGCTTTGCTGCGCTGATGGTCCGAGACAGTTTGACCCTTGCGACTCTGAGGGCCACCCTGTCACCTGCTCTGAAGGCAGCATCTTGGGTCCTCAGTAGCGCACACACCTCTGCAGGAATCCATGGCTTCTGGTTGAGGTGAGTGGTGAAGATCTTAGAGACAGTAACATCATCAATGCACTTGTTGATGTAGCGGTTAATGATGCTGTGTAATCCTCTAAGTTGGTGCAGTTGCCATTGGTTGAGCCTCCCTAAATATGTCTCAGTGAGTTCTCTCAAAACAGTCCTGGAGAGCAGAGATGGCTCCTTCTGGCCAGGTTTTCACCTGCCTTAGGACTGGTTTGAAGCATCTGAAAAGTGGTCTGTATGCTCAAATTAGCATAACAGAGATGTTGTCTGAATAGCCGAGGTGGGGCTCCACCCGGTATGCACCATGAATGTTTATGTAAACAAGATCCATCATGTTCATCCCTCTCATTGCAAAGTCCATATACTGATGAAAGTATGTGGACATGGCAACGAGAGACTTTGCATCACCTCTACTTTTAACAACATTCTGTAAACATTTGGAAACTGAGGAGACCAGTTGCTGTAGTTTTGAAAATGTTGTCCAATTTTTGCCTGATATACAATTGCAGTTCCTCAACAGTTCGGGGTCTCCTTTGTTGTATTTTGCGCTGCATAATGCATCAAATGTTTTAAATGGGAGAGAGACAAGTCTGGACTGCAGGCAGGCCAGTTTAGCACCTGGACTCTTTTACTATGTAGCCATGGAGTTTTAATATGTGCAGAAAGTAGTTTGGCCTTTTCTTTCTGAAATAAAGAATGCCTTCCCTAAAAAAAAAAAAAAAAAAAGATTGTCTGGATGGCAGCATATTGCTCTGAAATGTGTACATATCATTCAGCATTAATGATTCCTTCCCAGATGTAAAAGCTACCCATGTCATGTGCACTAATGCACCCTTATACTATCACAGATGTTGGCTTTTGAACTGTGCACTGATAACAAGCTAGATGATCCCTCTCATCTTTAGCCTGGAGGACATGGTGTCCATGATTTCTAAAAAGAATTTCTACTTTTGACGGACATTTACCTGTAATTTTTGCATTTGTCCATCTGTATTTCAAAAGCACTGGACCGGATGGCCGATAAAAAATAATTTGAATGTGGCTGTCTGTATTTCAAAAGCATCGAACTGGATGGCACATGAAAAAACTGTAAAGATATGGGTCTAATCTATGTCCAGTTTTCTTCCATATGTTACACTGAGTGAATACATTATTTTGTAACATGGCCTGTGAAATGGTGGCCCCGCAGGTGCAAATTTAAAAATTCATAGCTCAGCCACCGATGGTCCTAGCCCCATCAAAATTTACAGGCATCTCACTCTCTCTGAGCCCTTTTGAACCAGCACAGGCACGGCCCACTACGTCTCTGCCTCGGCTCATTATTCACCCCTGAAACCCCCACACGGGCACTGTTTGCTGAAATCTTTAATATGAACTCTGGTTCAAGCCAGCCTTCAAAAATTCATAACTTGGCCACCGATGGTCCTAGTCCTGCCAAAATTTACAGGCACATCCCTCTCCCCAAGACCTTTTGAACCAGCCCAGGCTCTGCCTGATCTGATATCAGGAGCAAGTGCAGATCGCGGAAAGCTTTAGCATGAGCCCTAGCTCCAGTCGCTTGTGCGCATGGGGATTTAAAAATTCATAACTCGGCCACTGAAGGTCCTAGCCCTGTCAAAATTTACAGACACCTCCCATTCCCTGAGTGGCACACTAAATAAGACAATAATAATACACTCAGTATTCACTGTTGTTTTTATTGCACAATGCAGTTGAACTAGTGTATTAGGGTTGACAGTATATGATTGATCAAGTCAGTTGATTAAGATTTCAGTTTACATGACACTTTGCAGTACAATATTATGTTAACTGCCAAACTGCCAGTCAATGGTTGTTATTATAATGTGTATTTTTTTATTCATAATAAGAATGACAGTCATAGTCATATGCTTTGGAGGATGTAGATTTATATTTCAATAGAGTTTTTATTTTTTTCTATTTTCTAAGTTTTAGTTCAGCAGATGTTATTCTGAATGCCAAATGATATTACCATGTCTAGTTTTGAATCATTTAAAAAGGTATTTCTTATGAAGTTACTTGGACTCTCATATTCAAAATATTTAACTCTATTATGTAAGACTCGGGGCAGCACAGTGGTGTAGTGGTTAGCACTGTCACCTCACAGCAAGAAGGTTCTGGGTTCGTGGCCGGCGAGAGCCTTTTTGTGTGGAGTTTGCATGTTCTCCCTATGTCTGCGTGAGTTTCCTCCGGGTGCTCCGGTTTCCCTTACAGTCCAAAGACATGCAGTTTAGGTTAATTGGTGGCTCTAAATTGACCATAGGTGTGAGTGTGAATGGTTGTTTGTCTCTGTGTCAGCCCTGCGCTAACCTGGCAACTTTTCCAGGGTGTACCCTGCCTCTCACCCATAGTCAGCTGGGGTAGGCTCCAGCTTGCCTGTGACCCTGTAGAACAGGATAAGTGGCTACAGATAATGGATGTATATGTAAGAATAGTTCTATTGTTAATTACTAAATTTCTTATAGACTCATAAACATAGTGTAAAAATAGTCATTGTTGACAATGTTTCATAGTACCTAGATATGAGTACCAGTAAGTTGTAACCAACTGGAACATCTCTTGTCAAAAGGCAAGCCATGGAGAAGTACATCTCTGAATCTTTGGCAGCTGGGATCATCCATCCTTTCTTCATGGAAAAGGACAAGTCACTCTGCCCCTGCATTGACTATCACGGTCTCAACGCCATCACAGTCAAGAACCGCTACCTACTACCGCTCATGACCATGGCCTTTGAGCTACTCCAGGGAGTCAAGGTATTCACCAAGCTGGTCACTACGAGTACCTCGTGGTCCCTTTCAGCCTGACGAACGTGCCCGCAGTCTTCCAGGCACTCGTTAACAATGTCTTAAGGGACTTCCTAAACATCTTTGTTTTTGTGTACCTGGATGACATCCTGATCTTCTCCCGCTCCCTGGAGGAACATCAGGGTCACATCTAGCAGGTCCTCCAGTGCCTGCTAGAGAACAAGTTGTTTGTTAAGGTGGAAAAGAGCAAATTTCACCAGAGCTCTGTCTTGTTTCTGGGATTCATCTCCCCTGCAAGGATCAAGATGGACCCCCTCAAGCTCGAGGCAGTTGCTGATTGGCCCACCCCATCTTTGAGATGAGAGCTCCAGCGTTTCCTAGGATTCACCAACTTCTACAGGCGCTTCATCTGCAACTTCAGCACAGTGGCCAGACCTCTCTCAGCCCTGACCTCGACCAAGACCCAATTCAAGTGGGGGGGGGGGGAAGCAGAGAAAGCCTTTTCCACGCTCAAGCACAGGTTTACCACAACACCCATTCTCACCATTACTGATCCTACCAAGCAGTTTATTGTCGAGGTCAACACTTCCGAGTCAGGGGTTGGAGCTATACTATCCCAGAGGGCCAGCGATGACAAGGTCCACCCATGCTCCTTCTCCTGCTGGCTATCCCCAGCCGAACGGAATTATGACATCGGTGACCAAGAACTACTGGCTGTTAGACTAGCCTTGGAGTAGAGGCACTGGCTCGAGGGATTGGAGCTCCCCTTCCTTGTCTGGACTGACCATAAGAATCTGGAATATCTCAAGTCTGCCAAACACCTTAACTCTCTCTCGTCAAGCTCGTTGGTCTCTCTTCTTCTCCCAGTTCAACTTCATGCTCTCCTACCGCCCAGGCTCCAAGAACGGCAAACCCAACGCCCTATCCAGGATGTTTTCTTCCCACCAAGAGGAGTCTAAGCCACCTGAGACCATCCTGCCTCCATGCTGCCTGGTGGGAGCTGCCATTCTAGAAGTTGAGACACTCATGCAGAAGGCCCTGGAGCAGGACCCTGGTGAAGATAGCCCCAACAACATTCCTCCTAACCATTTGTTTGTTCCCTGTCCTGAGCAAACCCATGTGCTGCAGTGGGGTCATAGCTTCAAGCTGCCCTGTCATCCGGGAGCCGCCCAAACCCTGACACTCATCCAGCAGCACTTTTGGTGGCCATCCATCAAGGAGGACATCCAGGAGTTTGTGGCAGCCTGCAACACATGCTCCCAGAACAAGACAACCAATCAACCCCCTGCTGGCTTGCTAAGACCCCTCCTGACTCCACATTGACCTTGGTCTCACATCGCCCTGGACTTCATCACAGGACTCCCCAACTCAGGTGGCAATACATGCATCCTCAAGGTCATTGACTGTTTCTCCAAGACCATCCATTTCATCCCTCTGCCCAAGCTCCCCTCAGCCAAAGAAACCACAGAATTACTCATCTGCCACATCTTCCAACTACATGGACTACCCACTGACATCGTTTCTGACCAGGGCCCTCAGTTAACTGCACAGTTCTGGAGGGCCTTCTGCAAACTCATCGGGGCCACCTGTAGTCTCATCTCAGGCTTCCACCCACAGACAAATGGCCAGGCAGAATGGGCAAACCAGGCTTTGAAGGTTGCACTCAGGTGCATGGCGTCCAGGGATGCCAGTTCTTGGAGTAAGTACCTACCCTGGATCGAGTACGCTCATAACACTCTTCCTTCACCTGCCACAGGTCTCTCACCCTTCCAGTGCTCCCTAGGTTACCAATCACCACTCTTCCCCAACCAAGAGGAGGAGGTCGCCATACCCTCAGCCCAGATCTTCATACGCCGCTGCAGGAGGACGTGGGCAATGGCCCGGAGAAGACTCATTCGCTCTGCCCTAGCATTTTTAGGGCGCCCTAGCCAAGCACCCTATTTTGCCATTTGTTTTTGTCCTGTTTGTTCACCTTTTTGCTAAGCCCTTTTTCCCTGGATTAAATCACTTTTTTTTTAAATTGGATTACTGTTTGTGTTCTGCTTGTGGATCCTTATCTCACCACACCTCCATCTCCCCTAACAATACTCTTATGACGTACCCAGTTTTACCTCCTACGCCCCTCCACTGTTTCATGTATGCACTGTCTGTACAATGGTCTATGCAAAAGATGGTGTGCATTTGCATCTGAATTCACCTGAATAGCCAAAAAAAAGGTTCAATTTGCTCTGGCCTAGAGATCTGTTTATACTTTACAAAAATTACAAAGACTCCCAGCTGTACACACAGATAGGCCTACACAGTGAAATATTTTAACATACAAGCAAAGCAACTGCCTCTCCAAGCCATAGCACATTCTGTCTGAGGGTTGTGCTCTTGCTACTCAGGAAGAATGAGAGGATGCACTGTGCTGACATAGTTCTGGTTTTGATTATCTGCCTGGTTTACATCCTCAATCACACCCACTTAAAATAATAATAAAAAAATAATTAAAAAAAAAAGCTATTTGTTTTCCTGAGGGCAGCTATGACACATGACAGATGGTTGGCTGTATGTTGCATTAGTGCTTGGGATTTAAAATCATTTATATTGGCAATTTGTAAGTGTAAAGCACCAAGACAGAGTGCTACATATTATGCAGCAATATAGCTCCTGAGATCCCTTTACCATTCTGAATCAGAATTTTCTCCAGTTGAGGACAGACCCTTGCTTTGAGTACTCTCCCAGAGAAGCTTAAGCCCTGCTTCCTCACGCCAAGAATGCTTATGCAAAGGAAAATGTAATTAGATAATTAGTTAAAGAGGGTTGGTTGGACTCGGTAGCATTTCCCAAGTGGCACACGTGGTGGACACCCAAGTCTAGAAAGCAGGGTGTATCATGCAGAATTGATTACACAGCATTCACCCAGCTTACTGCCTGAGGACATGAGGAGTCAGAGAAAAGATGAGTGACTCCCTCAGAGACTTGGGCTGAACAAACCATATGAATTATGTAAGTCAAGAGAGATGCTGGGTCAACAGCAGGGTCCACATGCTAGCATCAAAAAAAATTTCCTTTGGGTGAGGCAGCATATTTCTTAAGGTGAGTCAATGGTGTTCACCAACTTTTACAACATCTGATCCACATTATTACTTTTCTCCATGAAATGACGGATAACTTGCCACTTCAGCTGGACCTTGTTCAGGCCCCAAAGAGGTAAATGGGGTTGGATAGAACGCCAACAAAACACCGACATTGTATTTAGTGTCAGGAATTTGTTCACATCTCAGCAGGCAAATACATACTTCATACACAGTACATTTAGTGTACAGTAGTATACACACACAGTAAGATACCTGGTGATGAATGAGCACTGGCTACAAACACTTTAGTACCAAGAACCACAATATGTACATATCCACAAAGTATCACTAATTATCATGGCAGATGGGCTTGAGAGTATCCTACGGCCTGATGGCAGATTGTGATATTAAGTGGGAGTGCTAAAATCTAATATCCAGAAATGGCACTGCAAAAAACTGAATTTGAGGAGAAAATTCCTTAATACTAGTGAAATTATCTTGCTGCATGGACAGATAATTTTACTTGACAAGACATCTTGGAATAAGTTGGTTACAATCTAGAACTAGTTTTAATGATCTCAGAGTTGATGTCTTGTATTCTTCTAATAGGAAATGTTACAACCATATTCAAGATATTCTAACTTAAGATATAATTTTTGCAGTATAGAAGAATACAAGACACCAACTCTGAGATTATTAAAACAAGTTCTAGATTGTAACCATTTTATTCCAAGATGTCTTGTCAAGTAAAATTATCTGTCTGTGCAGCAAGATAATTTCACTAGTGTTAAGGAATTTTCTCCTCAAATGCAGTTTTCAGTTTTTTGCAGTGTAAAAAATGAAAATATTACATTTGAGCAATGCTTTATACTATATTAAAGTCTTATGAATGTTATTATAAGAATCACACACACACACACAATTTTTGAAACAACCCTCCCCCACCCCGCAATTTACGGTTTTGTCATCTGTCCAACCATCCATCCATCCATTATCTCTACTGCTTATTTGTCAGGGTCGCAGGAGAAACTGGAGCCAATCCCAGCTGACTTCAGGTGAGATCTGTTATCTGTCCTTTTGTGTAATTTGTACTTTGGTTGGACAACGTGCGCTTAGTTTTTAGTTTCTCCTCCAAAGGCATTTCGTGGAAAAAAAAAATGATGTAGTAAATAATCCACCTCATTCATAATCATTACATTCCTGTGCTTTCTCAATCACTACTGATATGTTACAGATGTATCAGTGAAGCGGGCTGAGAAAATATCAGCTCAAATGTAGAGGTGTTTAACTCTGACATGACTGTCACTGATAGACGATATGAATCTATAGTCTGAGATAGAAAGAAATCAGCCCCAGCCTCACTTGTTCATACAATGTGCATTTTTTCTTATGAACACTGTTGATGCTGTTGTGCTTTGTTCCAGAAAAATCCAAAATAATTCTCCAACAAATAACCTGATGTAGATGCCAAAGATGAAACCTTATGTTAATGTCTTTGTATGTATGAAAGGCAGGGGAGCTTGCTAGCCCATTTATACCAGCTGCCCCTGCACATTTGCTATTTTCCAATCTATTTTCTTTTAAAGGTTAGTCAAATGGACATTTAACAGAAGAACAAATAGGAGCATGTCCCATGCCCAAAGCACATAAAAACACCCTGGCATGCTAATTTCACATAAAACCACAGATATGCTCATTTGATTACCTGGACATCAACATGACAAATATGCCCGTAAGCAGTTATTACTGAGAACAAATCCCAGAAAAGCATTGCCAAAGGAATAGCATGGCAAAGAAAAAGAGTACGCAAAGCAGACAGGTTTCAAGTGCCAGCTGCCTGTCAATGTACCTTTCAAATCTTTCATCAAAATCCAACGAATACTAACTAGAACGACTAATTAACACAGGTGAAAGCAGCTATCAGAAAAGTATCTGAGATCAGTCCATGGTAAATTACATATATACCTAAATATAATATGCTTGTGTCATTTCAAACACGGTTCAATTGGCTGCACATTTCATAATGATATAGTCTGTCACAAATGAGCCTCCTGCCCATCTCTTGCAGAGCCGGGATGGTATGCTGCGGTTTCGAAAAGTGCTCTTCATTCAAGCATTTTAATTACAGGAGAGTGCGAGTGCATGGTTTTGATTCAGTTCTCCTTCTCTGTCATCTGTTATACTCCATCATGGATGGATTAAAGAAGATTATGATGGAAAAGACATTTATATAGCATGTTGGGGGGACCATATTTGGTCTGGCCATGTTGAGTGATGGTGAAAGGTACATAGTACGCTACACTGAGCTTTGTTGCTAGGACTCAACGTTTTTGTTAGTGCTTCAATGTGAAATATATTTTTGGATTTCCCTGAACAAAATGCATGGCTTTACTGGTGCAGTTGCTTGGCACAATTGTATTTAAAGAAGGCGATTAAGATTTCTTGAAACAGTGCCATGTGTTCACTAGAACTGCATGGTCAATGTTTACATACAATTTTGTAGATACTTTCTCATGAAGTTGGCATGTCACTTTCATTTGATTTATATTTTGGATGTCTTGTGCTGTTGAGCATAATTCCTGTGAGAAGAAGAAATAAATCCATATGCTGAAAACTAATATACTGGGCAAGCATTGTTCAAAGCTTAGTTTGATGGGTGTTTAACATATATCTGCATGTCTCTTTTTATAAATCTTTACACATTTTTCTCTTTATACACTCTGTTTCATGGGATAGTCGTACAAGTGCTAAAAGACCTCCCAGAAGCCACTGTTTTCTTTGACACAGACACAAATCCAATCTGGCAGCTAAACCCTTAACTGAAGCCACATATCTCAACAAGCAAAACCATGCAGGCTTTAAGTGGCTGATACAGGAGTGACTGAAAGCTTGTAATTAGTCATAAAAGATAAGGAAAAAAAAAAGAGACAGATAATCTAATGGGTAGCCACTACAGAATATTCCATTATGATGCCAACACTTTTTTAAGGTTAATCTTAAATCATATTTTTAAGGTTAATCTTAGGTTATATTCACGGGGGCTTGTGTTATTGCTTTATGTGAGTGAAAATCTAAAGCATAATTTTTTACAAGCAAAAAACCTGATGATATTGCAAGAATGCAGCAGCTGTTGCTTGAAAAATGAAGTAAATTGTGATTCTTCACTTATCTACCCATGTGGTCTTCAGATTTCTGCAGTAGCCTCTTTAGCTGCCACACTGTTTGTGCAATGAGGCTAAATTGGCTGTTTATCGCGAGTCAGCCAGTAGAAATATGCGATTTCTCTGTGTATATGATAATGTTTCTCAGAAACAATACAGAAACCCTTTTCAGGTTGTGCTTCAACATGGTCCATTTGCATCTTCAGAATAACATCATGACTATTTTTTGTACTCCATTTTAAAGATGACATTGATGAACTTTGGCACATGGGTGCATCTTCTCTGTCAGCATGGAAATACATGATATATGGTGCTGTGTCTTCCACAATAGCTTCCGCAATTGCTAATACTGACGTTATCCCTGAATTGAGACCTGTTTAATTTGTAACACTGGCACACTCTTGTCCCATAAATAAGGCTGCCGCATCTGAAGTTTGACTTTGTAATGATACATAACACAGGCAGTGTGGGTGTTTCTGGATTACAGACTTCTTAAATTGTCCAAGTCCCAAAAGTGGTCTGAAATATTGCACTGTTTTGTATGATCCCTATTCATAAATAGAGTACTTTAACACCATGCATCATAAAACACAAATACACTTTATTTATTTATTTATTTATTACTGTGTAACAGCTTTTCACAGACTTCAACCATGGGATCACTGAGTACTCTCTAGCTGAAGGGAGATTAGAATCAAATGCCAGCATATGTGCTTCCCAGTGGAGTATGGTCACCCCTGCAGCCCATACCTCCACTAGAAGACCCTGACAGCATGATGTATGAAATCCTGGGAAAAGTTTTGTACGGAAATTGGAAATGGCTGTGTGTAAAACTATAGAAACAGTTAATTGCTGAACTATAGAGTCAAATCCCTGAGAGGTACACTTTGATATATGTACTTGTGAGAGACAAAGTTACAGACAAGTAACTATTAGGCAAAATGGTATGGTGGGTTTGAGGCATTTGCTTACTACTAGTATGTGTTAAATCTGGAATATGTGCATCCTGTCATGTGTTTTTAAAGCACATGATATGGCTAAAAGTTTGAAGACACCTGACCATGAACGTCCTATTTCAAATTTAATCCCCTTTGCTTTTATAATAACCTCCACTCTTCTGGGAAGGCTTGAAGAGGTTTGAACCCTTAGTTCCTGTGAAGGGATATTGTAACACTATGACATAAAAATACATCCTATACAATCCTATTGTGTGCTTCCAACTTTGCGGCAACAGTTTGAGGAAGAACCACATATGGGGTTGATGGTCAGGAATCCACAACTTTTAGTCATATAGTGTATGTTGTAAACATTAATGTACATGTTTCACATTTGCTTGTGCTGTTTTCCAAAAAGAATTACGAGTACAATCAAACAAATACAGTCTTACTCAAGGACCCAACTGTGGTAGCACTATTTGAACTCTCAACTCACTAGCCCAAATCTTTAACCACTGAGCCACCACTTCTATACAATCAACAATCAAGAGGACCTGGCCATTTCCCTCCATTAAATACACTCAGGCGCTTGTTCAATCCCTTGTTATCTCAAGATGGGAGTACTGCGATTTGCTTCTGATAACTCTTCTTAAGCATGGCATAAAACTCCTGGAAAAGATTCAAAATGCAGATCTGCAGCGTGTTTTCAACCTCTCAAAGTACTCCCACATCATCTCAACACTGTTTTCCCTCCACTGGCTTTCTGTAGCTGCCCACATCAGATTTACCACACTGATAATTGCTTGCAAAGACACAAACAAATCCCCACTTACCTGAAGGCACTTATCAATCCCCTCTCTTTACCAAGTTTCCTTTGAGCCACAATCATGGTTTGACTTAACCCACAATGCTTCCAGACATAAGAAGTTATGCATCAAGACTTTTCTCTGGACTGGCACCAAGATAGTGGAATAAACATTTCCTACATGCCCATATGTCCTCATATACAGGCAGAAAATCCACCTCTTCACCAGTCCATTGACATGCTTATTCCTGTCATACCCAGACTCCCTACACAGCTTTTGCATGACACCCATATTCATTGGGAGGGCCCTGACTTGTGGTTTGCGGGCTGCCCCACAGGTTTGCGGTGTGCTACTGATGCTTCTCTCAATATTATGTCTATTAGTCATGGTCTGTCAAGTCTCATGTAATTCAACAATGCGTTTGGTTAAAAAAAAACACTGATTACGAAGGGGCATTTAAGTGCATAGTATGAAGGACAAAGCCATCATCCATCATAGAAGCCCCAGCTAAGTCTTTTAATGTTTCTGCCAACACCACTGATGCAGTACTAGTTCTTTTAGCTGGTTGCGGTTCAACCAAAGCAAAATGTTCCCCATTTATTACTCTCAAAAACAATGTAGATCATTGTGCATGCAAAAGACAAGTCACCCTTATCTATGCATTTTTTATGTCTAACCTAATATGCTTCCAAATATGCTGATATCAAAGGTAATGCACATTCACCTTTTGGAAATAATAATAAAGTCTCTGGCACACCAAACCGATTGCATTCTGGCCAGCCTAAAGAGACAGCTCCCCAGCACTATTTAAATTCTTCAATACAGCAGAACTGATTTATTGAGCACCATATGTGTGGTTTCTGTGTGGTAGGCTCTATAATGTGATGTAGGTCACTGCCTCTCACTTCCAATGCTCTGGCTCGTATGTTCAGCAACACTCTCCCAGTAGCTGTTTGCACAGTAGATTTTCAGCGCCACTGCCTTTCCCCAAATACTGGGGTGCTGAGAGATGGCTCCTGTTTGTTTTCACTGTTACCAAGATCACTGAAACAGTCAGTTTCCCTGACTATCTTCATCTCTAAAATAGAAAAGTCAAATGTTGGCCATCATCTCAAGTGATTAAAGTTCATTATGTGAGTAAACAACTGAGTTTTTCCTACTTATTTATAGTCCTTGAACAATGTCTCAACAATCCACCAATATTCAAGAATTTCTACTCAAACATTTATTAATGGCATTGTGTTTGTTTAACTTAAATCTAAAAATTACTCTCTTCTTAACTGTTTCCACATAGCATGAACTCAGCATTGTGAGCCATTACAAAAATATATAGTATATATTATACAGCACTTTAAGCTTATGCAGGTTTAATATGTTGCATGCTTGGAGGTGTAATATAAGTTAATGTAACATATATACTTCAAAAATATTATTCAGACATGCCCTAAGTTTATTTACAACAATACAAATCCTAATTTAGTATGAAAAAGTATAAAAATTGTATATGGATAGTAAAATAAGGTTGAAAACTTTTCGTATTCTTTCAGAACACTGTGATCTATACTTTATATACTAACAGTCAGGGGAGGCTTGTATCAAGGGCGGCATGGTGGTGTATTGTTTAGCACTGTCGCCTCACAGCAAGAAGGTTCTGGGCTCAAGCCCAGTGGCCTACAGGGCCTTTCTGTGTGGAGTTTGCATGCTCTCCGTGTGTGTTTCCTCCGGGTGTTCAGGTCTCCCCCACAGTTCAAAAGACATGCGATCAGGTTAACATGGGGTGGCCTTGGCCTGAAGGTTGGGCTGAAGTGCCCTTGAGCAAGGCACCTAATCCCCAACTGCTCCCCAGGTGCTGTAGCATAGCTGCCCACTGCTCTGGGTATGTGTGTGTGCTCACTGCTTCAGATGGGTTAAATGCAGAGAGGAATTTCTCTGTACTTAAGTGTACATGTGATAAAGTTCTTCTACTACTTCTTCATTCTTCATAAAGTGACCAAAAGGTGATGTCAACATCTCATCTCATCTCATTATCTCTAGCCGCTTTATCCTGTTCTACAGGGTCGCAGGCGAGCTGGAGCCTATCCCAGC
>JANZLB010000001.1:27038166-27050797 GCA_026167865.1 Notarius quadriscutis | reverse complement strand
GTGAAATACCATGACCTTGGCCTTGAATACTGACCTCGGCCCAGAGGGCCTCGCTCAGTACTTTCAAGACCTCGGTCACGGTATTTTTCACCATACGGACCTCACAGCTGGTAAATAACATATAATTATTCCATCGAAAAAGTTTCCTGTATGTATAATAATTCCTGATATTTCACTCCAATGACATCACTCCCAGTGTTTTCCCGCTGACTGGATGCACGCTGTCAAAATGGCAAACCAGTTCAAAATTAAAATTCTTTTGATTAACTTGTGTATTTTTGTGGCTGTGTCCATATAATATAAAGAACATTACACGGTGGTGCAAAGATATGAAGTTTATCTTCTCGCATTGAAAATATTTCCACGTGTTTGCTTCACTCACTTGTGAAATATATCGTACATTCACCACTCGAAGATAAACTTCATATTTTCGCACAAATGTGTAATATACTCTCTCTCACATATATATATATAAAATATGATATTCATGTTTTGGCTGCCGCTTCTCACCGGAGCTTTTCATTTTTCTTTTCTTCCCTTGTTTTTCTTTTTCTGTCTGTGTAGTTTGATGTTTGTTGAGTGTTTTGTCCATCGGTTGTGGCGTGGCTCTGGACCCAGTTTTTGGTGTCAGTTCCCTCCAGGCCTTGGTGCTCCTTGCTATGGACTTCAGTGAGCTTGTTGCTCTTTTTAACACTAGGGTTGTCTACCACTCTGTGTGGCAGTGCTTTTGTGCTTGGCACAGTGTTCCGAGCAATGTTGCCCGGTGGCATCGCAGCGGCTGTGCAGGCGGTGTGGGATTTATCTTCGTGAGCCTGGTGGGACTGTGGTAGCTACGCCATTGGAATTACATCCTGACCCTCTCTTGGTGGACTCTTCTTTTTTTTCCCTTAATTGTAAAGCAACCTTGGGTGTGAGAAAGGCGCTATATAAATTGAACTGATATATAAGGTCAAACCTGTCATATATTCATGTCCTTATATGGACATTTGGTCCCCACCATGATAGAGAACATCTGTCCCATTCCCACCACACACACATATACACAGAGGTTTATATTTACAGCCATTCAAACTTGGTGTTGTAGTTCTTTCTTCTTATTTTATAACTAAAATGCTCAATAAAATGTATATTAATGACCTCCTAACTGCAGAATTTTTTTTTCTCGCCATTTCAGCTGCATACCCAGCGGCTCTATCATGCTTCATTAACTATCTGTAATGCTTTGCATGTAACCTTTTCCCAACGTTTGAAAGACTGTTTCAGGCACATTGCAGCCATGATTGATGTATTAGTTACTTAAAGTAGGTTATGCTTGGGGCAGCCAGTGTGCAAAATTACACAAGTGAATGCCAGCTGGATAATTTCTTCTATTTTCTGCAAAAGTGATTACTTAATATTGAAATTGTGATCATTTAAAAAAAAAAAAAATCAAACATCACAGACAAAAAAACAAACAAAAAACACAATTTGTTTTGTAGCATAGCTCGTTTTATTGTTTAAACAGTTTTGCATAGGAAATATATCCACTTCCAGTAATTGACTGCAGTAAAAACAGCTGCTAGCAGTATAGGCTGGATATAACAGTAACAATCACAAAAAGTCAAGCATTATTTACACTCATTTGTAATCTTGTGGCAATTTTATCCCCTACATCAAATGCAAGCTAGCTCAAAGGCAATGCCTACTGTTTAGTCGTGAAAAGTGGAAAAAAAAAAAAATCAAACCAAATGAAGAAAAGTAAAAACAGCTGGAAAAAAAAAAACCCAAGACCTTCACTGTACAGTCTCTTGAAGGATACCTGCATTTCCCGAACGATGAATAAAACAAGTCTTTAAAGTCTTCTATGATGTACATTCAGGGATTTACATAGCCTTTTGCATACATCTGTGGTGTTACTACATTCACTAAAGGCTGATACAACCTTAAAACATGTTAGTGTTGTTCATGTCATGTTACAAATGCATGGCTCAAAAAGAAAAAAAAAAAGTCATTTTGAAAAGGGTGTAAAAGTGCCACAAGACCTGAAAGAGATCAACCCTGCTGTGGAGCTGGCAAGCATCTTTTTTTTTTTTTTTTTTTTAGCTGACATTTTTTTCATCTACTGTAGATCTAAGTGTAGCATTGACAATCTAAAGAAACACACTGCCCAACTATTTACTTAATCTCATCAAAGAAATATCGCGAGACCAGGGCACTCCATTCAATAGGACTAAAATATTCAAAAATGAACAGAGCACAAAAAACACTTAAAAAGGACACATCACATAAAACCTGGGGGGGAAATAAACCATAATAAGATCAAAATACAGGAAGAAGCAACCCACACATTCTGTTTTGACTGTTTTTTTTTTCTCCTCTCTCTACATTTCTAATTGTTTTTTTCCCAAAGAAATTTCAGTGTTGTTTGTTATGTACAATGTGAAGTCCACTGAGACTGTGAGCTGGAACAGGCACTGCTTAACATATATATACTGTATATATTTTTTGTCTTTTTTTTTTTGGTAAACATCTCAAAATATGCTGGTTTTTAATATGTTCCTGATGTTCATTCATGCCATTGGAAATGCCCCTGGAAAACAGAACTGAAGAAATGGACTGAAAGGTTCTCCTGCCTTTCGCTGTGGTAAATCCATATTCAGGTGAACTAAATAAAGATATTGCGTGAGTGCCACGAGCACCTCCTTGCATAAGGAGAATACCTGCGGCCTTCTCAGTGTCCATGAGCATGGCTTTCATTACTAACTCTACATGTAATACTTAAATTTAACCAGGCCATCGTCTCATATAATGTAATACATGTAATGCTATGAAAATCTAATTTCTTGACAACAAACCGATTAAAAAGTATTAATAATCAGCCCTTTGAAAAGGAATGAAAAACAAATCTACAAATCACTACTGAGACACATAAAAGTAGAAATTGACCAGAACTCCTCTCATAAGCCTCATAACACTGTGTGCTGTGGTGAGCGACACTGTTACATGATCACAATCAGTGAAATTAGATGGAAGTATTCAGGCTTAAAATCCGATAATATACGCAAACCATACTCCAAACAACGACGTGCCAATGAGAGGGCTAGTGGGAACTGCGGAAAGTGCAAATGCTCAGCTGTCTGCCAAACTTTCATCTGTGCTAACGACATGAACGGATATCTGCAGGGCTGTGCAAAGGCTCATGAGAGTTCGGGTTCTCCCAGTAATAACCTTATCCCAATTCCACGATGAAGGTGATTAACATTACTTTACATGGCGATCACAGCCCACAGTGAACACGTACAGAAATACTGTGAAATGAACATGCATACATGTCAGCTTCAGCTCGGTATGCGATCGAAAAGCTATAAGATCTCATCAGAAACCAAATGATTCACTGTATTGTTGGTAAATTAATTATCTTTTCCAGGCGACAGCAGAATAATATGTCACTAACAACATTACCCTGGTAATCACTGACAACAGACTTGAATCAGGTGCCTTTTCAAAGGGACACACAGATTTCCCTCCCCAGTTTGGCCCGAATCAGCAAAACTATTATTTCCTTTTCCCCATTTCTGCTATCGCATTATCAAGTCACACAGTCGAGGTCCACGCTAACAGAAACAACACGCCAGATTAATCTACATGAAGCACAACAAATGACCTTCATCATTTACTTTTAAACATTTACACACCAATGTAGGACTTTACCTCCACAACAAAATATAACAAATTAAAAATAAAACTCATTCTGATTTGTATGGGCAGCTAGAGTTGTACCTCGAGTCCAGATCCTAAACAGTTTTGTTGTAGCCTATTTCATTTGCATTACAATAAAAATTCATATTAAGCAAATTCCTTGAGTTTATAAATTTAGCTTTTTACAAATAAGGGTAAAGTAAAAAAAAAAAAAAATACAGTGTACAAACTTTTGTCTACAAGGCAGGCATTTGAATACAAAGACCCTCATTTTTCCTTACCGTGTGGCGTCAGAGTCAGCCAGACACACACTCTGGCACACACTCGCACCAAAACAAACCACCCAGCTAACAGAGCAAAACTGAACCACTATGGACTACGAGACTATTGCTATGACTAGCGCTAGGACTCACCGATGATGAACTGAAATCAGGTGCCTTTTAAAATTATACTGAGAGAACAAAATGTTACCCTTCACAACATGAATTTAATCATCAATTCTTTTCCTATTTTTTATGACATACATATTCACATCACAAACTTTAGGTCTCACACCAACCAAAGGAAAAACGAACAAACAAACAAAAACAAACAAACAAGCAAAAACATTTTACTTTACATTTACATTTCAACGATTCAACTTTATAAGTCTTAAAAAGTTCATTTCAGATTCAGAATGATTTTTTTTTGTATTTTTTTTTTTTACAATTTTACAAGAAGGGGCAGCAAATTCATTTCTGTGTTTAAAAGGTTTGCTCTTTCCAAGCAAGGGCAAAGAAAAACTACAGTGTACAAACTTTTGTCCAGAAGGCAGGCAGTTGAATAAAAATACGCTCATTTGCTCATCTCTTGTAGCGTCAGTGTCTCACACACTGTACCACATGCTTGCACTGATAAACAGGTTTTTACAGAGCTGCCAGAACAGAATCTATCCCCTACGGACTACCAGAGACTAATCCCATCAGTATGGCCAGCACAGTGACCCATACCTACAGCCATCTTCACTAACACGGCACCGATCCTCTGACCCTGACACTGCCATCAGTCTGGGGGAAATGCACTTCAGTGGCACGGCTAATGGCCAAACGGCTGCAAAGCACTTTGACTTTCTCAAATCCAATAACATTTAAAAATAAAAAATAAAATAACAGGGACAGCAGTGCACATAAAATGGGGTGGCTTCATTTTGTTCATTCTTTTACCTTTTTTTGCACAATAAGAACAAGCACGTTTGTGAAGGAGGAAAGACTGAGCTTGACTTGAGTTTTTTCTATCCAGACTTTTTTTTTTTTTTGAGGACATGGTTAGACAAAGATCTATAATGATTTCAGATCTGCTGTAGAAGAACACGGCCATTAAATGGACCAAGTGCAAGCAGCAGAAATGTTGAAAGATATGTTGAACCTCTTTGTACAATACAAAGAGTAGATCCAATGACTAATAGACTAATATTGATATAATGCTCCATGACGCATTATGCCTGAGTAACTGTTTTACAGTTCATGGAATTGTTCGTTTGAAAGGGCACTGGAGGTGGATGATTGCCTATATGCTGTATAAGTGCTGAGCGTTTAAATCGCAGTGGTCCTCCAGGACTTTTGGAGACTGCATAAGGCCCTTCCTCTGAAGTCTGTAGTTTATCACAAGTAGAATATAAAACAGATCATGAGTTCATACTGTGTCCCCGAACCTGACTGACATCCTCATAAGGCTGAACCTGAATATATCTCCAACATAAGAAGCAATAAAGGATACAATTTCTTTTCTGATTGTAAGGAGTTTTAACACGCAACTCTCGCGTGGTGATTGTAATGCATTTCATAGCAAGTCACTTTTTTTTTCATAAAAATTTAAGGCATCTACTTTTGTACTTGCATATTGCTACTGATAATATGCAGAACCAATGCTGAAGATTCGTCTTCACAGCTTTCAAGATACAGTACCGACAGTTCACTGTGTTTTAAAAGATGCTGCGTGTGGACAGAGTGAGTTAATAGGCAATATGCAGAGTAGTGTTGGATTGCATCCATAGTCCTCGCTATATGAAAAATCTGAGCTTGGGATGAATTTGATTCCGCTCAACGGTCCATAATGTCATGTTGTACACGGAAACGTCTACGTTTTAACTCTAATTCTCTAAATTTCAACACTGATTGTCAGTCTCAAGTCAAGCTTTCTCTCCTCTGAAAATGAGCCATTTCCAGGAGTCATGCTAGCACCCCAGTGTGAATTAAAAAAAAATAAAAAATCGGTTAGTCACAGTAGGCAGACCAGTGACTTTGCAGCCATGTTAGACCAAACGATGCATGCTACAAAGTGTAGGGAAAGAAAAAATACTCCCCTCACAGAGAAAACGAAACAAAACTATCCTTGCATGCGCTTCTCCATCTTTCAGTACACTCAAGGAAACGAAGAAAAGACCTTGTCACACACTGCATAGAAAGCAGTTCCCACTTTGGTCAATTAAAAAAAAAAAAAAGAAAATAATAACAACAACATCAACGACAATGTTAACAATGACAACATCAACAAAATAAATGTTTACACTATTTGTATCTCCATACTAGCTTCTAATTGACATAGCTAAAAGCACTACCTACATAGGCAAAACTTGGTATTGCATAATTCTTATAATTCTGGACCCCTCCCTCCCCAATAATGACTGGAAGATGGAAAAAAAAAAAAAAAAACACCAAAATACTGAAAAATAACGCTGTTTGATTATAAACTTTAGAACAGCAACTATACACAGCCTTGATATGCACTGTAAATGTGAGATAAAGTAGTAAATGAAGCTAAAAATCAACAATGACACAATTTCATCCAGAGTACAAAATATTTCTTATCATAAAAATGTTATTTTTTTTTTCTAAAACGGTAATAAATGCAGTAAAAACAAGTGTAGTGATGTTTTCTATATTCAAAGGCAAGGCACGTAATGTGGACTATATATATTCGTGCAAATTAAGATTATTGGAAAGATTAGTTATATAAATATATCTGATTGGAGAGGCGATGGCATTGGGACTGCCGTGAACAATTGGAGATTTACGGGACTACGACTGTAGAGATTCACCAAACCGGGCGTAAAAGAAGCACCATGAGACCTAGCCTCACCCTGCAGGTTAGTGTTTAACTGAGTGCAGATTTAACACATAACAAACGCACACACACACACACACACACATACACACACACACACACATGCGTGCGCACACATTTTCTCTTAAATTACTTCACCAGCCTGCGATCCTCATGTTTCTTGTCATATCACAATGTAAACAGTAGCTTTATAAGCTAATGGCCCAAATGAAAATGCACACTAGATAGGTAGGGATTACATAAAAAAAAAACAAGCAATTTTATACACGCCGTGTGTTTGTGTCTTTTCACCTTTTTAACTTTCTGTTTGTCATTTTACATAATAAATTAATGAGGAAAAAAAAACTACCCGAGTGCTTGGGTACGGCTCAAGATAAGTGCTCTTTTGTTCGTGTTCAGTTCTGCTCAGGTAAACGTTTACTGTCAATGAATCACACGTCTCCTCTCTCAACTTTACACCATGTTCATATCTGAGGACGCAATTAATTCTTTTCTCATTTAAAAGTGAACTTTTAAAACAGTTACTCCCCCTTCCTTTTTAGAGTCCTAGGGCAGACAGACTATGATAGCTTCCCTTCAGTAAAAAAAAAAAAAATCTTTTGAATTGCACTTGCCTCATATGAGATATTTTCTTCTTTACCATTTTTTTCTTTTTTTTTTGAAAATCCTTTGTAAAGGATACATCAAGAAAATTCACTGGGGTTGTTTTCTAACCTAGTAATACAGGTCTTTTTTCACTATAAAAATCCAGAGTTCTTAACTCTTAAACGTAGATATTAACCTTTAGGTCTAAAGGAAATACAAATCCAAGATTGACAAGATTACAGATACCAAAAGGTGCCTTTTCATCATGGAAAAAAAAAAAAAGAAGTTTAGAAGGCAAACAAACAAACAAACAAACAAACAAATGTCTGAATTGCTGAATTTTGTTCTTAATGGACATGTAATGATGTGGGTTGAGCCTTCTTTGATAGGTCAGAATTGGAGCCTGCATTCCCTAAAGGAAAGGAGGAAAAAAAAAAAGAAAGTCCAGCCAGCCAGCCCTTGTGTGCCTCTCCTTCTACACCTGCACCTGTTCAAAAACCAAGCCTAGAAATTGTGACATTAAAAAAAAAAAACACTACAAGAGACTAGCGTATCATGCAAAACATTAAGGCATCTAATTTTTTTTAATGGTAAATATCACAGTATATCAGTTGAGGGGCCTTCTCACACAATGACTGACTGGCATGGAGAGGCTCGTGCCAGCTTTGACCCAAACCCACTCTCCTTTTCTAGGGCAAAGTCCTTCAGTGGGAGGGACAAAAGTCAGTGGAGATTGTGTAAGTGCCGCTTGCTGGTTTGTCCACGGACCTGTCACTCCAGAGTCAAGGCTTGGCCCCCCGCTTACACCCCTCAGTTGCTTGTCTCCGCCTGAAGAAGGGGCTCACCAATGATGTTTATGCTGTAATTCTGGACATTTGTTGGCAGAATCTGAGTCCCGTTCGACATTTGGAATGGAATTAAGCTCGCCCAGGTACCAGGACTGTGCACACAGGAGAGAGAAAGAGAGAGAGAGAGAGTGTCAGGAGCAGTGGGACACACACATAAAGCAGACAAATAGAATCGTCTTGCCTAAAAACTGTAATAATAATAATTTAAATAAATTCTTTAACAGTCAAACTCAGAGCCAAGAATATTTTTCTTGGATTTTGCATTTTGCCTGAACGACCTTGCAATCGGCCGAGATGATATTTGGTTAAGAAATATTTTTTTTGTTAAATTAAGTAAAGCTAGTTATATGTTGCATGTCATATAATCAGTATTATTGTTTACAATTAAATATTTCATAAAAATTGAATGATTGCTCAGCAAAAACAACAACAACAACAACAATGTTGTACTGAGCATGCAATCATCATGTTTAATAAAGGACAATATGAAACGATTTTAAATCGAGTCAGTGAGACATATCAGTGTCTGCTAATGGTACAGGTCTCAATTATTTCCCACAGTCTGAAGGCCTTCATCCCTCCTTTAGCACTGACAGCACAGGAAACTCAAAGGAACAAAGGCGCCTCAGTAAGTGGATATTGCAAAAGAGGGGTCCCACAGAGAGCTGACACCCTCCCTCTGATCAATAGGGTTAAGTCAGAGGCTGATTGTGTACCGCACTTTCCCATCCATATTCAGCACATGCTAGCCACACAACAACACAAGACTGTTAATTGCGAGCCACGGCACAGGCCTTGAATGCGAGAGACGCCGCGATGCACAAACAGCATGTTGTTCCCTGGAGGGAGGACAGCGGGGGTCTGAATGGTATGTACATGTGTCGAATAATTAGGCAGGCCAGAAACCAGTCCACCCTCCTCCTATCCCGTCTCCTTCTTAAATACCTGTCTCACACAATCGCTGCTTTCTGTTTGCAGATTACAGAGCGTGCTCCTGCTCTTTCAACACCACCCGGCACACACAGCCACCGCTTTGTTATTTTCTCCCTTTTACTTTTTTCCTCCTTCAAAAAAAGAAAGGAGGACAGGGCAGGCCGGGGGTGGGCGAGGGCGGACAGGGGTGTTTGACGGAAGGCAACAGTAAAGAGAAGAAAGTGAGCGACTTTTCCCTGGGATCTCCGGCTGCAGGTGCATAGCTTCAGTGGATCAGCTTTGCTTGTGAGAAGGGGGGGGCAGTGAGGGAGTTTTAGGGGGTTTTCTTTGGCAGTTTGTTTGTTTTCCAAAGGGGACACGAGGGCTCAGGCTGATGCCTGGGGAAGACAACAGGGTCTTGGCAGACCTAGAACACTGGCTTTATTCTTCCCATGGCTGCCTGCAGTGATATGGCTGACTGTGGCCATGAATGTGGCTAATGACTTAGTCTGCGTTTTATACAAATCCCCCGCAGCTAGAAGCCTAGACGTCACTTAAAACAATAGAGACAAAGTTCATGATTCAATAGCCAGAAACATGGTCAGAATTTACAAAGCATGGGATATGAAGGAAGAAAAAGCAAAAGGAAGGAAATGTAGTGCAAGTTTTTGTGAACAAAAGTATCTCGACATTTTTTTTTTCCTCCTCCATAGCTTCTTTCTCCTCCTTCTGCTACCACCCCTTCCCCCCTCACTCTCCTCTTTCTGGTCTGCTAGAAATCATCTGACAGGAAATGAGAGATTAAGTTTTTCCTACCTTGCTGAACAAAGAGAGCACAGAGGAGGGAAACACTCGGCAGCGATTTGGCTTTGTTATTTTTTTTTTTTAAGGTAGCTTTTTATCCCTTTCTTTCTATGTCTCTCTCTGTCTTTGTAACATACTACTCACTCCACAGGAACACAGGAGACCTGAGCAGCAGGGGATTACTTTGTAAGCTCAGTGCACATGGTCCTCAACCCTTCTGTCCTCCCATATTCCTTGCTCCAACCCCAGCCTTAGTTTTTGCAGAATGCCCGGCCAATTGATCGCCGTGGCTCATGGGGTGCCACCCCCTTATTTAACAATTTCAACTTCAGCTTGGCATTACCTAATGTCTGGTTTCCCCTGGATACCAGATGGCTTAATACATGACAGCTCCCCATCCACAGAAACCCGAGGAGGGGGGAGAAGGGAACAAACAACTTTTCCTTACGCATGGTTGACTTGATCAGATTTTACTCTGTTGAATCACCCTCCACGCTCATGGCTTGCCCATCCACATCTTTTTGTCCCACCAAAATCCTCCTGGCTGTAGGAGTAGGCATACAGCAAGCTTCGCTTGGGGATCAGGCCCTAAATTAGATTATCTAATGGCATCTTAATGGATAGCTGACCCCATTTCCTGCAGGATGGCAATGCTCAAGGCTGGGTCCAATTCAATTTGCCTTGAACCATGAAGCACCATGCGTGAGTCTCTGCCAATGCAGCCCCATCCACACGTGAGCAACAAATTACATTTACATACATTACCCATCAAACGTTTGGAGACACTCAGTTTTTCAAGATATTAGTCATAAATTAGCATTTTTCTTGTCTGGTTGCAATAAACCATTCTATTAACAATTAACCACAGTTGGGGAAATCATGTGTAACACTGGTATATCTGTAACAATGACAAAATCAATCACACTACTGTACATGCTCCGAAAAAAAAAAAAACAACTTCACTTAGCTGCTGCAAACACGTTCTTCAAACAAAGAGTCACTTCAGATATTCCTCAAAGATGCTCATGTGCATCCTGAAGGACTTTCATGTGGTTTATGGAGCTGCTTGGACATGTGTCTCTCTCTGTTTTTTATTCAACTCCTTCCAGAGCATCTTGATTGGGTTAAAATCAAGTGAATGTAGAGTCCGTTCTGTCCTAGACAGCTCTGCCTCCTTTTTCTTCATGCATCACTTACTCAGCTTTGAGGTGTGTGTTTAGGTATGTTTTCGAGAAGGCTATACAGTGAGTGTACAGTGGGACTGTCAACTACAGCTAAGCTCCCTCTAAAAAAACCTTTCTATCAATATACAGTACCAGTCAAAAGTTTGTACACCCCTACTCATTCATAGGTGTTTCTGGATTTTGACTATTTCTGACATTGTAGAGCAAAACTGAAGACATCAAAACTATGAAATAACACATGGAACACATCTGGAATTATGTGGTAAGCAAAAAAAAAGTGTTAAAAAAAACAAAACATGTTTCATATTTTAGATTCTTCAAAGTAGCCAGCGTTTACCTTGATGACACTTGACACACTATTGGAATTATCTCATAGGGTAGTCGCACTAGAGGCGGAATGAGCCGGAATGCCGTCGGAATGAAAATTCTTCGTATATTCCGAGATATTCAAAGTGCAGTCTAAAAATTCTGACTGCATTCTGGGTGCATTCCAAACATTCGGGTCCATCCTTGTGGCCGGCCCGAATGTTTTGCTCATGCTTAAAACATTCGAGGTGCATTCGAAGAGGAGAAATATCAAACGGCATTCAAAGTGTATTCTAACTGCATTCTAAATATTCTTACGGCATTCCAACAGCATTTGAAACATTCTGATCGTGTTCGAGGGAAAAATCGAAATGGCAAGCCACTTCAAATCCTGCCAGAATGTCCGGAATGTGCCTTGAATGAGCCGGAATGCCGTCGGAATGAAAATTCTTCATATATTCCGGGATATTCAAAGTACATTCTAAGTATTCGAGCTGCATTCTCTTTGAATTCTTAGACGTTCGAAACCTATTCGGCGGCTATTCCAGGAGCGTTCTGACTGCATTTGAGGTACAGCATTCGAGGCACCTTCCGACCAGACTTCGGGTGGTATTCGGGCAGCAATCGAACTGCACTTGTACGGCATTCGAAGTGCATTCTTAATATTCTTACAGCATTCTAGATATTCCTACTGTGTCCAACTACATTTGAACTGCATTCGAAAGCTAATACACCCGGAATGTGCAAGAATCATTCGAGGCGGGTTTGAAACGCATTCTAAGTATTCAAACGGCATTCTTACAAAGCTGTAAGAATGTTGGTCAGTTTGAAATTCCCGCCCGAATCTGGTACAAATTTTGAAAAATTTTTCATTCTGGTTGGTTCTGCTTGATTCCTGATAATTCCGAATAAGTGTGACGGGACCTTAAGTTTGCCCATTTTTCCTGCTTCCAACACATCATCAACTTTGAGAACTGACTGTTGTCTTGCTGCCGAATGTACTGTATCCCACCCCTTAATAGGTGCCATTGTAACAACTACTTCTTCTTCTTTTGGCTACTCCCAATTAGGGGTCACCACAGCGGATCTTTCATCTCCATTGCTCCCTGTCTTCCGCATCCTTCTCTACCACACGTGCCACTTTCATGTCCTCTCTCACCACATCCATGTATCTCCTCTTTGGCCTTCCTCATTTTCGTTTGCCTGGCAGCT
>JANZLB010000001.1:26762874-26773434 GCA_026167865.1 Notarius quadriscutis | reverse complement strand
TGTGTCAGCCCTGTGATGACCTGGCGACTTGTCCAGGGTGTACCCCGCCTCTCGCCCATAGTCAGCTGGGATAGGCTTGCCCGTGACCCTGCACAAGATAAGCGGTTACAGATAATGGATGGATGGTGTGTGAAAAACAATTAGAACTGTTTTAAAGGAAAAAAATACTTTGTTAAAGCACCTTTTGTTTGCAATACAGTGCGCAGTTGTTTTGGGTGAGAGTCTATCAGTGTAGCACATCTTGATTTGTCAATTTTCTTTAAGTTTACCTTGAAAAAAATACTCCAGCTCATTAAATTGTGAGGGTTCTCACACACACACACTGAATATTTTCAGTAGGATTTAGAACTGAGCTGACTGAGCCATACCAAAAACGTTATCATTCCTTTTTTGATTTGGATTGGTGTTTTCAGTTATCATGGCGGAAGGCAAAAAATTTTTTAATCTTCAGCTAAAAGAGGCCTGCAGGTTTTGTGCCAAAATTGGTAAGTGGAGCTAGCCACGATTCACTCGCACTTGAATAGTGTCCCAGTTCCAGCTGAAAAGAAGCAGCCCCATAGCACAATAGCACCACCATGCTTCATCCGGGGATAGGGTGTTCTTTGGGTGACAAGCTGTCTTGTTTTTGCACTAACTAGATCATTTAGATAGAATTATGACATCTCTTTTAAACATCACAAAAACCTGTAATTTTAACATTTAAACCCTTCACAGAGTAGCTTATTTCAAGAAGCAGCTTACTATGTCATCAAAACTTCTACTCAGAATACGTTTTCCTATTTATTTTGTTTTTTGGGGGGGCTGCTATTTAAGACACCCCTGTCTGCTATTTTAACTTCAGGGATTTCTTAGCTCATTTGTGAGATTTATGGATATTTACATTGTTCCAATAAAAACCGTGAGGATACAAACATTTGCCATCAACTATGGACAGACAGAGAAACAGATACCCTTTTACAGATATCAATTTATATAAACTCACTCCACACCAGCTGAGACCTCCATTACTTAAGTCCAATTTTTAAATGTAACATTCTGGGCATTAAAATCATTAAATTGTTCCAGCAGAGAGGCATTGATTACAAAATGACCCGAAATAAACTTCAGTCTTATGCAACTTCACTGAAGTAAAGCCTTATGTAATCTGCCACACTTTAGCAAAAAGAAAACCCACTACTTGAAGTTTGAGAACTTACCTGCCATATTTGCTTAAGCTGTGCTCTAAAATGAAGTGTATAAAAATTATAGAAAAAAAAATCCCTTATATAGAAAAGACTATGGTAGAGAGAAGAATGTTGTGTCCATGTAGCAGATTTCTGCTTGTTTTCCGATTCGCTGTTACTAGTTCCGCCCCATGCAGAGAAATTTGACCCCCCCCCCCAAAAAAAAAAAAACATCTGGAGTGAGCTGCACAGCTGCAGTGCAGTGTTCAAACAACTATGTTGCTATAAATTGCTACTTAAAACAGGGATGAAATATCACAATTGTGCATTAGGAGTGATTAACTTTATTTTAATCCCAAATTCCAGGGCTGCTACAAAGTGTTGGATCTGCCCTACATGTTCAGGTTGTGTTTAAACATCTTCCAAGTGAATAAAAACAAATTGTAGGGTCCTTACAATGTTTAGCTTAGCAGTTTACGAACCTTTTAGGAATTTCTATATGACTGACCCAAAACATTTCACACAGCTCCTAAAAATAGAGAACCCAATGAGATTTGATTTTATGTAAAATAGGAAAAGGATCCAATGAACAAAGGGGATTTCTAAGGACCTCAGGGAAAAAAAGTTGTTGCTGATCAGGCTGAAGTGTTACAAACCCATTGAGAGAGTTTGAACTCAATAGAACAATCCATATTCAGACAGATGAAGGAAATTCAAAACCATTGTTATCTCCTCCAGGAGTGGTTGACCAACAAGAAGTTCACTCCAAGAGCAAGGTGTGCAATAGTCTGCCAGGTCACAAAAGAACCCAGGGTAACTTCTAAGCAACTAGAGGTCCCACTCATATTGGCTAATGAGCACAAGTCTACTTTTAGGACACTGACCAATGTGTATGGCAGGGTTGCAAGGGGAAAGCTACTGCTCTCTAAACAGATTACCACCCACCTACAGTTTGCAAAAAAGATCACATGGACAAGGCAGAAGACTACTTAGGAAGAAAAAGAACATTCTGGCTTAAATAAGGCAGCATTATGTATGGAGGAAAGACAACACTGCATTCCAACATAACCTTAAAATCTGTGAAACATGGGGATTGTAGTATTATGGTTTGGACTAGGACAAAGTCATTGATGGAACAATGACTTCCTTGTACACTAAGGAACTAAAAGAAAACGTCAGGCCATCTGTCCATGAACTGACTCGAAGTGCAGTTTAAAAAAAAAAAATCCTTCTAGCAAAGAATGGTTAAGAGGGAAAATAAGTAAAATGGCCCAATCAAAGTCCTGGCCTTAATCCAATGGAAGTGTGCGAGTAGTTCAGATGAGGAAACCCACCAGCATCCTGGTGTTGAAGCTGCTCTGTATGGAGAAATGGGATAAAATTCTTCCAAGCCAACATGCAGAACTGAGCAACAGTTACTGGAAATGTTATTATTGCTGCACAAAGATCTAAAAGCAAAGGCTCTTTTTTTTTTTGCCACACAGATGTAATATTGAATCATCCCCCCCCCCAAAAAAAAAAAAAAAAGTGGCCACTTAGTTTAACTGGGTTTGCTTTATCCATGCTTAGGACTTGAAAAGCTGATTTAGGTCCCATGTCTGCAGCAAAAAAAAAAAAAAAAGCTCAAAATCTCAGGCACCACTGTAGTATAATTTTTTTTTTTGGGGGGGGGGAAGCCCTTGAAGAATAGTCTACCAAAGATTCATTCCACGTACAAGCTTTAGACTACAAACATGGATCAGTTCAACATTCAAGTTCACAGAATATTCCCTTTATTTTGAGCTGCAGTCAATCATTTGGAAAAAAGCAGCTTTACATGCAAATTTAAAAAAAAAAAAAAAAAAGTTACAGGCACAGTTTCCAAGCTACATTTGCACACAAACTAGAAGCCATCAGGGTTATTTAAGAGTAAGGTGCTGTCAGTTTCACTCCATTTTTAAGACAACACTCCCCCCCCACCAACCTAATGTTTATTATACCACAAGTCCCTAAAATCCTTTTGGTCCAATTTACAGCCTTACATAGAGAACACACCATTTGCAGCATTCACACATTACAAATTTTCCCTCATAACCTTAATCCTTTTAATTTCAGTGCATAGAGTTTAGAACAAATGTCAGAAAAGATAATTCCTGAGGACAGGTTATCTGAACTTTACAGAAATTAGAATACCAATTGAAGTCTTCTGATTAGTGAAGTTATTTTAACAGTCATTTGCATCTGATGTTCTTACCAGGTAAGCCACTGAGCTAGGATGAAGCCAAGTTGGGCAAGGCCAAGCATTTCATATGAAGAGCCAATCAATAAGCAAGATGACTAGCTGCTTATGAGATCTGCACTATACAAATGCCAGTTGTTTGAGATCCAGCTGTCATTGTACAAATAACTACTTGATTAAAGTCCAAGATATTTTAGTAGAGGCACCAGGGTCATCTTGACCAAACAGTTGGACATGGATATGACTAGACACTTGAATATAAAAGCACAGAACAGTTTGAACTCCTGTTCCAAGATGGACAAGAAAATGCTGCAACATGAGTAGAACGTGTCCAAAGTATACAAGAAATGTGGAAAATGAAACTCACTCAAGTTTATATTGTAATACCATTTATGATGTGAATGAGGTTATACCTGATGCCTGGATTAAAGGTCAGGTTTTTTAATAGATGGAGCAAACCTTGCCAAAAATCCAGAGTCAAGGTCTGCTTCATGCTAGATTTAGCTTGTGCAGATAATTGTGATGGTAATGTCCTTTTCTGGATTATTCTGATGGACTCTCTGCATCAGAGAGTCTGGTACCCATCTGTTCTTCTCCTCCTACTGATGAGATAAGCCACAACTACGATGACTATGAGGATGAGCAGCACCACACCGACACCAATGGCCACTCTGTAGTCTGGCTGGTCAGCCTTGCACAGGTCAGCTACAGTAACAGAGAGATGCCAATTACTCAAGATTATATATAAAAAGCTTACAAACTGGAACAACCTGGTTACTTTATAAATGAACATGACATTACTCATGGCCAATTCCCACCCACAAGACAGCTCTGTCCCATCACACTACAGCACCTAAACAGTGAGTGACAAGGTAATCACATGCTTCTAAGGCATGTGAAGCCAGCTGACCACATCTCCTCAAACTGCTGGCTCTGGCAGAGGTTTAACACTTGGAAAAGCACCATCTACCCACCTCTACACAAACCCAAAGACATGATTGGCTAGCATAATTGATCAGGAAGAGTATGCCACCCCTCCTTCCATGAGAGAATGGCTAATTTTGCTTGGGCTCCCCATCTCAGGATAGGGCACAGCTTTTTCTGTATGCTTGGACATGCCACTGATTGAGGGCTTCAGTTTGAGTGTTGTCCAGAACACCCATGTTACATAAACAGTTTTAAGGCAGGTCTTGGTTAGGATTAAGAGACATGAGTGAAGCATCTTGCATCATACACTGCATGCAATACTAGTAACCATTAATTTGAAGGACTATTGAGTCACTTAAACATACTGTAAAGATAGATATACTGCAACTAATAGCACTTCAGCATAATGAAAGCCAACATAAGCATCCATGCCCTTTTTTTTTTTTTTTTTAAATGGCAGACAATTAACCCAAAATACAATTTGGCATCACCATTTTGAAATATCCTCAGGGGGAAATTAAACTCGTGTGTTAACAGGTGACTTGGTCAGTAAAGAACTACTGCAGTCAAAGGCAAGATTAAAAGAAAAGCCCAACACATATTGGAGATGTGCTATTGAATTTAAAGCCTGGAGTGCATTCACACAGTACCAGTCAAAACTTGACACCCAAGTCATTTTTTTTTTTATTAATAAAGCCAACAACTCATGCTTTAAGAGTAATGGATTGTTGCTTCTCTTTACTTAGTTGAGCAATTCTTGACAGTTGAATATTTACCATTTTGATTCCACACACATTAAGGCAAGAATTGCACCAATTAACTTTTGGCAAGACACCAGTTAAAACACCCCAAGTGACTACCTTATGAAGCTGGTTATAAGGCCAATAGTGTGCAGAGTGTCAAGGTAAATGGGGGCCCATTTGAAGAATCAAAATAATGAAACCCTTGTTTACCATGCAATTCCATAGCCTTGTTTTTAGGTACATTCAAAGTGTAGAAAAAAAAAAAAATGACAAAAGTTTAGGCCCTTTGACCAGTACTGTATATTGAAGTGCAGTAAGTTTTTTACTATACTGCCTCTAAAATGCAAGAGGCAGGGACCTTTCCTGGAACCAGCAGACATCTACAACATACTTAACATAGGCCATAAACATCTTACCCAGCCAGATACTCCAGCTAGAGAAGGTGAAAAGCAGAAAGGCACCCTGGCAGACTGCTAAACTGGCATCATAAGACTTTCCAAGAAGTCAGATAACTTGGACACTAAAGTGCAAAATTCATACAAATATGATCTAATGCACTGTACAAAGTATAAATATTTGTCAGACCATCATTATATAAATGTACAAATAGTCTTTTGCAGTCCAAGTTGTTCCAGAGTGTGCATTTCCCATACACATTACATCTGTAAAGAGAGCCTTAAACTACCAGTAATAGTATTATTAAATAATGAAATGCTACTTACAGGGCCCAAACTCCTCATTAGTAAAGTTGAAGGCTTGCATCCTGTCCTGACTGAACTCTAGGAAGATACCATTACCCATGAAGACAGACTCTGACTTGCAGGAATAAGAGTGACCTGTTGCCATGCTGAAAAGTTGCAGGGAGTCATTCTTCAACTGCAAACGTGACACATCTGAGGGAAAACAAATCTCAAAAAGGTCAACATGAGCATAGGCCAAAAAAGAAAGTTTAATTCAGCAAATTAAAGTTCAAGCTTGTCTCAGACACTTCATTTTCTTTTTGTAGTTTTCTACTCAGTAACGAAACTGCAGCTTGAACACCACTTAAACATACAAAACTATATGCAATTTGACATCTATTCCTACTACAAGTTAATATCAAAAGCTAGTTTATACTGCCGTCCTTGATATGCAGTTCATGTGTTAAGGCATCAAGACCTGTGGTTGCCATCTGTACATGCAGGCAAACTGGTTTAGCAGCATAGCACTATTCAGACACTTCAACTGTTGGAAAATAACTGCCCTAGAGTATCCTGCAATATCTCAATATACATGTTTAACTCACCTCTGTTAAACCATATTATATATAAAAATAAGCACCCAGTGTCATGTTGCTAGAATATTTGACATGTTAAAGGTCACTGTTACTTATTAACTGGAAAATAAGACAATGAAGTTCAGTGAGACTAGTCCAATAAATTGGCTTATGCACCAATTGTTAACCCTGCTTATCTGTTTCAAGGAAGCAAAGTTCATGCATGCGTTTAATACATCTTGCTTAACAGCATAGAGGCTAACTGCTAGGTCAATGCTGCTGATAGTCATCTTTCTGGCATCAGGTGACCAGAAAACGAGCAATCTGTAAGTAATTCGACAAGGAACACACATGACCAAAATCCCCTGTGTACTGTAGCAAACATAGAAAGACAATAAGATACATAGACCTAGAAAAAAATTCAAATAAGTCAACTGCATGATCAGCATATCACACCTACCTCCAGACTTGAAGGCATAGACCAGGTTGACAGTCACAGCATTGACAGAGACGACTTTTGTGGAGTCATTCTTAAAAAGAAAGTGCAATATGCAAGTGAGCACAATCATGCAGAGCCCCAGAAAAACAAGGAGTACGAGAGTCCATGGATGAGTCACACCAGAAAATGTACTTCATAGTATGTGACTGGCTTATCTGAGACATTACTTCTCTGTACAAGGCAAGGCAAAAAAAAAAAAAAAAAGTCCTTTGGAGTTTCACACACCTAGAACAAGAAATTGCTAAATACAAGCCTAATGTTACGAGTCATTACAGATTCATCAGGATGGAGTATCTGAAGCAAAAGTGATATGCACCACCGCCTATGTTTATCAGGGAAGAATTTACTAGGCTGCATAAGGTAGAAGATAAATAGCACCATCAGCCTACTTCCTCTTCCAGTCCAACTTCCTTTTCATTCTCCAGCATGCATCAGCAATTAATTTATACTCCGTGGCCAACATGCAAACTAAGTCATGACTTCATTAGTCATAAGACAAGTTCACATGAGACTTGAAGATGAACTCTTGTTGGCACCTCCACAATTAAAATGGACTCTTGACATACCTTAAAGAAGCTCATGGAGATGGCACCCTCTTTGAGCATAATTGTGAGGTTGGCAGCATTTCCTTCACATTCGCCAACACCTTTAGCACTTCCTGGAACAATATAGGTGCCTGCCACCTACAAAGATAAATCATTAATTTCAGGAAGTGGGGGAGGGGGTTTACTATCCATTTAAAAAAAAAAAAAAACCATCCTTACTGACACCAAGGTGACTAAATGTACAAAGGGAAACATTATGGCAATATCAACACTTCAAGGGAATAAAGCCATAAGAAGCAGCTGTATCAAAAATGAAGTTGATCAACAAACAGCTTCCTTACCTGACTGACATGGATCTGGATTGCTGTCTGGACCTTGATGCACAGCTTGTTTCCAACCTTCACAGTGTAGTTGCCCACTGTGAGGTTGGTTGGTGCTGTTGGTTCAGGTTTTGGGGTAGTTGGAGGAGCAGTGGTTACATTGGCAGTTGTCGTATTGTGGGTAGTTGGAGGAGCAGTAGTTACATTGGCAGTTGTCGTATTGTGGGTAGTTGGCACAGCCGTAGTTACATTAGGATGGGGAGTTGTTTTTGGAGTACTGGTTGTGGGGACAAATGGAGCAGGTGGCAACAAGCTGGCAGGTGGCTTAGCATGTCCAGCAGCTTCCTGAGCTAAGGTGAGTGCTGGAAAGGAAAGTGAAGTGGTTTACGGATTGCCTTGTGTATATAAAACGAAACTGCAAACAGGACAGCTCTACACTTAATATCAGGTGCTCAAGCATCATGAGATTCAAAATAGGGTCACACAACTTACCTACAGCGCATGTACAGTTTTATTGGTAATATTTAGCCATTACTGTATTTAATTCATATTAAATGTAGTTTTCAAGGTCCAGTTTCCATCAAATTGTGCACTCTGGAATCCTACAATCAGGCCCTTTTGCTACCATGTGTCAACATTTATTTTCACATTTCAGTACAATAGCATTAATTTTACAGCATGGATAGCAATGACATGGTTCACAGCAAAAGTGAGTTTTCCTACCCTGATGAAGATGAAATAAAAGAAAACCTGCTACAAGCTTGTTTTTGGGTTTGCTCTAAAAATGGTTTCCCTTTTGGGCACACTCATTCTGTTAGAATTTGGTTTAAAAAAAAAAAAAAACCCACACAGCACAAGGTCTGTCTGTATCATGAAATACCATGACTGAGGCCTTGTCAGTATTTAAGACCTCAGTCACAGTATTTCACAATACAGACCAAACTTAAGCTGGTTAAAAAAACAAAAAAACAGTTATATATAGAAAACTTTACATATTGTATATCAAGAATATTTTATATACACAGTGTATAAAGATACTTGACACCCATATATCATTATCTCTAGCCACTTTATCCTGTTCTACAGGGTCGCAGGCAAGCTGGAGCCTATCCCAGCTGACTACGGGCGAAAGGAAAGGCGGGGTACACCCTGGACAAGTCGCCAGGTCATCACAGGGCTGACAAAGACAACCATTCACACCTGCGGTCAATTCAGAGTCACCAGTTAACCTAACCTGCATGTCTTTGGACTGTGAGGGGAAACCCATGCAGAGAACATGCAAACTCCTCACAGAAAGGGCCTCACCGGCCATGGGGCTCGAACCCATGACCTTCTTGCTGTGAGGAGACCGTGCTAACCACTACACCATACAACCCCTATCTATATATTAAAAAGTTTTATACTAAATAGATAAAAATGATGAGTATATTACTTGACACCTGTCGACTATACCAGTCAATAACATGGAGCTTAGGCCTGTAGCTTTGCTGCGTCACGTGAGACTGAAGCACATGACCTCTCGAAACTTCCACACCGAGATTTTTAATAAACAGACGATTAAAGTGGTTTATTACAGCCACTCAAAGCCTCCAAACTGTTTGTACGGAACCCAGACAGAGGGAGAAAGAAAAGAAACCCCATACCAACATTTTACAGGTGAATGTGGCTGTAAAGTCCTGGTTAACATGGCTCCCTGAACACAAAGCACACAGTGCAGCCCTTTACTGCCCTTCCTTCTCAAGCTAAGAGGGGGAAAAGTGAACAAACCAGTTCAATAAATGTGTCAGAACTGCTATTTTCCGATTTGTTTCAGCCATAAAGCCCTGAAAGAGGGGTTCGAACATATTAAAAGTTGCTGCATCATCATCATCATCTGCATTTCCTTTATCAAGCGGCAGCGTGTGAACGCAGCCATGAGGATGACTACAACTCGCTGTAAAAAACAAACAAAAACAAGCGTTCGAGTAAAATGAAGAATCCACCACTGGCTGCCTTTATTTATTCAATATAAATACCTGCTCCTAGTATGAAGACAGCCGCCATCAACTGCGCCGATTCGACTCTCATATCTGCTGCTGCTTGTGGTGGAGTTTGCTGTAGCTCCTGGTTTTGTTTTACGGAATAGGGAGGAGAAAAAAAGAAGTTGGTGGGGTCCTTCACGCTCCTTAGTCCTCTGCGAAGCCGTCTGAACTGAAACTGCCAGGAGTAAGGAAGTGAGCTGGTCACGTTACTGAGCGGAATCGCGTACAACCCGAGGTTTCATGCTGTGACACTCAACCCTCTGCGCTTTATAGCATTCCGGAGAAATCGAAAGTTACAAGCCTGATTACAGATCAGACCAGGAAAGTTAGACTCAGACTAGACATTTCAAGTCCTTTATTTGAGGAGTGGCATTCACTGTTTTATCTCACCACCTGTTTGGCTGTTTTCATACCTATTTTGAGTCAAATAAATCCTCGAGCCATATCATTACAGCATAATTTGTTTTTACTTAGGCCTGTTTATCCCTCTCTGATCCAAATCTGAGTTTTTCTTGACCTGTTCACACCTGATCAAACAAGCCAAACTAAGAAGGAAAAGACACCTTTGAAAGATCTTAACCAAATACTGTAGGTATGACAGCGCCCAGTGTCTTAAAGCTGCCTTAAGCAATCTCTTGATAACCAGCCAAACACATTCTTTAATCTTGTTTCATCCATCTATGCCAAAACCCTTCCTTATAAACACATTAGTAAAATAAAGAAAAACAAAAAAAAAGCATCTTGTTGTACGTTACATTAATGGTGGCGGCACGGTGGTGTAGCGCTTTCGAGCTTTCTGTGCAGAGTTTGCATGTTCTCCCTGTGTCCGCGTGGGTTTCCTCCGGGTGCTCCGGTTTCCCCCACAGTCC
>JANZLB010000001.1:26653694-26664825 GCA_026167865.1 Notarius quadriscutis | reverse complement strand
AAACCGGAGCACCCGGAGGAAACCCACGCGGACACGGGGAGAACATGCAAACTCCACACAGAAAGGCCCTCGCTGGCAATGGGGCTCGAACCTGGACCTTCTTGCTGTGAGGCAACAGTGCTAACCATGACGTCAAATCATAAAAAAAAAAATCGACGGTAGAATTCATGGCTACATTTATTAGTGAAATCAAGAGCATTTCCACATTCACAATGTGATGAGAATTCACAGGATTGGGACTAAACAGCTATGTGTCCATAAGAAAACCACTTGTTATTGAGACTGATCAGAAGAAAAGGCTTCAATTTGCTAGGGAGCGCAAAGATTGGATTCTAAAGCAATGGAAAAAGGTCATGTGGTTTGATAAGTCCAGATTGACCTTGTTCCTGAGTGATGGGTGTGTCAGGGTAAGAAGGGAAGCACATGAAGCAATACATCCATCATCCATCATGTATAATGGCCACTGTACAAGCCTCTGGAGGCAGTGTGATGATCTGTGGTTGCTTCAGTTGGTCAGGTCGAGTCTCAGCAACGTTATGGGGCAATAAAATGAAGTCAGCTAACGACCTGGATGTACTGAATGACCAGGTTATTATCCCATCAATGGATTTTTTTTGTCTTCTCTGAAGGCACGGGAATAAAATTTGAGCTCAGATTGTGAAAGAGTGTTTCAGGAAGCATGAGGAATCACTTTCACACACCACACCTGACCTTAACCCCACTGAGAATCTTTGGGAGAAGACTTTACGCAGTGGTCTGACCCTCCCATCCTCAACATAAGGCATTATTAAAACCTGGAAGGATCGTGATAAACAATCGACTTTATGGAAAAAAATGTGATTGGAAAAAGATGCCGACTGACTATGATCAGAGATCACTTAAATGCTTGATGAAGTCGAATCATTAAAAAAATAGACAGTAGAAGAGTAGATTTCAGTGAAAAATGAATACAACTCTGGGCTGAAATAAATGTTGTGACATTGCATAAGTTTATTGAAATGATGCTTATCCCATCATGTGTTGTCCATCATCTATCCAGCATTGTCCAAATTTCATGAAAATCACTTCTTCTATCTCAGTTCTTCACCAATTTTTATTCTTTTTGGCAGGAAGGTAGGTCTGCCTGGGCTTCATATACTGTAGTTTCTATGCAAATTTGCATAACTGGAATTAATAATGAAGATATGGAGTAATTAAGCCTGAACGAGCAGTTTCCACACAAATTGCTTCTTCTTCCTCAATTCTTCACCGATTTTGAGTCTTTCTGGCGTGAAGGTAGGGGTACCTAGGGTGCATATAACTTCTACTCAGATTGCTTCTTCACGGTCAATTCCTCACCATTTTGGATTATTTCTGGCAAATAGGTAGGTACAGTATTCCTAGGGTGTACAGTATATAGTGTGTATAGCTTGTAACATTTATTGCGCAAGTTGGCCTGCTTTAGATCGTTCCTTCTGGACTAGACAGGGCCGCAGTGAGCTATTCCATCATTGACCATCTCTTTTTTTTTTAAATGTACAGTACTTCTCGGTAAGTTGGCATGGTCTAAGATGAATGAAACACGGTAATCAACTTCAGACATCCTTACATCACTCAGTCATGGATTATTTTCCATTACCAACACACCACCAAGTCATCTACATCTTTCAGTAATGAGTTGGACCAGGCGTATTGATGGTAGGAAGAACTTTTTTCTTTTTGAAAACATAAAAAAAGAAAAATCCTAACTTTATTTCAAACCAGAGAGGAAAAACTTTTCTCTCTGCCCCAATCCTACTTTAATTTCATGCTGTATTTTGTATATATTCACTATATTCAGACATCCAATTGGATTTTTTTTTTTTTATTATTATTGTTTGTGTGAACCTCCTTCCAGACATTGACCTGCAGACCTGTCACCATTTACACCATCAATGCAACTGTTTTATACACAGCATGAAACATTGTTTTGTTGAGAAACCTTGTCTGCTGTCTAATATCCATCAATCGTCAAATTATCAAAACTCTAAAAACAAGGTAGCATATATAGAGAAATCGAGAAATACTGAACAGTGCTTTGCTGGGTCTCCTCCTCTCCTTTCGGTCTCACCATCTCAAGACTAATCTCCATGAAATGTTCTTAGTGATCTGGCTGCATGGTCAGAGTAGGTTTCAGGATGGGATTTTAGAACCACAAAGAGTATTGTAAAGAGTAAGCATGGGACAAACTCAACATATTGAGAAAGCCGAGCATGCAGAGATTGACGTTATTACACTTCAGAACATGTATAAAAAGTTTGTGACTGAGTGCCCAAGCGGCCTTTTGTTTTTGCATGAATTTAAGAAGTTTTTCGGAGTTGGACCCTCTGGGGAAGCATCGGAGTACGCGGAGAATATGTTTCGCGCCTTTGACAAGAATGGGGTGAGAAGTAGCACTTTTTTTTTTTTTTGTCCTGGATGCTTTGGTGACCTAATAGTCCTTCTGGATAATACAGACCAGAGGGGACTGAAAATGTAAACATATCATATAGTACTTTGCAAAAGTAGTCTTTTTTTTCTTTCATACAAACTTTATTATATATTTCTATTTTATGACCTATATTATCAAGTCAGTACAAAAACATTTTAGAGTTCATTTTCCAGCACAAAGTTAAAAAGTTTGTAATATGTCTGAGCAGCATATTCCATAAGAGAGCACTTTTCAGATTAAAAAATAAAACATAATGAAGGCTACTGGGTTTTCATGCAAAATGAAGACGTGAGTGTGACGGTCAAAGTGTCCAGAAGAACTGGGACTGGTTCTGTAAGATGCTCAGTAAAACCCACAGCTCATTTTGTTATAAAACTGCACTCATCGTACCTGAGACTACAATTTTTTTTTCCAAAGCAAAAGCAAGCAAATTTCAGTAAATTTTATTCATATAGCACTTTTCACAGATAAAAATCACAAAGTGCGTCACAGATAAAACACAATAAAACATGGTGATTCACAGATAAAATAAAATAAAATACACTGTGAAACACCAATTTAATTAATTAATTAAAAGCTTTTCTGTATAAAAATGTCTTCAGCTGCTTTGTAAAAGAGTCAATGGAGTCAGTACAGTGTAAGGAAAGCAGGAGAGAGTTCCACAGTCTTGGTGCCACTGCCTGAAATGCCCAATCCCCACGAGTTTTGAACCGAGTACATGGGGCAACCAACAACATCTGACCTGTCAACCTCCGAGCACGAGAAGAAGAATGGGGTTTCAGCAGGTCAGCAATATATTGTGGAGCTTGACCCTAAAATCTTAAAATGAATTCTAAAATTTACTGGCAACCAATGAAGAGAAGCCAAGACTGGAGTAATGTGAGATCTTCTATTGGTGCCAGTTAAAAGTCTTGCTGCAGCATTTTGCACGGTCTGAAGACGGTCCAAAGCTGATTTATTTAAACAGGTTAAAAGACTGTTACAGTAATCTAAATGAGAAGAGATAAAAGCGTGGATAATCATCTCAAATTCAGCTTTTGACACCAGCAGTCTGAGTTTTGAAATGTTCCTTAGGTGATAAAAACAGTTCCCAACTAGTTGCTTGGAGTGATGCTCAAACGACATTGAACTATCAAATAAGACACCCAAATTTCTAGATTATTTATCAGAAGAGCCTAGAAAGCTAACGTGTTTTCTGATGTCTGGGACCACCTTGTCTGGAGCCATTATCAAAGTTTCAGTTTTCTCATTATTTAACTGAAGACAGTGGTCATTTAACCATTGCTTGATATCTGTCAGGCAATTTTATAAACAAGACAATTTATAAAATTCAGAAGCTTTAAAAGAGCAATATATCTGAATGTCATCGGCATAGAGATGATAAGAAATATTATTGTAACGTCTAATAACTTGGCCAAGAGGAAACATATACAGTAAAAAGAGAATTGGACCAAGAACAGATCCCTGAGATACCCCACAGAACAGGTTAGCTGAATCAGACATTACCCCATTTACATAAACAGTAAAAGATCTCTCAGACAGGTAGGATATGAACAATTTTAGAGCAACACCAGTAATCACAAACAATTTCTGAAGCCTATTTATCATGATACTGTGATCGACAGTGTCAAAGGCAGAGGAGAGATCCAGTAAAACCAGAACGGTATGCTCTCCAGAATCTGCCGCCATCAAAATGTCACTAGAGACTTTAAGTAAAGCAGTTTCTGTGGAGTGCAATTTGCAAAAATCAGACTGGAAAGTATCCATCATATTGGTTTTATTAACACACACTATTCATATGGGCACACTTTCCCTTTCTCCCTCAACACATTTTTTAAAAAAATTGAGTTGTTTTAAGCATATTTGGAAAAGCAGAGAGAGGCACAACATAAACTGTGTGACTTTCACTCATTATGTATACATGCGCAATAATCCATCCATCCATTATCTGTAGCCGCTTATCCTGTTCTACAGGGTCGCAGGCAAGCTGGAGCCTATCTGCACAATAATATTCCTACTAATGTAAATGTAGTGAATGTCAACTATGTTACGTCTCATTTTTTCACATTTAAAATAACTATAATGGTACTTCTGGTATCCTTTAAAGTATACTATACATCTACGCAGGTCAGAGTTTTGCATGACATCAATTAAAACTATCAAAATAACCTGCATAGTAGTTTATGATAATATATATCATATACATATACATAATAATTAGAAAAAATCCTGTCCTTATTGATAGTGCTGAACATGTCACATGTAAATCAGAAAAAAAAACCTCTTAAAATTATTTTTAAACATCACTGTATATATGGCAGAATAGACTCAAAAGCCCTTAACAATGTATTTTACTTGAAGTGAAGGATTTAATTAAATGACTGTAATGACATCCAGTTTCTCAGTAACATAGTTGACAAACTGAGTAGTGAAACAACCTTCCCCTTGAAAAAAGAAAAAACAACCGCCACTGTTAATGTTTAAGCTTTGCAACCAGCAGATATAGAATATACTTGCTTGAACCACTGATTGTTCAATTGAGAAGGAACACTGCTTTTGTACTTTTTCTTGAAGTGTACCCCAAATTATAGAAAGACTCACCTGTTTCCAAATACCCCTTGCTGCAGCCTAAAGGATAGGGTGGGGCTGGGTGTGGGCATAGCAAGATGTCACATACTCACCAAATATGGGGTTATGACATACAAGGTGCCGCAGGATGGGGCAGGGCTTGGCCAATTCACGGCTCCGTGTTATGCTGGCCAAGAGAGGATATATTTGTTTGCCTTTGTGGTTGAATTGAAGGCTTAGGCTGTGTTGTCTTCTGTGCTTAGGAAAATTCCTAACTGAGTGAGATACCCAGAAGTGTTAAAGTTGCAGCCACAATAAGAGCTGTTAGAATTCTCTAAATGTTAAGGAAAGGTGCTTCAATGCTTTAGCAATTTCTGTTACCGTAATGTACACTGGACCATCCTTTAAGAAAGGAAAGGATATAATGTCGTCCTACGATTTCCTGCATCAGCAACATATAAAGCTACACAACATCAGTGCACCATTCACACAAACAAATAATTATGTAAACAACTAAATATCAAATAATTAATAATACAATAATTGGGATCATCATCACTGCCGAACCCGATCCAGGCTTGAGGCGAACCATGTTTGGTTGACTTGACCAGAATTGCCGCAGGAGGGTGGCCAGTTCCTTTCTGCACACTCACACATTCAGACCTATGAGCAATTTAGAGTAGCCAGTTAGCCAAACTGCATGTCTTTGGACTGTTGGGGAAACCGGAGCACCTGGAGGAAACCCATGCAGAACATGCAAACTCCACACAGAAAGGCCCCTGTCAGCTGCTGGGCTTGAACCCAGTAAATTTCTAACTGCTGTCTTCTGTTAGGCAGCCTAATTAGTAACTCAACAAGCCCAGAAGCCTGAATCACTGCATGAAATCACTGCATAAATAGGAAGTGCTCTGCCAGTATTGGGGTGCTTGTAATCAGTAATCATCTATTAACATCAATGGGCTTTAACCAAGTTGACTTTGGTGTGCTGTTGCTCTTGACAGCTGGTTTGTCAACAGCACAGTGGCCAAGCTTTGGGAATATCCAAGCTCCTGCTGGACTTTAACCTAATGATCTAGGGCATCCTTCACTGTGAGTGAATGCTGGGTTGCCTTCTCACTGGACTCAAAGTGGTTCCCAAGCTGGAAGCCATGAAGTAGCCCTATTTGGACGACGGTTTCAAAATCTTTCAAGTACTCAAGCCCAGCAAGTAATTCAGCAAGCAGTGAAGAAACTGACCTGGCATTTTCCAGTAGCCCTAGTGCACTCTGTAAGGCAGCCTTGTCTTGTTCTTTCTGAGGGGGTAACAGCAAGGTGCAATGAGACTGCAGTGTATGTAGAGGTGATGCATGAACTGCTTGGTACTGATGTAACCCACAACCGTGCTGCTCTCACACTGGGAGGCTGTGCTGCCAAAGGGGTGGATGCTTCTTCCCAATTCCTTATCTATGAATCAGCACTGCATGGCTGCAACAGCAAGTTGATTGTAAGCCTTCTATTGGCAAGTACATCAGTTTTGCTTTTAAGCTTATGGATGGTTTTACATCTTGCCTTTTTCATTCAGGTAACTGCAAATGAGCTGGTCTATATCTTCACCCTTGGTTTTGCTCCAGTGCCTCTAAGTGGCCCTCCACTTCTGAGAAGTGCTGGTGCTAAGGTTTCCATTGAGTGTCATTATTTGAGGTATGGAGCAATACCTACCAATATATCTGTTTGGGTTTACTTGTGAGGCTGTGCTCCTTTGTGATGGCCTTTATTCTAATGCTCTCCAAACTCCACAATATGAGTAGCAGTGGTCTCATGCCTGCTTAGATCCCATATGCTTCTGCCCAAGCTGCTGAGGAACTTCTTGTTTTCTCCTTGAGGCTCATGATGGGTCTGTATCAGGGATGAGCTGTAGTTTGTTTGGGTGAGATAGTTACTAATGCAGTTTCTTGTTCTAGATGATTGAATATTCCAAAGGCCATCCAACCAGTACTATCTGGGCGAGCTTATAAATATTGAGGCTTTGATACTGCAGTTCAACCGTGTGCCCTTGCGTGTCATTGTAGACAGCTGTGTGGCCACTCCTGTCCCTGGCATAATTGCTGTCCTGAGATATTACTTCATTGATGATCATAGGTGAGTGAGGTTCTTTTGCACCTCTGTAAGCTGATCTGAACTTTCCTAACTGTGAATCATTCCAAGTGCCTAATTAATGCCAAGCTTACACATTCTAGCTCCTGCTTCATGCCCTACACTGAAGCAGCTAAGCTGAAGTTTCAGCTGGAAGCATTCAGATTCCTCCAAGGAAACAGTCGCTTGGTAGGTAATGACTGCTTGGCCAGGGGTGATGGGCCTGTTCAGCTGTCAGATTTTGACATGTACCGTTTTGGCAGGTCTACATTGCATGCATCTTGAAGGCAACAGCAGCATCTGCCCCTGCTGATGCTGAGCATAAGGTTTGTTCATTTTCTGAAAATGGGTATGTTGCTTTGATTGTGACTGTACAGTGCTGCTGAGCTGTGGCCACTAAAGCATTACTGTGTCTTCCTAGATGGACTGCTGCATTTGGTGCTGACCAGGTATGCAGTTGCTGCAGCAGCAGCTGTGGAAGCAGTAGCATGAGGAAGGGATGTGATCTGTCATCAGAACAAGGTATTTGGGAGACCCATGTTGGCTTTTATGTAACTTGTGTCTTTGCACTCTTGAGACCTGAACTGCCAACATGTACACAACTTGTGGTGTGTCTTTGGTTTTGGACCCCACTCGTGCATCTTTCCTTTATTTGTAGGCTTGCAGCTGAAGAAAAAAGTAAGCCTTGGCCCAATTGTGGTTCTGGAAAATGTTTGGTAGGCTAATGACTTGTTTTGCTTAAATGAAAAAAAAAAAATTGTCCTGGCTTATTACTTTTAGCATCTTTTTGCCCAAACATGGGTGGGTTTCTAGAACTACAAAACTAGGGGTTACCCCAGCAGATTAGGTACACTCTTGTCTTGTGAGAATGTTGCGGGCAGAATGCAAGCCAGCCCTCTGGCTGTGATGGTATAACTAATAGGGGTAATCAGAGCTAAGGCACCCTGATACCAAAAACCTCTTTGGGGTGTTCAACATCTCACTTTACCAGCTCTGTGCCCTTACCAGCCTCAACGGAGTGTCCGTCCCACATGGTCATTGGAAGGCTGTTAAACTACAATGTATGGCTCTCTGGAGTGTTTCAAGCTTGGCCTTGACTTTTGTTTTTTAAGGCAGATGTCCCAGGTTGACTATAATTGAGGAATAGTACATCCTAGACTAAATCAATTGTTTCCCAAATCCCTTCTCATTAAATCCCAGTATGCTTTAACTCTAGCAGTACCTGTCAAAGGTTTAATAGGGAGGACTCCCTTTTTATGGCAAGATTCTATTTGATGCTTGTATCTCTACAACATGAAAGCATCTGCTTTAGTGACTTAATGTGTGCATCCCCCTCAGAAAAGTGCTGGTCTCATTTCTTGCAGCATAGCTCATCGTCTCAGTATAGGCCTAGTTAATTTGTGACAGTCCAGGAAGCAGACAAACCAGCTACACCAACTGACTGCTAGCTGCACAGTTCTCACTCAGGTTCTGCAATATTGAGACTATAGCTCAGGGAACGAACACACAAAGTAGCAATATTCCAGTTTGTTCTAGTAACCTAATTAACATAAAATTAGATCATATTGCATATACAGCCACTGCCAGCAGCTTTGATCTAAAAGTAGGGCTATTAAACATTAGATCCCTTACATCTAAAGTGTTAACTGGTAATGAACTTATTACTGATCAGGAGATTAATGTACTGTGTTTAACAAACATGGATTAAACCAAATGAGTATGAAGCTAGTCCTCTTCGATACAGTTACATATGCCAGCCTCCTATAACTGGTAGAGGAGGCATCACAAAATCCTGGTCATAAACTCAAACCATTTGAAGTTCTTGCTACTAACAAATGTAGCCACAAAAAATAAGTCTTCCCAGTCAGTTCTGCTAATTATTTACAGACCCCTGGGGCCATATTCTGAATTTGTGGATTTCCTCTTGAACCTACTTGTTTCCTTAGACAAAGCCTTAGTTGTTGGAGACTTTAATATTCACTTTGATAACCCAGAAGACCCCCTGAAAACAGCAATTGTGTCCATTCTAGATTCAGTCAGGGGTTAATCAGAACATCATAGGACCTACTCCTAATGGTGGTCACACTCTCTCAATCTAATGCTAACATTCAGATTCCACAGTATGAAGCTACTTCAGATCGTTATCTCATTTTAAATGTCTTCGCAATAATATACGGTATGCACCTTGATGTGAATGTCCATTTGACACCTACTGTGTCAAATGGACATTCACATCAACTGCTGCACACAGATTTAACAGTCTTTTAATTATCAACTTTGAGACAGTGTCAGACCCAACAGAACTTGATAAGGGAACTGAATGCTTAGTCAATGTTCTGCTACACTTTAACATAGCTCCACTTAAAAGGGGAAAAAAAATAGTGAGAAACTAGTACCCTGCTCTAACAATTACACTTGCACCTTAAAACAGACCACTTGAAAATTAGAATGGAAATGGCGTCAAACAAAATACTCTAGTTAACATGGAAGGAGAGCCCCTTGAAGTATAGAAAAGCTTTTAGATCAATGTATCTCTCCACCCTAAAAGATGATAAAAATAATCCTAGATTCTTATTTAATACTGGAGCAAAATTAACTAGGAATAAGACCACCACAGAAACATGCACACCTTCAGTATACAGTATAGTAACAATGACTTCATGAATTTTTTTTCATTGGCAAAATTGAAAATATCAGACAAAAAAATTCAAACTATTAATTCAAAGCCAGACAATTTAATAAGTAACCATTTAGATAACAATAAAAAAAAAACTTTAATCAGCGATTAATGTTTTACTCCCCTTTGAGAAATTGAACTAATTTCCACATCAGAATATTCACCTACACAACTCTTCAAACAGACAATACCAGAAGCAATCAAAACTCTTAAAACTATTCAGTTCTTCCCTTACACTGGCTATGGACTTAAATCCTTTAAACTAACAGTTGTCAGACCCCTGATTGAAAACCCTGACCTCGACACCAGTCAGCTGTCCAACTAGAGGCCAATATCATACCTCCCCTTTATCTCCAAGATTCTAGAAAAAGCTGTGGCACAGCAGTTATGTGCATATCTACATCAGAATAACATCCACAAACTATCAGTCAGGATTTAGGCCTCATCATTGCACAGAGACAGCACTGGTTAAAGTAGTAAATGACCTACTATTGGTCTCTGATCAGGGCTGTCTCTCCTTGCTTGCACTACTTGACCTTAGTGCAGCCTTTGACACCATTGATCATACCATTCTATTGATGGACTAGGAAATGTTGTTGAAGTTAAAGGAACGGCCCTCTCCTTGTTGACAGAGTGTCTGGGCGCTTTATGTCCCAGGGAACCCTCAAGTCTGTGTTGCCATCTGGCTCTCCCTTTTAGTTATGCTGTCATGGTTATGCTTGCCAGAGTCCCTATAGCTCCACTATAACAGCACTTTTAAGACTGATAACAAAATCTCAATAATCCATTTCAACAGTAGAAGCCTGTAGGACATCTTTCATAATATCAAGGACTATTTAAATCAATTCACCCAGTCTTTTAATATAATTTTTATATCGGAAACATGGATTAGCAATGAAAGAGGCATGAATTTTGGTTTTGAAGGTTATGAGCTGATATGTATGAATAGAAGAAACAAAAATGGTGGTGGTGTAGCTATGTATGTGGATCTGAATTACAATTATAAGGTGATGGAAAATGTGTCAACTGTGGTGAACAATGTGCTTGAATGTATAACAATAGAAATAAATAGACCAAATAGAAAAATATCATTGTAAGTTGTATGTGGGTCCGTCTCAGAAATTGGTCTCTCATTTGGGACGTTATGGTCAAAAAATTAACTTTCTAATCTTACTTTTTTTTTTTTTTTGCATTTACCGAACACTCAGTGTTTCTTTTGTCATGTTTAATAAGAATATAGTATCTTGATTTATCTGGCCTCCACTGTGGAAATTTTTTTTTATTACAATTCAAATGCTTTTGTAAAATTGATTTACATATAAAAT
>JANZLB010000001.1:26314959-26328842 GCA_026167865.1 Notarius quadriscutis | reverse complement strand
ACAACCCCCACCTAAACTGGGCCGACAACACCATCTTAGGCTGGAGCCAGTCCTGCCTAGCTTCCTGCCTGCACTCCGCTCTGCCTCCCACCAAGCCACCACAGCCTTCAGCCAGCGAGTTTCCCGACCTCTCTCATGTGCCTCCGGAATACCTGGATCTAAAGCTTGTCTTCATTAAGACTCGAGTAGTGTCCCTCCCTCCTCACAGACCCTATGACTGTGGAATCGACCTTCTGCCTGGGACGGTGCCACCCAAAGGACGACTCTACTCTCTCCTGTCAAAAGGCAAGCCATGGAGAAGTACATTTCTGAGTCCTTGGCAGCTGGGATCATCCACCCTTCCTCCTCCCCAGGAGGGGCAGGATTCATCTTCATGGAGAAAAAAGACAAGTCGCTCCGCCCCTGCATCGATTATCACAGTCTCGACACCATCATGATCAAGAACCGCTACCCACTTCTGCTCATGACCATGGCCTTTGAACTACTCCAAGGAGCCAAGGTATTTACCAAGCTGGATCTATGTAATGCTGACCATCTCATCAGGATCAGGGAGGGAGACGTGTGGAAGACAGCCTTTAACGCCACCACAGGTCACTACGAGTACCTTGTAGTCCCCTTCGGCCTGACCAATGCTCCCGCAGTCTTCCAGGCACTCGTGAACTACGTCTTAAGGGACTATCTCAACATCTTCATTTTCGTGTACCTGGATGACATCCTGATTTTCTCCCGCTCCCTAGAGGAACATCGGGTTCATGTCCAGCAGGTCCTCCAGCACCTGTTAGAGAATAAGCTGTTTGTCAAGGCGGAAAAAGTGAGTTCCACCAGAGCTCCGTCTAGTTTCTGGGGTTCATCATCTCCCCAGCAAGGATCCAGATGGACCCCCTCAAGCTTGAGGCAGTCACTAACTGGCCCACCCCATCCTTGCGGCGGGAGCTCCAGCGTTTCTCGGGGTTCGCTAATTTCTACAGGCGCTTCATCCGCAACTTCAGCACGGTGGCTGGACCTCTCATGGTGTTGACCTCAATCAAGAGCCTGTTCAAGTGGGGGGAGGAAGCAGAGAAAGCCTTCTCCATGCTCAAACGCAAATTCACCACAGCATCCATCCTCACCATACCCGACCCGGCCAAGCAGTTCATTGTGGAGGTCGACGCTTCCGAGGCCGGGGTCAGAGCCATTCTCTCCCAGAGGGCCAATGATAACAAGGTCCATCCCTGCTCCTTCTTCTCTTGCTGGTTGTCCCCTGCTGAATGGAACTACGACATCAGCGACAGAGAGCTGTTGGCCGTCAAGCTGACCTTGGAGGAATGGAGGCACTGGCTCAGGGGGTCAGATCTCCCCTCCTTTGTCTGGACCAACCACAAGAATTTAGAATACCTCAAGTCCACCAAACGTCTCAACTCACGCGAAACCTGATGGTCTCTCTTCTTCTCCCGATTCCGGTTCACGCTCTCCTACTGCCCAGGCTCCAAGAACAGCAAACCTGACACCCTGTCCAGGATATTCTCTTCCTGCCAGGAGGAGACTAGAATGCCTGAAACCATCCTCCATCCACGCTGCCTGGTGGGGGCCGCCCTACTTGAGGTAGAGATGCTAGTGCAGAAGGCCCTGGAGCAGGACCCTGGAGCTGGTAATCCTAGCAATATACCACGCAACCGTCTGTTTGTTCCCTGTTCTGTGTGAACCCATGTGCTGCAGTGGGATCATGGCTCCAAGTTGGCTTGTCACCCGGGAGCTGCTTGAACCCTGGCACTCATTCAACAGCGCTTCTGGTGGCCATTGATCAAGGGAGACATCCAGGAGTTCGTGGCAGCCTGCGACATGTGTGCCTGGAACAAGACAGCCAATTGACCCCCTGCCGGCTTGCTAAGACCCCTCCCGACCCCTCATCGACCCTGGTCACATATCGCCCTGGACTTCGTCACAGGACTCCCCAACTCAGGTGGCAACACATGCATTCTCACAGTTATTGACTGCTTCTCTAAGTCTGTCCACTTCATCCCTCTGCCCAAGCTTCCCACAGCTAAAGAAACTGCTGAACTACTCATCCTCCACATTTTCCGCATACACAGACTCCCCTCTGACATCATCTCTGACCAGGGTCCTCAATTCACTGCGCAGTTCTGGAGGGCCTTCTGCAAACTCATTGGGGCCTCCTGTAGTCTCTCATCAGGATTCCACCCTCAAACCAATGGCCAGGTGGAACAGGCAAATCAAGACTTGGAAGTGGCACTCAGGTGCATGGCGTCCAGGGATGCCGGTTCTTGGAGCAAGTACCTACCTTGGGTTGAATATGCTCACAACACTGCCTTCATCTGTCACAGGTCTCTTACCCTTCCAGTGCTCCCTAGGTTACCAACCACCACTCTTCCCCAACCAAGAGGAGGAGGAGGTCACCGTACCCTCAGCCCAGACCTTCATACGCTGCTGCAGGAGGACGTGGGCGTTGGACCGGAGAAGACTCCTACGCTCCACCCTAGCATCCAAGAGGCAGGCCGACAAACGCTGCTCTAAGGCACCCACCTACCGGGTGGGGCAGCGAGTCATGCTCTCCACGCGCATCTGCCTCTCAGAACTGTCTCCCGCAAGCTGGCTCCCAGATACATAGGACCCTTCCTCGTCAGTAAGGTAATCAATCCATGTTCTGTCAAACTGGCATTACCACTCACCATGCGACACATTCACCCCACGTTCCACATATCACAGTTGAAACATCTTGTCTCCAGTTCTTTTATAACCTCATGATGAAACCAGTTCATTTCCAACTACTTTTTTTTTTTTTTTTAAATCATGGTTAAAAAAAAAAAGTAAGACCTTCATAAACACATGATATGCCAGTTTCCCCCACAGTTCAAAGACATGCGGTTAGGTTAACATGGGGCAGCTATGGCCTGAGGTCGGACTGAAGAAGTGCCCTTGAGCAAGGCACCTAACCCCCACCAACTGCTCCCCAGGGACTGTATCATAGCTGTCCACTGCTCTGGGTGTGTGCATGTGTGTATTCACTGCTTCAGATGGGTTAAAATGCAGAGGTTAAATTTCACTGTGTGCTTCAGTCTGTACTTGTGTACGCGTGACAAATAAAGGTTTCTTGGCTTGGATATTTTTTACAGATGCCATTTTAAGAAGAACAAGATCAGTGAAAACCCCATTATGTCTGGACAGGTATTGCTTCCCATTTAAAAAATTTATTTATTTTCACATTATTTCCATTTGATCTTATTAATATAATTCTAGAGAGGTTCTGTTGTTGGCTAATTGGTTTATGCTTGGACTAGTGGCATCAAAATATGGTTTAAAACCTTGCTAGTTTAACAGCAGTTCACTGACTACATGCCGAATCAAATACGTGTGGGGGCTTACAAACCAACTGGAAAATAAATGGTTACAGTATTTTTACCACATTATAATTCTGAATTATTCCATGAAGTAGATGAACTGGCACTTCGTCAAGCCTTTATCTCTCTCTCAGCATCCTTGTTTGTCCTCTATTTAGATTTCCTGGTGTAAAATGAGATTTATTTTTGTGGAATTTGTTTGGTGAATTATCTAATTTTCCTCTTTTAATGAAAGCGTTGACAATTTCATGAATGGTAATTACAGCACATGGTGCATACTGTACATGTGGAGGTTGTGTTCTGTTCCTTTATTTAGATCAGAAACTAGTAATTTAATTGCTCCAGAACTGATTAATATATCAATAAAAACATGTTCTTTTATGAAAGGCATCCTGTTTTATTGTGTTGCAGATGACTGATGACTTGGGAAAGATGGAGTGTAATGAAGAGGCAGAACAGGTAACTATTCACATGCATCAGCTGAAATTTAGCCTCCATTTTGTGCTGGTTTTCCTGCATCCTCTGCAATCTACAACTTTAGTACAAGATAAAGGCTTTCTTTTGTTATTTTCTAGCAGATCTTGGAGCAGCAACAGACTTCTATGGATGTTGAACCACGTGTGGAAGAATAATCTTGCCCAATGTCGTCTGCACAAGTTGAAATCTGAATATAATATCATTTTGGAAATTCTTTATATGCCTAAAACAGGTATGTAAGAAATAACAAAACTTTATATGGTCTTTCTTTAGTTGCAGCAATGTCTTATTTTCTTATTGTCCTACAGAGCACGTGTAAAGAAGAGCAACCCATGGGTCTGGATGTCAAACGCAACTAGCAGAACAAGTATTAATGCATGATAAAGTAAAGGATCTGAAAATTTTTTAAAGCAGCTTTCCTATTGTGCAGGTCTCTAGATAGAGATCAAGTCTAATCTACGAATAATCTGAGGAGGCAGTCAAGCCCAGAAACACAGAGCAGCCACAAGGGGGCACACATGAACAGCATAACTCATGAAGGGCTTTCCCATTCGGAAGCAGGCTGGTGAAAAGACGCAGCAGCAGTGTCATGATGATTCATCTCAGAATGCTACACAGGTATGACTTCTGATGCCAAACAAGAACTTTTTCTTTTTGCCTTAGTGCACTGTGCGACTCTAACAGAACTAATTATTAATAAGTGTTGCCAGGCAAAACAAACCTTGCCCGGCCGCACTTATTTTATACCTATATATGTTGATAATGATGATAATTCTCAATTATCAGCTGTCAGGTTATAGTCCTATGAAAATCCATGACCTTGAGTTTGACATTTCAAAGTAATTTAAGGTCAAAGATCATGGCGGCAACTGAAAGCCCATATGGGACTTCTTATATGTTGAGAATGGTAAACATCTGGCTATCATTAACCATTTTAAAAGTTATAGCCCTTTGGAAACACATGACCTTGAGTTTGTCCTTTCAAGGTCAAAGATCATGGTGCCAAATGAAAGCCCATATGGGAGTTCCTATATGCTCATAATAGTAAACATCTGTCTGCCAGCAACCGTTTTTGAGTTATAATGGAAAATATGTTATTTTGACCGAAAGGTTGACCTTTCCAGTGACATTGACCTTCACCTTGACCCGATTACCCTCAAAATTTAATCAGGTAATCTGTGGACTATTGCCCACCTACCTTGAAAATTTGAAGTCAATCGGTGCAACCGTCTAGATGTTAGATTGTTAACAGGCAGACACACAAACAAACCGCACTAATTACAACACCTCACCCTGCTAACTCCGCCACAGGCGCAATAACAAACAACACAATACACAATTATGCAATACACAATATATAACAACATACATTGAGACAAGGAGAACAGCAAGGCACACTGAACAAATCCGGTCTCAGACAGAATAGACTTAAAAAATAAAAATATATAACACAGAAGTGGTTGCAGTTCTGATTTTCCATGAGTCACAGTTTGAGATGAGTCTTGAACTGGTGATATGCCAGGTACACTCTTACTGTAAGTGGTAGACAGTTCCAAAATTTGTTACCCTTTACTGACAGGACAGTTTGTCCAAATGTGGTGCACCTAAATGGTTCTATACAGTCCCCTTTGGTAGAGGCCCTTGTGCTACCACCACCATCAACTCTTTAAAAAATCTTCTAACGGGGGTGGGGGTGTGGTTATTTGTACAACTGCAGATTTCGTAAGAATGTCACAGATGGTGCCATGACCCGAGTTACCATTACTGAGAAAACAAATACACAGAACCCTGGCAAATTCCAAAAAACTACCAGGACAGAGAGAGAGAGTTCCTTTGGTGTTTGTCATCATGTTAATTATACCGTGATGAGACTAAACTCAAACCACCACCACCACCACCCACACCCACACACACACACACACATACACACTCCTGTCTTAGAGACGAGACAGAAACATCAAAGACAAACTTTTGTTCTCAGGAGTGAATTAAACTATCAGGATGATAGAAGCTGTAGGACTTTTGCATGCGTGCAACCATTCCAGATGTTGCAAATGCAAGTTCTTTCACACAGCCATCAAAATCAGAGGCCCTTACGGATGCTGTTGTTGTTTGGGTTGTTTTTTTGTTTGGTTGTTTGGTTGTTTTGGGGGGGGTTACCCATCACTCCTCGGTTATTACAGCCAAAGTTGCATATTGTCTTTCCTGTAAAAGAGTCCTGGTGTTTTGAATATCCCTTGGCCTCAGATGAACTCTGCGTATACAGCTGACAAGGACTTTTCCCCAAAATGTTTCACTGGAAATGTTGTGCACGATACTAAATCTTTACCACTTCTACCAATGAAATGAAGCACTGAAATATTGCACAGCTGGATTTGGGAGGAACCCGGGTGTGGTTACTGATTTAAACGCAGTTAGTTGGGTTGAAGATGATATCAAAAACAGTACCTACACACACCCTCACAGATCGCGCCCAGATATTCACTGACCTCAGTGTAAAAACATGCGGTGAAACAGAGCGCTGGTTTCCTGATGCTATATATAATTTAACCCATTAAACACTGAGAATATTTAACAGTTATTCCATGAAATCGAGTCGTAAATGAGCTGATAGCCGACGAGGCGCGTAGCACCGAGTTATCTATAAGCCATGTATGATGGGACTGAGTGGAATAACTGTTTTATTCTATCCACATTCACTGGATTTTGAGAAACAGAGCATTTTTATTTTATTTTATTTTATTCTTGACCGGGAGATCATGAGTTCTACTTGCAATTGGGTCATACCAAAGACCGTCATAAAAACGGTGCCTACTACCACCTGGCAAGGCACGATGCAATACAGGTGCGAGTGGGGAAGTCAAACTCTCATGGTTACCAGAGGACCCGCCCCTCACTGTAACCCTAGCTGTATAGGCGAGAGGCCGAGGGCTATCGAAACGGAGATCGGCGCCACACCCATACACCTTAAAGATTTGGCTTGTACTGGGACAGGAGACTCTTAGTTGAGCTGTTACTATGGAAATGATAACGTAATAGAACGAGTGCGTTTTTATATAAACCTAAATACGCTCACCAGCCACTTTATTAGAAACACCCCTACATCCACCTGCTGTTTGATGCAGTTTTCTAATCAGCTGATTTCTTGATGCATCAAATCCTGCAGATACAAATCAAAAGCTTCAGTTAATGTTCACAATGTTCAAACATCAGAATGGGAAAAATTGTGATCTCAATTTTTGTGTGACTTTCTTTCACTGTAGCATGGGTGTTGGTTTGATCCAGATGGACTGGTTTGAGTATTTCAGAAACTGTTGATCTCCTGGAGTTTTCACACACAACAGTCTCTAGAGTTTACACATGGTGCGAAAAACAAAAAACACTGAGTGAGCGACAGTTCTGTGGGTGGAAACAAACGCCTTGTTGATAAGAGTGATTAGAGGAAAATGGCCAGATCGGTTCGAGCTGCCAGGAAAAATATTGCAACTCATAACAACTCTTTATAACCATAGTGAACAGAAAAGCATCTCAGCATGTAACAGCAGAACATTGGGTTCCACTCCTTCCAGCCAAAAACAGGAATCTTAGAATCAAGAACAAATTCCTATTAAAGTGGCCGGTGAGTGTATAATCATTGGAGCAACAAGTATCAAACAAACATCAAACAAATTAATATATAAAACCAAAAATTTCAAAATAAAATTCAATAAGTGGGTGCAAGAAAGAATGTGCTCTGGTGTGGGTTGAAGGGAAGATTTTAGAGTATTGTCATAGTGTAAAGAACAAGACCAAGTACTATGCTGATGTGATGAGTGAAAGTAAAGTGTAAATGTACAAATGGACATATAACGTGATTAAAACAGTGTGTCATTTGCTTGTTTCAGTAATGCAGATCCCACAACCAGACAGTTATTGTTGCTCTGGGGCATTTTTATTCTTACAAAGTACACCATACGTGGCAGTTAATCATTCTGATAATGTGTAGTTGGGAATCTGGTCAAAGGCCGTCAGCCTGTGGTGCTCAAACAGCTGACCTATTGTGTTGCAAGCATCACACAATACACTCACTACCATTTAACATGATCCTTTATATAACTGAGCAGAGAATTGGTCAAAAGTAAAAAGTCTAAAACTCTTATAGCAGAATTCTGGGGTTGGCCAAAGTTGGGTAACAGATTCAGTCATTTTATTAATAGCATACTTGTGTGTGATTTTTTTTTTTTTTGAATAGTTCATTTGATTACTCATATATAGCTGACTCTGCCTTTGATGAAACAAGTGTCACTTTTTATTATTGTGTTAAAAGTGCTTGAAATTAAATTGAAAAGATAGAGCCCCTAGTCATTTAAAAAGCATAAGCCACTTCATGATTCGTTCATTCATTCGATTTCTGTGCCACTTATCCATTCCGAGTGGCGAGAGGCAAGGTACACCCTGGACAGGTCGCTAATTTACTGCAGGGCTAACACAGAGAGACAGACAGCTATTTACACCCACATTCATACCGATGGACAATGTAGAGTAGCCAGGTGACTTAATCCTCATGCCTTTGGATTGTCGGAGGAAAACGGAGCACCTGGAGGGAACCCACGCATGCATGAAGAGAACATGCAAACTCTGTACAAAAAGGCCCCAGTTGACCTGCAGGTTCGAACCCAAAACCTTCTGCAAAAACTGACATCTTACCAAGTGAAAATATTTCGAATGTATTCAAATTTATCTAGTATAATGTCTTATCTGAAAATAGAATAAGAAAATGTGAAGCTTAAATGAGTGAAAATGTCTCAAAATAAGTTTAATAATCTTTGATTTAGGGGCGGCACAGTGGTGTAGTGGTTAGCGCTGTCGCCTCACAGCAAGAAGGTCCGGGTTCGAGCCCTGTGGCTGACGAGAGCCTTAATGTGCGGAGTTTGCATGTTCTCCCTGTGTCTGCGTGGGTTTCCTCCGGGTGCTCCGGTTTCCCTCACAGTCCAAAGACATGCAGGTTAGGCTAATTAGTGGCTCTAAATTGACTGTGAGTGTGAATGGTTGTTTGTCTCTATGTGTCAGCCCTGCGATAACCTGGCGACTTGTCCAGTGTATACCCCGCCTCTTGCCCTAGTCAGCTGGGATAGGCTCCAGCTTGCCTGCAACCCTGTAGAACAGGATAAGCAGCTACAGATAATGGATGGATGCTCCTGAAGCCATTGCTTTGACAGTACGAATCATACAGCAAATGGCGATTATGGCTCAGACCTAAATGCAAGAATTTATATTTATCTCTAAACCTAAACAGTAGTTTCATCTTATCATCAAGCTATTTAAAAAATATCTGTATATACACCATATGGCTAAAAGTTTGTCGACACCTGACCATCACACCGTATGTGGTTCTTCCCCAAACTGGTGCCACAAAGGTGGAAATGCACAATTGTGTAGAATATCTTTGTGTGCTGTAGTTTTACAGTTTCCCTGGTACTGGGACTGGAATGAAGGGGTCCAAACATATTTCAGCATGGCAGTGCTCTTGTGCACAAAGCGAAGTCTATACAGACACAGTTTGCCAAGACACGGTTGGCGTAGAAGAACTCAAGCATCCTGCACGGAGCCCTGACCTCATCCCCATTGAATATCTTTGGGATCAACTGTAACACTGACTGCACCCCAGGCCTCCTCACCCAACATCAAATGCCTGACGTCACTAATTCTCTTGTGGGTGAGTAAGCATAAATCTCCATAGCCATGCTTCAAAATCTAGTGAAAGCCTTCCCAGGAGAGTGGAGGTTATTATAACTACAAAGGGGTCTAAATCTGGAATGGATATGGTGGTCAGGTGTCCATAAACTTTTGGCCATGGAGTGTATGTAGACGGGGCTTGACGAATACAATTGCAATTTAATAAACAGCAATAATCCAGCACACATACTTTCCCATTCCTTTTTTATAAACACTTTTTGTGCTGAATGTGGATGTACAGTACTTGTAATTAAAAATAGTGTATGCTAGGTTTACCAAGGTTTACGACTCTGGTTCACACCAGCAGTTCTGGTAAACTGGATTATATATAAAGACCACCCTCGGTGTTCATAGATGAGAGGTTGTTTTCTCGGATTGGTCAAGTGATGTGTGTTTAGCTCTGGTGTGGTGTGTAAATGTGGTCAGAGTGGTGTTTGTGCGACTGAGGTTGGAGTGTGTTGCGACCATAGATTTTGTGTGGTCAGGGCACTGGCAGTGTATCGCAGGCTACTGCTGGTACCCAGGGATCAGTGACTCAAGAAAATCAGGACACTCTAAATTTGTCACTGCTGCATAACCCACATAATGAAAACTATACAAGCTTTCTCTCTCTCTCTCTCTCTCTCTCTGCTTACATGAAATCTACAATAGTGTTTAAAATATAGTTTATACCTCTTATCTCTTGCTCTTTACCACCCCGTTACCTGTGTGTCATCAATAATTCATGCATAGATTAAAACACATCCACAAAGCCTTTCAGCACAGTATGGAAAACCGTGATCCAGCACTGAACTAGTACTATGCACAAATCATTCATTATTGATACGCCAATTCATTACTCTTGTTCATTTATCATACTTTTCCAAGCCTATTTAATTAACTGAAATAACTAAATTCATGGTTATAAATATTGCACTGTCATGCAACCTTTCAGGAATACAGTTTCAGTCTAACTTACAGTAGCGAGTGGGTTTTTTCATTGGGTTCTATAAATATTTTACACATTATAAGACATTTTATTTAACCCGAACTTATTTTTGGAAGGAATAGTGATGAGAATCTACTGAATACTACATTGCATTGTAAATGACATGTGACATTGGATTTGAAGTGTCTTAAACAAATGATGGGCGTTGGAATGTTTTCGTATGCTCCTGAGTCCAATCATGAGTTTAAATCCCCACACTGATTTGAATAGCCATCTGCGGTCGGGAGTCCGAGAGAGAAACTGATCAGCCCTGCTGTCTGGGTAGGAGGGATTACTTTCTCCCTGTCAATCAGAGTGATAGCAAATTGTGAACGATGTCAGTTAGCAATATCCTCTGAGTGTATTCAGTTGTGTTGTGATGTAGCAGTTACAGAAAGATACAGTAGCTGGCTTCACATGACTTGGAGGAAGCATCTGTTAGTCTTCACCCTCCCTGGTTGGTAGCCGTCTTGTCATATGGGAGAACTAGCTCGTGGGTGGGAATTGGCAATTGACCAAAACTGGGGGAAAACTTTGGAAAAATTGAGTGCTTTTGTATTACCTTTGGATTTTTATATATGTTTAGAATGGATAGCTATATTTGATGTGTCATTTACTTAACCAACTCCAGAAATTATAAATGAAGTAAAATAATGAGGTCACTGGGGAAAACAGAAGAGCTATGATTGCACTACAAAACACAGTGCGCAAAACTTTTAAGGAAGGCACAATACAAAAACAGATAGGCTTCTTGCTTAGATAACAAGAAGCCGAATTGAGCCGTCAGACCGAGTACAGAAAAAAGGTTAAATGCTGTTTTGTGCCAAGTTCAAGTGAACTTTGATGCAAATTCACGACCCTAAAAGCGTGACCGAACACACAGGAGCTAGGCCTTGCCTAACAACACAGAAAAAAACACATATCACAGACAGGAGTCAAAAGCGTAATACCAAAAACTACAAATATAGTTTCACTCAACAAGCTCATATAATGGTACAGTGCAGTATGTGATGAAATTATACATAAAACACCTGAACATTCCTACTTGATAAGTGAGTGTACCAAATTCCTCGTGTATTAATGCTGGGAATGTTTAATCTGTAATTTTAGCTTGTTAATATTAATGATGATGTAATCCTGAATGATTTCCTTTTTTTGTAATTTAACTTTGTGTTGTGATTATAACAGGGATCATTATACCGTGTAATAAGTTGTTTATTAGAAAGTCAATAGAGTAACAAGATGTTAATTATTAAGTTGTTCCTCACATTTTTATTTTACATTATTTAAAAAAACCCAAATGCTATTTGTTACAGCTGTTCTTTATAAGCTGCATTTTAGCCTTATAATCTATTATATGTCAGTTGTTTCACATTAATACCTGACTATTGAAATATTCCTTTTTTGCAGCCTTAACTATGCCATTGATGAATTAGTTGCAGTAGTTAATTCATGAATATATTTTATACAGACATATGAACACTCTTTCCATCAGATTGAACAGTATACATATGCAATATTTCATGACAAATGATTTTTGGTAACATTAATACCACATGCAAAGGCCATTCCATTCCACTGTACTGTTATTGCAGATCCTGTGCACATTATGAAATATCTTCACATATTATTTCCAGTTTAAGGGATTTCATCATACTCTTTGCAAGAAATTCTGTGTTGTGGTCAATTAGAAATGCACAGATTCCTATGTTTTCTGTTTATGATGTTAGTTATGTCCGGGTTCTTGCCTGAACTGATAATCACATCATCAGTTTTTCTTTGGCTAATCAGACACAAGGCACGCCACCACTCTTGCCGGAGCAGTTGGGGGTTAGATGCCTTGCTCAAGGGCACTTGAGCCAGTCCTGCTGGTTCAGGGAATTGACCAGCGACCTTTTGGTCCCAAAGCTGTTTCTCTAACCATTTGGCCATGGCTTCCCCCAACTGCTATGATACAACACCAAATTTCAGAGCTTTGGGTATCATTAACCTCAGAGGCACGCACATGTTATGGTTTAAGACCATTTATGTCCTGGATTTAGGTACAAGGCTGTATTCTGTCGCTTGACACATTGCATGTTCACAGCTTCAAATATTCCAATGGATCAGATTGGAAAATATGTCAAATCTGGTCTGATACTGGTTCAGAGGTTCTGGCCATACTCAGTGGTGGCTTGGAACATCTCAATAGTGTATTTTTCCACATAAAAATTATAGCACTAGAAAGAGAGAGAGTGAGGGAGAGACACATAGGGTCAGTGTGGGACAGTTGGCCATATGCCAGTTGTTAAGAAAGTGAGAGAGATGGGGACCTACAAAGGAATGCTGGAGGGATGAGAAAAAAAGAGGGAGAGAGTGGACTAGAGGGTTGCTATTTAATGTGATAAATGGGTTGTGACAGCGTGTTTCCAAACCCCCTCTGACCAGAGAGCAAAGCATGGAAATAGAAAGCAGCATTGGGTTTAGAAAAATAATAAACGAAGAAAAAAAGATTGTGGGTGATGCAGATGAAACGCATGATAAAATAGATAGAATGTCTTATTCTTTTTAATGCCTTTCCAAACCATCGACAGTGACTCATTTTTCCAACATAACAGATAACAGTAGGGAATCCTCTAAGTGGTTTCTCTCAAAGGAAGGAAGGCAGAAAGGAAACAAGGAAGAAAGGATGAGGAGTCAGAATGGCACTGAGTCTGCAAGAAGGGAAAAATGCAAGGGGGAAAATCTGAGTCCTTTTACTACATTCTTGATATGGGGCCAATTAAAGATGCAGAGTATAAAAGAAAGCTCTCATTGTGACTGGATGCTTCGAGTTCAGGCTGAAGTTTTGTAGGAGTCTTCAATATCTAGTTGCTTGTTGTAAAGAGGGAGGAACCAAGGTGGATATCATGTTCTGTGGTTAAGGAAATGTGTATGGAATGTGGTATCGAGGGACAATTTCGTCAGTCCAGCCCTTCAGATAACTATGCTGGGCTACATTCGCTCTCCAAAGCTTTTAGATATGATTCAGTTATAACAGCTCAGTAATCAGTTTTGTGATTTAGTAGTAGTAGCAGTTACTTTTCTATACTCAAGTAGCATTACAGCCTGAACAGAGGTATGTAAAAGCGTTGCTCTTATCTGTAAGTACTGCAAATTTTTAAATCTGTCTGTAATATCTTAAAGCTGTAGCTTGTAACTTTTAGAGCCGTCTGCTGCATGCAAGGCAAATTGCAGTCACAATAAATACATTGGCAAGACTTTAGATTTCCGTCATCCATCTTGCTTTGTTAAGGATGCAGTATCCATGATCCACTTTGCCTCAGTCCATCATAAAAGAGCTCGGGCCCAGAGAAGGTGGCGGTGTTTCTGGATATTGTTTATATTTGGTTTTAACTTGCATTTGTGGA
>JANZLB010000001.1:25496759-25507848 GCA_026167865.1 Notarius quadriscutis | reverse complement strand
CTTCCTCAGGGTAGTAAAACTCGCTTTCGCTGTGAACACTGTCGTTATCACTATCCATGCTGTAAAATTAATGCTATATTCCTGAGAAATACTGGCAAAAATTTATAAGATTTTTGATAATCTTATAAATAAATCTTATAAAAAAAAAGATATGTTGACAAAAAATTCTACTATGTTTGTTGTTGTTGTGAACAAGCGAGTCGCCAGAGGTCCGTAACCAGGGTCTGTAACTGGGGTCCATACCGTAGGATACGGACCTGCTCGCCAGCCAATCAGAGTGCAGGATTTGATGGAAACCGCACCACGAAAAAAATAAATAATCTTATTTGATATCATTCTTCTGCTGATGAACAAAACACATATAAAAAGAATATAACATCTTAGATTTAGAAGTTTGAGCACTAGAATAAGCTTCAGGCGTCAGGTGTGTGATTGTGTTCAGATATTTTATAATACACTCTTTTTAATACTCTGTAGTTTGATCTGAAACGTGGTTACAATTCTGAGCTGGATGTCGATGGTTTTTTCTGATCATGTTACAGACTGATTTATTTTCAGAGCTGAAGCTGTCACACAGGTTGACTTTACGTTCATTTGAAGTGACTAGTACGATTAGTGTGCTTCATTAATTATGAGACTAATTGGCCTGAGACACACACACACTGTGTGCATTAATGATGAACATGAATGTTTTTTCTAACTAATGAGTGAAAAAGTGACAAGTTTCTCTTGATCAGGAAAAAAAATTGGAAATGGGTAAAAGATTCAAAAATCACGATCAGTGTTCTGAAGTGATCGCCACATTGATCTCAGGCTGTGCTCCAATCTGCACTCATTATGACTGTGCCCTACTCCCTCTGAAGGCTGGAACACTTTGGGATGCTGATTGCTTCCTTCATCAGATGCTTGTAAACAAAGTATTTGATGTTGCAGGATGACATTAATGATGACAGCCTCAAACAGAATAAAGCAGTGAGGCTGTCACATCGACTTATGCTATAGGCTGCGATCTAGTAATATTTTTAGTCAATAACATAGTCATCCAGCATACAGTCTAGTAACCTCATTTTGAGCAGTTTTAGACTGTGTTCGAGGTAATATAGTATCATTAAGTAGGGTTTCCAGGTTTCAGATTTTTACATTCAAGCCCAACTCCATCTAAATGGATGAAACTAGGCCAAAAAAAAATCAGAATTGGAAAAAGGAGACAAAGTATTCTTCTGAGCCTTAGGGCGTATTCACACTCGGAACGATTGCCTTGTACTGCTCCCAAGAGCGATTGTTCCCCTCCCCACTCTCCCACTGGTCTGCGCTCACACTGCACTCTATGTCCTGGTCCCAAGTGCACTTACGTCATCACGATGCAGCTTTACTGCCAACTACAATTCATGTTCATCTATAAGGTGAGAACCAGGCCCGTTATTAACCCAAATATTCTCCAGTGAATTGAAACGTGCACACTTTAGTGTTTGAGTTCTGTGCCCGAGCGCACCTCTTCCACGCTGTCCAAGTGAACCGCACCCGAGCACAGTACACAATTATCATAAGAGTCAAATTAACTGGATTTTGGGTGTGAAATATGCTCGAGTGCGGTACAGATCACTTCGTGTGAGTGTGAGGGAAATAAGGTCATCATGTTGCACAAGCATTTCTGATGTACAGATGTTATCCCCTATAACCCCACTTTCCCTCTACCAATCTTTATAATATATCTTACAATGTTTGTTTTTCTATATGTCATACACACACTGTCTGCAATTATAGTTCGCAGAAATTAATTAGGTTTTGAATTTTTGCTATTTTTAAACTATCCCATTCTGGTCCTGCTCTAAACATAGAGTTCATCGAGTGAGCATGGGGAAGCATTCCCTATTCCTATTGAGAAACAATTAAAAATGATGATCAGTGATTGGTCATTGAGGAACAATGGTGATCAGTGATTAGTCCTTGGGAATTATGGCGAACCATGATTGACCATTGAAAAACAGGGGTGGTCCGTGATTAGTTGATGATGGAAAATGGTGATCAGTGATCGGTCATTGAGGAACAACGGTGATCAAGGATTAGTCTTTGTGAATGATGGTGATCAGTGATTGGCCATTGGGGAACAATGATGATCTTTGATTGGTCCTTGGGAACAATGATCAGTGATTAGTTGATGGAAAAAACTAGTGATCAGTGGTTGATCATTGAAGAACAGAGGTGATCAGTGAATGGTCATTGGGAAACAATGATGTTCAGTGATGAGTTAATGGGGAAAATGGTGATCATTGATTAGTTGTTGAAAAACAGTGATGATCAGGGATTTGTTGATTAGGACAAAAGATGATTAGTAATTGTTTTTTGGGGAACAATGATAATCAGTGATTAGGTGATGGGGAAAAACTGGTGATTGATGATTAGTCGTTTGGAAATGATGGTGATTAGAGATTGGTTGTTGGGGAACGATGAGGATCAGTGACTAATTGATGAGAAAAACTGGTGATCGATGATTAGTCGTTTGGGAATGATGGTAAACAATGATGTTCAGTGATGAGTTAATGGGGAAAATGGTGATAATTAATTAGTTGTTGAAAACAGTGATGATCAGGGATTAGTTGATTAGGACAAAAGATTATTAGTAATTGGTTGTTGGGGAACAATGATGATCAGTGATAAGGTGATGGGGAAAAACTGGTGATCGATGATTAGTCGTTTGGAAATGATGGTGATTAGAGATTGGTTGTTGGGGAACAATGAGGATCAGTGATTAGTTGATGATACAAACTGGTGATTGGTGATTAGTCGTTTGGGAATTATGGTGATTAGTGATTGGTTGTTGGGGAACAATGATTATCAGTGATTAGGTGATGGGGAAAAACTGGTGATCGATGATTAGTTGTTTGGAAATGATGGTGATTAGAGATTGGTTGTTGGGGAACGATGATTATCAGTGATCAGTTGCTCAAAATGTTGCTCGATTTTTAAAATAAAGTTGCTAAAGTGGAATAAATAAATTTATTGGGGTTAAATTAGTTCATATATTTAAAGTTTTTATTTTTCTGTAAAGCTGCTTTGCGACAATGTCTGCAGTTAAAAGTGTTATACAAATAACCCGACCTGACTTGAATAAAAAGTTACAAAAACTAGCAACAGAGCTGTTCAGTTAATAAAACTGAAGACACGCATCCTTTTAGCTTTTTAGTTTTATCGTTAAAACCCACGACTGTGTGATTGCTTGGTGCTTTTTAATGACATAAGCTGAGCGCAGGATGTTGAAGGGAAATCAGCAGATGGAAGGATGTAGAGTTCAGACTGTAATTGTGGAATGTGTCAGTAAATATTAAAGTCGTGTTAAAAGCTGAAGTCTGGCTCTCTGCACTGTTCCTTCTGTTTCTTTCATCAGTACACAATGCACTGTAAACAGCTTTGCTAATTAATTTTTAACAGAAAGCTTGGATCTGTATAATTTATTCACTTCAGCTTGAGGCTACGGCTGTTAAACAAATACACAAATCTCAATGCTGAGTTACACACACTGCAGTGCACTCAGGCATTCTGTACACTTCATCTGTCCAACATAAACAAGTGCAGACCTGGCGTGCATGTGTGTGTGCACATTGTGTGTGTGTGGGTGGGTGGGTGTTTTAGTTAGCTTTAACATGTTCATGGTAATCTTATCTCTATATCTTGCTTTTTAAAGTCAAAACTGTAGCAAAACAGTTACTGGAGACAAGCTGGAGCTCAAACACAGCCTTCATGTTTTTCTTGTTAGTCACATGATCACACCTGATTAAAAAAAAAAAGTAAAATAGCTTGTTTATTGACATGGTGAGCTTGTTTATGGTGACCTACAATGTGCATTTGAAAAGCAACACTCTGAAGCGCATGATTACTGATGATTTAACAAAACTCCTCACAGATGAAGCGCTCAGTGTAATATTCTGCATTTATATCATTAAATATTACTGATACAGTATGTGCTTTCCTGGTTTTGTTCCTGATGAAACACATGGCTTTAACAGCAACAAAAAGCTGCGGTAAATTTTAAAACTCACTGAATCTTTGTCACTGAGAAACAACTAATAATAATGATTAGTTGTTAATTAAATACAAATATTAATACGCTTTTATTTTGGGGTATGTCATTTATATATTCCTATAATGTGCAAGAGACAGACAGATATAAACAGACTGACAGAGAAGGTTAATGGATAATTGTGGTGATTGGTAACAGATGTAAAAGTTGGAGGATTTCATGACTCAAAAAGAAAGACAAGGGAAAAATGTATAGAAAGTACACAAGAATGAAATAAAGCTTAACAAGAAACAACAAACTCATCAGGACCCCAGTGAAGAAAGGAGAATATTTACAACATAAATCAGCATTTGGGTTTAATGAATTCAGAATTTAAAAGTTGCGAAATTCTGGAAGAGAGAAAGGTCATGCAATCATTCACTTATGACCTTTGAACTTTGATCACACTGTGTCTGAAATCACTCACTCATTCACTACTCCCTATTCACTATATAGGGAATTACTATATAGAGGACTATATAGTGAGCTCATTGGTAAAATGAAAAAACGCTTTCGGATACTAGTCCGTCGCGCTGGTATTTACGTCATTACTGTTGCAGAATTAAAACGTGCCAGATCTGGTGGGGTTTCAAAATGCATATATTTATTACAAAAATCTGTATTATACTGAGCACATTTCCCACATTAATCAATTCAGAAATCAGAAGCACTTTATTGCCAGGTATGTTACACATAAAGTACCTCCATCTTTCAGTTTTTTTTTTTAAATCAGGGCTGAATACTTTCTTCTTTGCCTTTTATTAAATCAAATTTGAGACTTTTAATTTGCTTTCTTTTAGCGTGACCACAATGCATGATGGGATATATTGCTTTGGTTAGTGACCATCGGTTGTACACTACTTTTCGTGATGCATTGTGGGATACTCTGAGTGCACTATATAAAAAAAAGGTATAAATAATCCTCACTAAGGTTTCGGACAGCACTACAAAATGACGTCCTCACTACATAGTGAGTACGGAGCGATTTTGAACACAGGGAAGGTCTCGTAATGTCTCATTTCATTACAGATCATGTGATAAATGAAAGCTCTCAAGCAGTATATATAATTGAATAAATCACATGTATAATAATAATAATAATAATAATAATAATAAATGTGGCTGTACAGTTTTAGTAAAGAGTTCTAGTTTTAATAAACAAGATAGCTTCAGATAATTAAACAATTAAATTTTAAAAGAAAAGTGATAGCACTGTAAACCTCTGAAATGGTGGAGTATTCCAAGGTGCTACAAAATTTTTCAAAAGTGCTTTCAAAATGTACAACACGTCCAGAAATAGATGTTGGGAAAGTGAGAGAGAGAGAGAACACGAGCTGTGTCCAAAAAGAACAGGAAACAGGAAGACAGGGAAAGGGAAGAGGCTGGGTTCTGGGCGTGTCCGGTGTAGACATCCTTCGGGACGCAGAAGCGTAGCAGATGCAACTATTTTTAGTTCTTCAGTCTGCATAGAATGTGCTCGCAGAGAGAAAAGGTACAGATGCAGATCGCCTTCCCCATTGTTAACACGATGACAATGTTGGCAAACAGACTATCCTGAGTACAACACTAATAAAATAAAAGTGGCTATAGCAGCCATTATAAAGCTTCATTTACGGAGTCTTACAGTAAATCAAAACTGAAAACACATGGACGTAGGATTTTGCTTAGCACACAGCTAAAACACTTGTGCGTGGTGTATAGGAGAGTATCTTTACATAATCTTTTGCACTATGTTGTTCCTGAGACCAAAACATCATCTTACAGAATGATAGTTTCATGAAAGAGATCACCAATCACAAATATCTGTTCTTGGACACAGAAATGCACAAGTATTTCCATGATGGCACCAAATCAACACTGCCATCTGCTGTAAATAAATTACTATAACACTGCTTTGAAAAAAAAAAAGTACATGATGTAAATAAAGATTTATCAGGTTACACTTTTGCAGCAAAATCATTAGTAGCGTGTAATGAAATTTAAACATCGACAAAACAAAAATGAACTAGCCCTGAAACTTACTCCTGCATGACTGTAGCAGCCTCGGCCCAAGACCCCAAAGCCTCCCGCACATTCCGGTGTCTGTAGTGATATCCAGCCAAGTACATGAATGGATAGATATGCTCGTTGTTGTAGTACTTCTTGGCAGACTCCACAGCCTTGAAACACAGTGAAACGTGAAGAATGTGGTTAGTGATGGAAATCCTAGGTGGCCGACATGGTATTCAAGTTCTGTTTTACCCATTTCAACCACCAGGGGGATTTAAAAAATATATATATCACATGGATTCCTTCTGTACACACGGGCATGCACGCCAAGACCATCCATACGAAGTCATATGATGCTGTATTTACAATAAATACCACCATCATGAAACCTCTTGCTTCATAAACATCTTTTTGTATACAATTACAACTTGTGACTACAGTCTGAGCTGCAAGTATCCGACTGGTGGTGGTGCTAGCATACTGCACACTGCCTGCCTGCTACGTTAGGTGAAACCACCAACACACAGCACAATATTTATTTCACCCCAACATGGTCCTGCTTTCCAATGCCCACAAAGCCAAGGCAACCTCATGTGAGCCCTACAAAGTGCCTGAACACCTCCCATCACCCCACAGGACAGGTCCCAAGTAGCTTCCAACACTAAAGGGCCTAGAAGGACTAGCATTGGGATGATCTACAGTGGAAAACACTGCTTACTGGGCAGCAACTACATCAGGTCAGTTCTATGCTCAGGGTCTTATCCATATCCGACTCCAATAAGATTTGCTACTTTGACTGAAGAAGTTAGTTCCTCCTTAAACAGCAGCCCCACAGTTCAGATCAACGGATCCTACTCCATGTTTCTGTCCGACTGTATGTTTGAGATGGCTGACCTGCTTTTTACAAGCCCTCCCATATGGTAACGTTGTCAACGGATCTGCATAATGCCAATTTCTATGTTCTCATCACCCTGGAACACATGATTAAGATATGTGCGTCAGTGATGGGCACCCCAATTCAAAGCCTTTTCCCTTTGGCCTTTCTCAAGGGCCACAGGTGCTGTACACAGATCTACAAGATGTATGCAAGTAACCCTGTTTCCTGTAATGGACAAAGGCATCAGAATACTGTTGTACTTGGAGGACTCGTTCCTGTGCATCCCACCAAGGAGCAAGCCACGAGACCCTACATGTCCGCTCTACTCAAGCAAACTATGGCCGCATTGTGCGCTCCAACAGTAAAACAGCCCACAAAATTCACAGGCCTGAAGCCAGTTCCATTGCAAACGCTAGTCAACTTCACACCCCAACATGTGCCAATTAGACTCCGCTGGGCTGCTTTGAGTGGTACTGCTTCCTCTTGAGGATGCTAGGATTGCTAATGGCAGGCTTCCTGGAACTAAGAAACTTGCAAAAGTGGTTTATCAGACTGCACCTAAACACCAAAATTACAGATACAGACACGTCCTCATCTTAGCAAGAGGTGCCCAGACCAACATGACCTTCTTTCGGCCGCTCCCATTAGGGATCACCACAGTAGAGATGCATATTTGATTTGACATAGGTTTTTATGCTGGATACCCTTCCTGATGCAACCCTCCCCAATCTATCCGGGCTTGGGACCAGCACCAAGTATGCCTGAACACCAGTGGCTGGATATTTTTATCTAATCTGCAAGTCTTTGGACTGTGTGGGAAACCAGAGCACCCAGAGGGGTCCCACACAGGCAGGGGGAGAATATGCAAACTCCACACAGAAAGGCCCCTGTCAGCCGTGAGGTTCGAACCCAGAACCTTCTTGCTGTGAGGCGACAGCACTAACCACTACACCACCGTGCCACCTATGTACAGACAAACTTTGGAGTGGCGCCCCGTCACAGATATTTGCCTCCTTCAATGGCTCTAGTGTAACTGTGGGGCCACAGGAGGCGCGTGGCCTCCTGGAGGGAGATCAGTAGATATCAACCAGCTAGAACTGAGGGCAGGGAATCAGGTACATTATTCCACAAAAGCACACGTATCACAATATCAAACATTATATATCAGTCACACTGCCCAGCCCCAGTAAGAAGAACTGACTGCAACATTGTCTACACTCAAATAGGCAAACACAGCTCAAGACTCACAGGAGCTCTGAGGATATGAAGAAATACAAGTGTCTGTTTTGAGAGACTGTCACTATTAACATTGCATCGGTGTAGCTGCTTTGACTGAAAGACTAGAGATCACAGCTCAAACCCCAGCACCTTGAGATGAATTGAGAGAGGGTCTCCTTTGCCGATAGGTTCTTGATCTTCAAGGTCAGCAAGAGTACCCATTGCCATTGGATATCTGCAAGACAGAAAGACAAAGTTAAGATCGCTGAGCAGGTGTTCGTCTCGAGGATACCGTAGCTGCAGCTGTTCATCGTCTTTAACACACCTGTCCAAGTCTCCTCGCTCATACAGCAACCAAAGCAGCCTCTGTGATGAAAGAAAAAGATGTTTACAAGACAAAAATCTACTGCTTAGGCTTCTTTCAGAAACAGCATGCCCCATCCTCTAGCTTACCTGCTGAAGTTGTAGCAGCTCAGAGCTGTCTGTGTGTAGATCTAAGGACGGGTTGATGGCACAAACCATGAACGCTACCTCCATGTTGCGGTTACACTTCATGTAGGATCCTTTCAAGTACAGCCAGCTCTACAGAGACAAACGCAGTAACAAAATGGAGTAAATATCACATCAATTACACAAATGAACTCCGCTGAAAAAAAAAAAAACCCCACCCCCCCCAAAAAAAGTGTTTCTGCACCAAACTTGGGACATGAAGTATAATCTCACCCTCTCATTGACTCCAGCACTGACCGTCTGACCTCGCCTGTCCTCATTGCCCTTGCCGTGCCATGTGACCTCAGCCGTTTCCTCACCTCCTTTACCAAAGATCACCCAGGCATGGTCCTCAGACAGGGCCAGGTGAACATCCTTCAGCCCAAGCACTTGACAAGCAGCCACCACTGCAAATGCCACGCCAGAGCTGTCCAACTTTGTGCCTGATCAGAAACCAATACAGAAGTGAAGAAATGAGGATTTCTGGGCAAATCATGGTACGGCTAGACGTTGGTCAACGGTGGCGAAATCTCTAAACAAGGCAAATGTATTACTACAGAGGCCATTAGCTAACTAATTAATTGCTTCAGGATATTGCTCAAAATTATTCAGACATTTATTAATATTCACAGAACTCATTACACAGTCAAAACACGAAACTAAAAAATCTGGAAATATAGAAATTTTCAATCTGAAGTGGCTCTGAAATACCCAATAGTATAAGAACGCTATTAAAAGGATGCGGTTAGGATAGACCTACATGATTCTTGCTACGTAACTGCACCCGTTTTGTTTTTTTTCCTGCAACACACAATCTGCCTACCTGTTATAAGACTAAAGAGAGACTGAATGTGGGCTCGGTCCTTGAAGTACGACCGGCTCAGGCTGTTCCAGATCACATCTGAGACCTTCTTCACCAGCTCTCTGCTTGAACCTGCAGCCGGCCTGCGGTACAGGGACAGATCCACCGCGCCACGGATCTGAGCTGTGAAGCGTTCGTGCAGCGCCGATATCAAGCCCAGTTCTACTGTAGGGAAGCAGGAGTTGAGGCAGTCACCTTTGAGGGGTTCAAATCGCACTCCAGGGACGTTGACAGGCACCACGCGGTTGACTGCCAGGAAATGCTCGACGAAACCCAGCACCAGAGATAACAGAGCCAGATCTGGCTCGGGGTTTCCCAACTCATACTCAAAGAGCTGCACGACGCCATCAATGCCCCGCAGGGGGAAGTACTTCTTCTGAGCTGACCGCAGGCCCATATCTGGGTGCTGAATTTCAGGAAGGGACCTGTTGCACTAGAACTACCTGGTGGAGATAGGAAAAACATGTCTTCATTAAGACTCTTGTTTTGAAAGGTTCAGAGCAATAAAATATGGCTGCTGAGATCCATGTATGAGGAATTTAATTCATCATGGCTTCAACACTTGGAAAGGAAAGGGTCACCAGATAAACACCACTTTCACTAAACACTGCTCCAGCATGCAATCTTAAAAAAACTCTCATGAACAGATGAACTATCCTCACCAAACCACACATTAGACGTGTTCTAGAGTGAGATCTTTACCTCCAAGTCATCATTTAGAAGATAACTACACACACCACAATGTAAACTCAGTGAAAGCATGGGGTTAGCACTCACATGCTCAACACACACACACACATTAGCAACACCTATTTAAATTACACACCTAGACTATTAACCAAACATTCACTGCACTCTACTACCAAATATCACTGTCTACCTCTTCTACCTTCTTGATCCTCGCTCTTTTAGCCCCAAACCGTGTCTGTTACACTGACCTGAGCTGAAAATTATGTTCACATGCTTTTGTTTTGTCCCTCGCTTTTGCCGCGCAACACAGTAAATCCAGCCTAGAAAAACATTCAAGCAATATATAATATCCCCTCAATACAGTCACGCACATTTAGTCCCATCCGTACTATGAGAAATCAGTGGCACCAAAATGGCTGCGGAAGGACTCATTCACTTCCGGGTCAAATGACGCATGTTGGGGAAATTTTTGATTCTGGGTGTGGCTGTGGTTTGGAGTAGACCTTGGCTTGTCCTATTTAAATTTTTTATTTCTAACAAAATCAGAGAATTACATCTTAAACTATTATCCTACTAATGCATACATATCCAGATTTTCCGATATCGATTTTTTTTTTATTGATTGCGAACAGTAAAGGAGATACAACAAAAATCAAACATCACTTTCCACCATAATAAAAATACTTATATATATATATATATACACACATACCTATAGCTGTACACAGACACCCATATCATAATTATGCATATTATGCTCCTTAAGGTCCCGGGTTCGAGCCCAGCGTCCGGCGAGGGCCTTTCTGTGCAGAGTTTGCATGTTCTCCCCATGTCCGCGTGGGTTTCCTCTGGGTGCTCCGGTTTCCCCCACAGTCCAAAGACATGCAGGTTAGGTTAACTGGTGACT
>JANZLB010000001.1:25462717-25473077 GCA_026167865.1 Notarius quadriscutis | reverse complement strand
GCCCGTAGTCAGCTGGGATAGGCTCCAGCTTGCCTGCGACCCTGGAGAACAGGATAAAGCGGCTAGAGATAATGAGAAGATTGTTTAAAAGAAATAAATACGACGGGGTAATCTCTCAAAAAGTGAAGCCACCACAGCTCTAGCGCCCCTGCTGGCTGGTTGCAGTACAGTGTGTCGCACTGCCCATCCCCATGCGTTTCAGTGACAAAATAGCTGATTTTTCATGTTACTTTTCTCCCCTAAACGGTCATTTACAATGTCTAATTCAAACGATTAGTTTTCCCTGTGCTGACATCTGCAATTTTTTTTAATGGAATGAAGTGATTGCCTGTGCAACGTACCAGACCTTGGTATTGGGAGAAAGGGGCAGGCCGACCGAATGAATGTGTACCTGACTTGAACGTTTCTACTGCACAGGCTCTGACTCTAAATTTGATTACTTTCATTTATCCATTATCTATACCGCTTATCCGTCAGGATCACGGATGAGCTCGAGCCAATGCCAACTGACTTTGGACAAGAGGGTGGGTACACCTTGGGCAGGTCGCCAATCTATCGCAGGGCTAACATAAAGATGAACAAACATTCATGCTCACATTTACACCTATGGACAATTTAGAGCAGCCAGTTGACCAAATCCACATGTCTTTGAGGATGTCTGTACATGAGCAGGGACCCAGAAGAAACCCACACAAGCATGGGGAGAAAGGCCCCAGTCGACTACGAGATTGGAACCTAGAACATTCTCGCTGTGAGGTGAGGGTGCCAACCACTGCACCACCATACCGCTCAGTTTGACAGCATGGAGGAGGAATTTTGGCTTCATTTCTATAGAATGGATGGGCATAGAGCCACAGCGTCATCCTTTCTTTCTTCCCCTTTTTTTGAGTCCCTATTTAACCAAGATCATTGAGAGAACCCTGCTGTGGTTGTCAATGGTTTTAAATGCCATAGTATTTTATTAAAATAGCCCTGGACTGAAGTTTTTTTTTTTTCTCCCTTAATGGGTGATATTTTTCCAGTTATATAAATTAATATAATGGCATAAGTCATTTTCAATTCCGACAGAATTTCAGTACTTCTCAAGAAATGTTAGTGTTGCATTGCATGTTGAATGCAGTTATTGACATCACTAAATAATCTCGGCGGCTTTGGGCCAGTTGGGTTAAGATTACGCTGCAGTATGTGGTGTCTGTAAATTGTCTGTCAGATCTGTGCGCTAAATAACATGCTAATGTTGGTGATGCGTACAGGGGGAAAGAAAAGGGGGGGATGGTTTTGAGACAGTTTGTCCAGTTGTCCCCTTAGAGGGTTGCATCACTCCAAATCATTACAAAGTTGACTCATGTTTGTTCTAGGATAAAATTTTTCTGTCCGGATGTGGGTGGTCTGTTCAAGATCTCTCCTACTGAGGTCCATGAGACTTTGTATTCTTTGTGCTTGGCCCTTGTTATTTATAAACTGCAAATTGAGTTAGATACTGAAATTCTATCTGTGATAAATGTGAGCTAATTTACTACCGTGCCTGATACCATATCTAACGTTGAACAAAAATCATTCATTATTTAATGCTAGCAGTTTGTCTGTTAATAACCTAGCTAATGTTGGAAATGAGCAATGACTTTTCTTAAAAGTAGACGGCCTTTCGATTTCATAAAATCGGTGAAATTTACTTCCCTCTGAAATTTTGGTTATTGTGAAATGTTTTTCTGTAATCTCTTAAACCCAGGCCGTTCTGTGGCTGGCAAGTTATTAAATTTGTAGGGATTCCCGAGCAAATGTGCATGAAGTTGCTCACTTCGCGCAGTCAAGCAGACGGAGGAAGTCCATGTGCACGTGTGCAGGTTTACCTTAGTCGTCGTCTTCATCTTTAGGGCTTTATGGTAGCTGGCATCCAGTGTTGCATTACTGCCATCTACAGGTTTACCTTGACCGTGCACTCACAGTTCCATCATTCTGTCGCTAAACGAACAGCTGATCACACCGAGGTGCTCGCTGACCGCCAGTGTTTATTAGTTTGGTCCTGCGTTTCCTTTCCTTCGCAACATCACGTCTTCTCGTTTTCCGTTACTGTAGCCGGTCTTTCACGTTTCGTTCGCACACTCGCGTCCTCTGTTTGTTTTTCTCTCCTGTTTCAAATTTGTATCCCACAATGCCTTGTGTGAACAGGGAAAGCCTACTACGTGATGCATGACGTAGTATCTTGTATTGGGTTATGGTGAAGCAGGAAAACGTAGCGGAGAATTTAGGGCCATGTGGCCTTAAATTCATTAATTGTTCTATTAAAAAAAACCTAATAATAAAATTGGAAGTCAGTGATTTGAATTCGGTGGCTTTCCATCCACTAAACAAAAGTAATCGGGTGTTGGGAAAAATTTTTAATGACCTACACTTGAAAAATCTGAAAGGCGGTCTACCTTTTAAATATTACAGCGCCTCCCCATATTTCATTCTTGAAAATGGCTTTGCTGATTTGGATTGTAAATGTATTTGAAATTTGCAATGCTCAGGTATGTGTCTGTAAAAATAGATTGCGTGTATGTACGGTCTCTGATCAGGATCATAAGCAACTTGTTCAGCGCTTCCCTAATTTTGTTTGTTAGCTTGCATCTGTCTTACCTTTACTTGCAGTTGGCTCATTTGCTATGGGAATATTTATTTATTTTTCAACTGTCTGCTGGAATACATATTGGCCTTCGAGAGTTTGTTGGGTGTGTCTGTGTGAAACCGTGTGGACCAGGGTGTGTCCTGTAGAGAAAGGAGCTTAGAGTTGGGTGAGGCAAGAATGTTGTGCAGCAGGTCTGTACTCCCAAATTCCAGCTGGTTCCACTTGCCCAGGTTAGGGTGCGGGTGAGCCAGGATTGCTGCCAGGCAGCCGTGCACAGCCAGTGTAACTCACCCCTCTTGTGTTTTCTGCTGTGTTACTTGACTAACCTGCTAACATCAGAGATTCACTCAAGTCTTTCGCATGTTGAGCTCTTTGGCGTCGTCAAGGTGGAGGCACCGGAAAGTATAAAGGGATTTGAAACTTGTAAAAATAAACGTGAACGCCAATCATTAAAACTTGGCGTGTTTTTCAGTACCATGGTTTCTGAAATGTAGTCAGAAAATGGATTCTCTACATAGATTACATAACTCTTGCCCATGAGGCATTGTGTGGGTGCTTGTTTGGATCAAATGTTGAAAACTGTGGCAGGATTTTGAAGAGTACATAGAGAAATATTTTCTGCGTTGGTTAATGATTTGTGGAGAAAGCGGTCAGGATGTTCTCTTGGAACAGAGTGACTGTGTGAAGGAGATGGAGAGAGCTTTCCCATCGTAGCAAAAACTAACGATTCACAGATCAAGTCTCCTAAATTAATATTGCCTTTTAACGGAAGGTGCACAAAGTTTGATTGCTTTGCTTGGAGTGTAATCACAAAAGACGGGTAAGGGGCTCATATATGGGCACTGCATTAATATTATCCACGTTTTAATTTGTAGAGTATAAGAAGGATTCTTAACCCTCTTTTTTCCTCTCATTTTTCTGTCCTCTATTTTTTCAGATTCCTTTTTTTCCTCTTCGCCTGTATCTCTCATTCAGTCTCCTCAAGGCAAGTGTATAGTTTTCTTCTGCTGCTGGCCTGCTTTCCTATCATTTTTTTCCTCTTCTCTCTATATCTTCTCTTCCATCTTTTCTAAGAATGCCATCTCTTGCTCAGCTGCAGCTAAGGTGCTCTCAATCCCTCTCTCTAGTGCCACCCTCCTGAGTAGGTAGTCAAAGTGAAACTATTTTGGATACCCGGAGCACTCCACCTAACATCACAATAAAATGAAACAGAGGACAGGAATGTAACTGACGGAGCCATTGTTTCATTCATGGGAACAACCGTAATTACCAGATACAAGGCCGTGTATGCTGTGCCTGTTATCGATTTACTTTGCGGTGAACGTGAATTCTCTCTTCTCAAAATCTGTGGGATTTTGGACCAAATTGTAAATTAAACTCGCTTTCACGTTCAGCCTTGCATGTCAGCTCGGCACAGTTGAAATTCTCCTCTGTCGCCACCTCAGAGGCACTGGAATACGATCTTCTACTGGTCCTCTGGTGTGTGCTTGTTGGACTCCAAATGAACAGCCAGGTCCCACCTGTTTACAGCCATTTTGATTATGATCACTGACCATAACCGTTCTTAAGTACCTCTAGATATTTCATTGTGGATTTCAAAACCAAAGATCTAAAATACAGTAGTTTCATTAGTCTTGTCTGGCCATCACTCCTCAAATCTAACATCGGCTACAGACAGGAAAGCAAAGTGCTCACAGATGTTTGAAACATGCTCGCTCTTAGTCTCTCAGCAGCAGGCACTTTATTAGAACAACGTTGCTGTGGGTCTGGGATAATCCCAAGATTGCCACATTATTTTAACATCCTAGAGTTCAAGTTCATTTCGTATAAGAGCAGAATCCTAAATATGGATCAGGTCCGTATCCCGAAGGAATCCTGTCCTTGATGGTGCTCGTCGGCCACTAACTGTATGGAGGCGCCTCCTTCCCACCGTTACTGGTACTGCAGGTAGAGTGACACAGGGAAGGGATCGACCACAAGGCCTGCTCCAGGCTATCCCCTCCATGGCTAAGGCTGCTAGCTGAACATTTCTGCTTATGCATGCACAATCGTACAAGTTAGGATAAGAATTGTCAATAGTTACCATTTAGTTATCTCATTTATTACCTATTTTGTCTCATGTCTGCACTGCCATTATAGATTAATGACACTCAAAATCATGATAGTTTTACTATTGAGGAAACCAATGCAACAGCAGGGGTTGCAACAGGTATTGACAGTATTTCCTCTTTTGGACTTGTGGTGCATGCACTTGTAGTGGTTCTCATATTGTTTACACCGGTGTGTGTGCGTGCGCGCGCACGCGCGTGTGTGTGTGTATATTTATATATTTCATTCAGGGTGTCTTTATGGCCTTGACGGACAATTTGAATTATTAATTTTGCACTGTTTAAGGTAGTTTAAATGAGGTACGCTTTTTAATCCGTGTTAAAGATGCAGCATGAAGGGGACCGATTTACTTAAGGGGGAAAATGCATAATTGAGTTTATATGCACTTTGTAAAGCAAGCATCTTCCATTCTGTGTTGTTTAGATTCTTAAAACATACATTATCCAACTGGCATGCAAAGAATAAAGGCACTCCATTAAACCTTGCAATGCATGACTGCTTCAGCTGCACCGAAATGGATGCTAAACATCCTGGGAATGCTTTTTAAAATACTAGTTTAACTGCTGATTGCTAAAGTTTTCGGGGCCTGCCTTTGGCTCACACTAATGTCCTAGGAAAGGTACGTTTTTTTTAAAGCACTGGAGTTGATCAAATTAAATGCACATTGCATTCACCAGAGCTGCAAGTATGGCCCTCCACTTTAGCATATCTATATGAAAATAGTGTGTGCCTTGATTTTTGTTTCCTCCCCACTTTCCCTTTCTTCCTCCCTGCTTGTTTAATGGATGCAGACAAACGGGTGGCACTGGACTCTGAGAAGCCATCAGAAGGTGTGCCTACCTCACTTCGCTTTTCCTCCCAGCCAAGTTCGTTTTCTCCTGCGGCTTATGGAAATGATGCCTCCGTTCCCTCGATTGGAATTAAGGATCGTAGTTTCCAAGAGAAAAGGGAGCTTTTTGAATCATCGCTTGGATCGCAAAAACCAGACTCTTCCCCTATAAAAATATCGCCCGTGTCTGAGCGAATCAAAGCTTTGGAAGCTCTGGCTGCGAAGCAGAATGATTCTGATTGGAGCGATGCAGGGTTTCCTCATTTCAGAGAACGCCACTATGAAAAATCTCATTCTGAGATACATGGCATCACTCTTCGTTCATCCATTAAGAAAAAACCCACATCAAGTGAACAAGATTCTCCAGAATCTCCTTTTGAGATTCTTGGTGATTCCAGGCGTGGAAGTGACTTTGAGGATACTGCTGACTGGATGAGGGCTCATTTGCCACCAGCGCCTAACTTCAACATTGGGGAAACTGACTTTGATGAAACGAAAGAGGCTTCTATCACATCCAAATGTCCTTCTGATGAGACAAGGAGCAAAGATGCAGATGTACAAGGAATTCCTTCATCTTTTGTAGGTGTACCTGATGAGTTCATGGACAACCCTGATGAGGGGTCTAAACAAATGAATGATGATTCTAATCAGTCAAAGCAAGACACGACCGAGGACGAGTCTGAATTCGATCTCAGATTTTTACCTACAGCCTACATGTGGGACAAACCAGAGAAATCCGACATGGATACACAAGACCCAGCATTTCTTTCTGAAACTCAGGACTCTGAGATTGCACCTCCTGATGATTTTGAGGCTTCTTCCTTGGAGACACCAACTCCTGTTCCCCAGGCTGACTCGACTGCAAAACAGTCTGCCGCTCTAGGTGTTGGCTCGGAGGGTAGAGAGATAATTGAAGTGGACAGCTCTGGTGAATCTGATGATACGGTTATTGAAGATGCAAGTGGCGTCAATGATGCCGTGGAGTGTGGATTTTCTACAGACAAGCAGGCTATTCCAAATGAACAAGAGAAACAATATATTCAGGTGCCTATTATTAATGTAATTGAAACAGAGGAGCAGGTTCTCAGTGACTATGAAGTTGATCATGAGGAAGAGGAAGATGATGAGCAGCAATATCAGATAAAGCAAGAACCTACAACGGGGGCTCCGCAACCATCGGAGGAGCCCTCTGATATTTCAAGATCAGAATTTGAAGAGGCTGCTCCAAAAATGGATGACCTTTCCTCACAGGAAAATATGGCAGACTCCGATGGAGAGTATTCTCCGAAACACAAGCTAGTTAAAGATATTAGTAACGACCTGAACCAGACATCTCTTCCCTCCAAGAGTCATAGCTTGGAGGACTCTTGCATACAATCAACCGTGCCACAGAATACAGATGAAACTTCCAGAGAATCTTCCAACAATGCCAAACCAGACAAACCTGCAGAAATTGTACCCGACCTCCCACCTAATTACGAGGATCTCACAAATGATTTTGAGTCCAGTGACATAGATACATACTTGGATCATTATGCTAGTGAGGAACTGGCTTTAAAAGATCAGTTACATTCTGATGTGTTTACTGTAAATAATGGAGAGACGAAGGAGTTACTAAACTCTAACTCTCAACACGGTCAAAATGATACCATGCTTGCCCAGCAGTCATATGAGGAAACGATTGATGACTTTGAGACTGTTGATGAAAGTAAGCAAAATTATGATATTGAACCTGAGCCTTTTCCTGTTAACATTTCAGCAGAGGTCCCCTTGGAGCCTCTTCTTTCTCAAAATAACATGCCAAATCTTGAATTACATGATCAGGGTGTAGATATTGAAGACAAGACGATAACCAATTCTGAGAATTTTTCTTTGATTGAGGAGGAAGATTACATGGCTAGACATGAAGTAGAGTTGCCCTCTTTCCAAGAGAGCACACCTGCACAATTTCCTTCTTTTCATAGTGATCCGTCAGGCAAGGTCAGTGACGTGATCTCTGATTTTGTGGCCAGTGATGTAACTGAGGGATTATCGATGACCAATACTGAACAAGACGAAATAATCCAGTATGATGATCCACATACACTGGTATCTCCAGAAGCTACAAGCAAACCAGAGCCCATTGAAGTAGAATCCAAACAAAACGAAATGGTCCAAAGTGGTGTTCCTGATATACAGATATCTGAAGAGCCCACAAACGTACTGGAGTCCATTGACACGGAATCTGAACAAGAGGAAATAATCCAGTGCAATGCTCCAGAAACACCGAGATCCCCAGTAATCCCAAGCAAACTTGAGTCCACGGAGGCAGAAGCTTCTCCAACCGATAGTTTTGTGGAGTTTATGAGGGAGTGTTTGAAATCGCAGCAGGATGAGGAGTCCCAGAGCCTTGGTCCAGTACAGACCACGAAGGAACCTATTGCTCCTTCTCCCCCTGCTATGATCATGGACTTGGAGCAAGAGTGCCTTACTATCTGTGCTTTAAAAGAGCTTGGGAGTAGTCCTGAAGAACAGGATGAGATCAGCATTCCTAAAGACGTTCCAGTCTCTGCAAAGGATACGCAATCTTTATTTCAGTCTGAGTCTTTAATTTGCCCAAATCCTCCTTCTCACTATTCTCCAAATGAAAGCCAGCCAGATGCCTCGCTAACCAAAGAGATAGAGGCAATCGACATCTGGGTGGCAGAAGCCTACCACCTCGCAGAGCATGTCTTGGCACTAATACTAACCCACCTGACAGGTAAAGTCTTCCCTTTAGGCTGTCAGCCTGCTCATCCTGCACTCAAAGAATGCCCCAATACTAATATACTCTCAACATCTCTTAACAGTTTCAGGCATATAACATTTATCATATTGACCTGCATGCTTTTGAAAAATTGAAAAAAAAAAATAAACTAGAAGGGCACGTGATAGTGAGTACCTCCGCCAAGCTATGTATTCAGATTTGCATCAAAATCTAGTTGCTTTTTGGCCCATGGCCCACCTTTCCTCAATTTCATCAAAATCTGTTTGACTAGTTTATCCCCCGCTGGCTGAAAGGCCCGAAGGGGGATTATGTTGTGGCGATGTCCGTCTGTCCCGGGAAGGGTGCTCACCTTCTGAAATCAACTCCTCTCACAATTTTTGGAGGAATTGCACAAAACTTGGTAGGATTCGTTGTTATATGTCGGTAGTACGTCTATTGTAATTTTGTTAAACTCGGTCACGTTTTAGGATTCGTTGTTATGTCGGTAGTACGTCTATTGTAATTTTGTTAAACTCGGTCACGTTTTACCAGAGTTGTGGCCCTTGATTAACAACCTTGTACTTTCATAATTTCATGAAGGTGTGCTTGTTTTCTGAAACCAACTCCTCAATTTTTGGACGAGTTTCTCGAACCTTTGTAAAAAGCCGTGTTAATGCGCATATTGCAATTTAATTTCGTTTACCGGAGTTTTGACCCTTGATTTAAATAACTTGTACTTTGACAGTTTCATGAGGGTGTATGATGATCTGAAATCAACTCCTCTCACAATTTGTGGAGGAATTTCACCAAACTTGGCAAAAGGCTTGGTTATATGATGGTTATACGCATACTGAAATTTCATTTAATTTGGGCAGATTTTACGAGTTATGCCCTTATTAACAAACTTATACTTTGGCAATTTCATCAAGGTGTGCTTGCTTTCTGAAATCAACTTCCCTCACAATTTTTATCATCCCCCGCTGGCCAAAAGGCCCAAAGGGGGATTATATCTTGGCAATGTCTGTCTGTCCCAGGAAGGTTATTCACCTTTCTGAAATCAGCTCCTCTCAATTTTTCAAGGAATTTCACGAAACAGCATTGTCGGTAATACGCATATTGCAATTTCGTTCAATTCAGTCACGTTTTATCAGAGTTATGACATAGTTGCCAGCGGGGGATATTGTGCTCTCGGAGCACTCTCGTGAGTTTTGTGTTGGGAACAGACAAACAAAAGGAGACAAAAACATAACCTCCTCCACCAAAGTTATGATTATTCATCATTTTAATGTCCTTTGGTACATTTTGAAATAATGTGCAGTACAGAGCATGCTGTGGGATAAGGTCAAGTGGACTCTTGCTGTGATGTCATTTTATTATGTCAGGTGTGGTATGAGTGTTTTTCATGGATTTTGTATAGAAAACGTTGGTGTTTCTGCCTCTCGCTGTGCTATGTCTGCGATTGGTTATGAAGGCCATGAATCTTCACTGCATTAAATTCCACAGCGATATTTAGATCACGTTTAGAAATTCATAGAGATGTCGGTACAGCTGGAATGGGTACTCGGATGTTGTGAAGATGTTAAAATAGATAAGGCTTTTCTTGCCATTAGGGATGAGGGTGAGCTTGAGTTGATGGGCAAATAGAAATGCTGCTCCCCCCCCCCCCCCCCCTTTTTTTTTTGGGGGGGGGGGGTCCACATTTTGTACCCTTTACAAAACCTTGAACATCCTCAGACTGGAGTTGTTGAGATTAGCACAAGTCAAAAAAAATTATCCACCAGATATGTGATCTTGTTTTATTCTTTCAAGTATGTTTATAAAGCTGATTTGGAGAATTACAATATCTTCTGATAGAATTAGTTTTAATGGCTGTGGTAAATTAGACATACACGCACAACGTCCTTGTGGCTCTCCCAGCATAAGTGAGTCGTGCTTCTTATGAATTTTGTTGCAAATTAGAAATAGAAGATTTCGGCCAAATGCAAACTTGCCTATGAGCAATTGCATGCTGTTGCTACAGTGGGGCAAAAAAGTATTTAGTCAGCCACCAATTGTGCAAGTTCTCCCACTTAAAAAGATGAGAGAGGCC
>JANZLB010000001.1:25130269-25144297 GCA_026167865.1 Notarius quadriscutis | reverse complement strand
TAAAACTGAAAACGTAATTGAATAACACATTAATTAAGAAATAAAGCAAGTTTAAAAATGACTTCAGTTCTCCTTTATTTTGTGATGTGATCACCCCAGTAAACCTCCTGAAGTGTATGCATTTATTTTCTTGAATGCAAAAACTTTGAGAAGCTAGATAGATTTGTTATCCGAATTGAACCTTGACTTTTGCTGCTGTATCAACGTGTTTCAGTGGTATTATTAGAACTATAAAATGCTTATCAGTCTGAAAGCAGAAATGGCTGTATCATGCCTGGACAAATTTCACTTTAGTGTTTCTCCTTCCCAGACCTATGGTCTCTCAACTGCAATCTACCCCCAAAGCTCCCAGTGTCTCAGAGGCTCAATCAACTGAGCCTAAACTTGACATGGGTGTGGCTGAGAAGACCCCTTCCAATGCTGCTTCACAAACTATTCCTTCATCTGTAATAGTCAAAGAGTCCACTTCCCCCTTGACTGAGGTCAAGTGCACCCTATCACCAACAGAGGTGCAGTCAGTGTTTACTAATAAAGAGGAGAGCTTAAAGCTACAAACTGAGCCTACAAATTTGGACAATATCCAAACAACTGAAAATGAGCAAGAAATAAACCTTGCCACTGAATTGATATTTAGCCCAGAAAAGACTAAAATTGATGAGGGGTAAGTCTAGCATGACATAGCATGGCTGCATTTAGTTTTTCTATTTGCATGTACTTATAGGTGTGTAACCTTTAGCACTGATTGAGTTATAGCATGCATGTATTTTCGTTTGTGGAGACATGTATAGTTGCACATTTTACTTCAATCCATCGAACTTGTACACTCCTTGACCTGAATTCTGGTCTCCCTGTCCCTCAGAGAAAAAAGCATTGCTGGTTTCCTTCCCTTTTGTCCAAGAGCACCTATTTTCCCTTGGTCACCCTTCACATCAACATGTGACACAGATCAAAGTGGAGTTTTGCCCATCGACAGATCAACTAGGATAAGAGAGGAGGTCATTAATCTCCCCATTGACTACCAGAAATCAAATCAAGACTATGAAGCTGTGAAAAATATTGTCGATCCGTCAGGATGTTTTGACAACGCACACAGTCCACAATTTGCACAGGTCCATAAGGCAAAAAGAAAAGCAGATAATAGTGAATCAAGCAGGATTGACTTTTTTCTGTCTGATGCAAAAACATCACATGTTTCTGGATTCCCATCTGGGGAGGATATTAAAATGGAGGAGGCTATACAGTGGCCTAAAGATGAAAGTCTGTTCTGGGAGGAGAGCCAAGAGAAAAGAATAAATACAGTGGCCCCTAAGGATACAGAATATCAAGATGGACACTGCTTTGAATACATGCATGAGCCTCAGTTCAGCAAAAGTACTATTCTTGACATCTCTTTTCCTCAGAGGTCAAAGGATGATAATTCCAAGATATACAGAGAAGCATGCATGGTCAGTATTCTTCCATCCTGTCCAAGAGCTGCATCTATACCTGGCTTGCCATCCTTATACTTGCCTGAAAAAGGTATCAAATGGCTATCCTCTGAAGGGTCAATAAGTGTAATGCCATGTAAGAAGGAATCAGCTAAGCACATTCACAATTTGGGAGTACAGTATCCTGACATTAAAATACTGAACGAAATGATTTCACTGAAGCCAACTTGTCCAAAATCTGTCAGTATTCCAGGATTTCCATCTGTGCCCCTTGATACTGAGGACATACCAAGTAGTGTTAATTTCCTTCCAACTTGTCCTAAAGCCTCAAGAATTTCTGGCTTGCCTTCAAGCCTACCAATCACAATCTCAGAACCTGAAAGCTGGCCCAAAAATAACATGATGTTATGGGAAAGAAAAAAGAAGAAAAGTAAAGTGCAGATCCTACACTCATTTACAGAGAGCCCAGATATGTTTAAGGCAATGATTCCGATAAGACCATCTTGCACAACATCATCTAAGGTTCCTGGATTTCCATCTATTCCAGGGTACATACCACAAGAACATCTAAGTATCATAAATATGTTACCATCTTGTCCAAAAATTTCCAGTATTGCAGGGTTCCCTTCAGTGTTTCTCAGTGTTGAGCAAGATCTCTCACGCTGCCGATCTGACAACACACCTTTGTTTGTAATGCAGAATAAGAAGGATCAAATAAGGGTTATTCATGACTTGAGAAAGCCATATGATGATATTAAACAACTGAGAAATATGTTGTCACTGACATCGACTTGTCCAGCAACTGCAGCTCCTGGTTTCCCATCTGCACCAATCCATATTGAAAAAGTCCCTAATATGGTCTATCTACTTCCAGCTTATCCCACAGTTTCAAAGATTTCTGGCATGCCTTCAAAATTGCTAGTCATTGAGCCAGATGATAAATATAAGCATATGGATAGTGTAATACTGTGGAAAAGACAGGTGAGAAAAAGTGATCCATGCATTCCTGTTGTGTCTAAATATAATGCAGAAACAGCCAATTCAATGAGTCTGATGAGATCCACTTGCTCAACACAAACAAGGATTCCTGGATTCCCATCTGCCCCAAAGCTTAGACTTCAGAAAGACCAAAATATTTTAAACATGATACCATCTTGCCCAAACAATTCCAAGATTGTAGGCTTCCCATCCATAACAATTATGAAAACGGATCAAAATATTCAACAATGGAGATTAAACAGTGAGCGAATAATTCAAATGCCAAAGACAAGAACATCAGACATGCATATTATTTTGAATAAAGTTTTGGACACATTTAAAGAAAACATTGATTTTACACAGACTATGGTGGCCTTGGTGCCATCATGTCCTAAAAAAGCACATTCTCCTGGCTTTCCATCCCTACCAACACAGACTCATGAGTGCTCCCAGTGCATGATAAAACTTCTACAGTCTTGTCCAAAAGCCTCTTGTGTCCCTGGAGTATCATCTGTACTCAACACTGAATCTTTTTCTAATAAATGGCCAGTGGACACTGAGCCATTATGGATCAAAGGAACGAGGAACCAATCATACTGTTCCAAACTTTCATATCCACCTCAATATGAACTTATAGATGACAAAGATGCCATACAAAACATGGTGTTATTAAAACCATCTTGCCCAAGAAAAGCGAAAAGTCCCGGCTTCCCATATACATCACTATCAAGATCAGAAAAGCATATCATATCAAGTAGACTGTCACCCTGTGCAGTCGTTGAAACTTGTGGCCCACTGAGGTTGGAGTCATCTCTCATTTCAAGCTTTTCTATGACACATGTTCCTATTACAGTTCTAACATTGGAAAACAACCCTTCAAAGGAGTGTGATATTACTATGCAGCATTTCACAAATAGTTCAGCTGGAAATGAAGTGACTCATATCAATGCAACTAAATTGAACTCTAGTTCCCTGGAAGAGACCAAAGAGGATGTAGGATTTTGGGCAAGAAGTGAGGAGGGAGAGAAGGGAATTCTGGAGTGTGGGTAAGTTTAGGACATATTTCTGCAATGCAGGAAATTTAATATCTCACCCTTTAGTCAGTGAACAGTGCACAAAATAATTTTCAAAACCCCTGTGTTCAGCAAAATAGACTGCAGAATGTGGCATGCCCCACCTCCCGACATGCCATTATTACTCACTGTTGGAGAGAGGTGAGTTGTAGCCTTTTGCATTTACTGTGTAACTTGGAGCAATGCTATATTGAATGGCTTGCAATAATAGCTTCATTTACCTCCCCATTTAAATACCCCAATAAAGTGAAAAGCGTTTGACATTTTGTATGATACGAGGCTCACAGTCTTACAAATCATATGACATGGCAAAGGTATCTGTTCGTCATATTAGGGTGCTTTCACGCCTACTAATCCGTCTTCTGAGTCCCAAACAGAGTGAAAATTACGCTTTGCTTGCTTTTTGGTTTCACACTGCACATAATTAAGCAAGCCTAAAAATGTTGACTGAGAGTTGTGCAGGGCTGAAAATGTACTCATAAAATAATAAACAAAGCTTCAGAAAATAGAAATAGAGTAGAAATCAGAAAATATGTGAATGGAAATCAGAAAAATCACCCCGAGCACAGAGAACATGGACACGACACTCAGTAAATTACCAGATAATTATATAAATTCCTACTTTAAAACATTTTGCGTATCTATCGTTTATTTACTGTGTTCCTTAGTCCAGATATCCAGAACACATCTCATTTCTACAGCACCACAACTCTGTCCTTTGGCTTGGTTTGCATCTTGTGACTCAGTTTATGAACTTATAGCTACAGAAAAACATTACCCACAGCTCAAAATACACAGCATGTTTGGTTCATTTCCTGCAGTTGTGTTGATACAGGGTTGCATCACTTTCTAACTGCAATTGAACTGCACTAGAGTTGTTTTGCACCCAAGTATGATTGTTGTGTTCTACCTTGCTTCATTGAAACGACACCAAAGAGGAAAACAAACCAGGATTTGATTCAAACAGACTTACCACTGCATATCTGAATGCACTTCCAGACACTGATATATTGCAAAGGAATTTGTGAGATTTTGAATGAATCCTGTTTCTCTTTTTGAGGTGTTTCATGAATGTGTTGTTTATTGGGTTTCCTGTGTGACTTTTTGAAGCTGATGGTGATGTGATGCATAGGTTATAATTGAATTACAATTTATGCAGTTATGTATGAGAAAATGTTTGTGCATAAATTATGAATATATGTCCGTGAAATACCATCTATACTTGCATCCTTTGATGTCAATGTTTTACTGCCTTTAGAACTGAATGCACAGATGCTGAGTTCCAAAACACAGATGATTATACAAACACAGGGCACTCTGCTTGTGATAAATATACATTTGAGAACCTGACACAAAGACCAGAACAACTCACGCCCATATATGAGGATGAAAAAGAGACAATGGAAGACACATGTAATCTGGAGCCTTCCGTGGATAATGCTCCGTTCAAACTACAAGAGAACCAGTGGGTACCTAACATGGCTGATCTCTTTCCATCATGCCCAATAATTTGTAGAGTTCCTGGATTCCCATCTACAGCTATGACTATTACTTATGAGACAGAGGCAGTGGATTGGCCTAGAGACTCAAATATCTTGTGGCAAAAGGTAAAGGGATCAAAAACAGTAGAACCCCTTCAATACATGGCGATATCTCAGTATGATACAAAAATGATTGGAAATATGGTATCTCTGGCCTATTCCTGTCCCAGTGAAACAAGTATTATAGGCTTTCCTTCTGCCATTAGGAGAAAAATATTAGAAATATCCCCCATAAGTACATTTTGCCCCAAGATATCCAGAGTAGCTGGTATACCATCAAGCTCCCTAATGCAAGAGGACAAGCCTCATGTAGCATGGCTGAACAGGAAAGGATGTTTGTGGGACAAGCAGTCAAAGGAAAAACTGGCCTTCATCATAAATAAACCAGTCCAGTATACTGATATTTCCAGTCTGATGGTGGCTATTATTCCAACTTGTCCTGAGACAGCACTCATTCCGGGTTTTCCATCTGCATCATGCTCCAAAGAAAGATGGAAGTGTGGAACCATGAAAACATTTTCTTCAACTTGCTCAACAGTATCTACAGTATGTGTAGTTACTGATCATACTTTGAGAAAAGCACCAGCAGCTCAAGTAGATGAATTTACCACTACATCAAAATTTCAAGCCCCAGTGGTTCCAAGCATGTCAAGGCTTCTTCCAACATGTCCAATGATCTCTAGAATTCCTGGACATCCATCTACACAAGAATCTAACAATTTGGAGTGGGCCAGTGATAAGACATTAAATTTAAGCAAACCATTAAAAGAAAAAACAGTTAAATTTACAGAAACTGGTCAAGATGCAGAAGACAGAAATAAAAATATGACTTTATTATCAACCTGCCCTCTTGCAGCACGCATTCCAGGTTTTCCATCTGCACAGCGATGTAAAGGTCAAGAGCCAAACATGCAAAGCATTCATCCCTCTTGCCCAATGCTCTCCCATATAGCTGGATGTCAGAGCATACAGATCCCCAGATCATCAAATTGGCCAACCAATCAAATCATTCTGATGGCTAGGCAAACTAAGAATCCTACAATTATTATAAGTAAAGCAAACGAGAACAAAATAATACTTGAAAGCAATGCTGCTTTACTGTCAACTTGTCCATTCAAATCCTGCATTCCAGGTTTTCCATCTGTACCAGAACCAAAAATGCAAAATATTCTTCCTTCTTGCCCCAAAAGGTCTAACATTGTTGGATTCCCTTCTAAAGATGAAGCAGTGTGTTTAGATGGATTAGTTGGAAATCTAAATACAATTCACTTGTACTGCAGTGCACCAAAACACAAGCTATTTTTTATTAAGGACATAACAAACGAGATCAGAGACTCAATGAAAGGTATGTTTGCCTTAGTTCCAACTTGTCCAACACTGACAGTAATACCAGGATTCCCATTTGCACCAAAACCCAAAGTTTCTCCTAACATGGTAAATCTTCATCCATGTATTCCAAAAACTTCAAGAATTGTTGGGCTCCAATCAAGAGACAGCACAGACACACATGTATGGATTTTTGAGAAGAAGTCTTTGTGGGTGAAATTATTAAAATCAAGATCAGATATTCATGACCAATGCTACTTTGACCATCCATATGAACAGTTAGAGCATTACAATATGAAGAAAATGATAGCTTTGGTGCCAACCTGCCCAAGAGAAGTTCAAAGTCCTGGTTTTCCTTCTGTACCTTACATCAAAATGGATAAATTCTATTTACGAAAAGAGTCAGATATGAGAAGTCTACTGAATTCTTGCCCAGGGTTTGCTCTTGTTCCAGGCTTTCCTTCATTAAATTCAGTTATCTCAGCAGACTCATCATGGAAAGTTCAGGCGAGGCCAACATGGGGTAAACCTGAAAAACACAAATCAATTTTAATTTCAAGTATAACCAAACAGAATGAACAATATGTAAAAACTGTACTACTTGCACCAACATGCCCTGATAAGACTAGAATTCCTGGATTTCCATCTGTAAGAAAGTTAATGTATGCAATGACTGCTCTTCTACCATCTTGTTCATATGCATCGAGTATACCTGGAATGCCATCTAGGAGAGAGATAATTCAAGATCTTACTCAGATAGACAGAGTGCTGTCTGCTCTGCCACTTTCTGGGGAGAAACCTTTGAAGACAAAGCCACTTTTGGTTTCTAATGATCTTTCTACAGTTGAGGATAAAACAGTAATGTCCACTTTGGTGTCCTGTTGCCCAAGCAAAGCAAGGATTCCTGGATTCCCATCAATGCCTACTATACCTTCTACGCATACCGGCATGTCTGTAACAAACCCCAATCAAACCCAGACCCAAACAGAGCCTGAAAGGGCACTGTGTACTACACTGAATAAGATAGACAAATGGGATCTAACAGTGGATGTCAAACTATCTGGTAAGACATACTTTTAGAGTGTGTTTTACTCTAAAAATATATCTCATGACAGCAGAGTGAACATTAATACCCTGTATTTTTAAAGATAAAACCCCAGAAATAAAAAAGACCAAAGAAATTATTGATGGGTGAGTTAATTTGTGCCTGTGGCATGGGGTGCTGTGGGTTTTTTCTTCCTTTTTTTGTGATGTATTCTTCCAGTCATCACACACTAATACACCAATTTTTATTAACATTTTGCATGTTTTGTGTGCGCCATTTGTGTTATTTTCAAATATTAATATTTGAATATTTGTCTTTTTTATTTGTAAATATTTGTCTTTTGACAAATATTATTGGTCAGTAAAAGAATAAAAAAATATTTGAAGAATATGTATCTGCAAAAGATAAATGTATGATTTGAGTAGAAAAGTATTTGAAATGTGAATTGTATGAGTGCAGAGTATTTGGCATGAACATAATATTGGACTCCAGCCTACTATCTTATTAAGACATCCAGTTATCAGCAGAAATCCACTGCAAGAAAAGCAATCCTTGGAAGAACACACTGTGGAGCAGTCTACTTCAAGCAACACTCATAACACTACAGACTCCCCAGATACTGATATAACATCTGGATGGGAGGTACTGGAGGCAGATGATCCTTTTACAGAAAAAGAAGGCTCTTCAGGCCTTGTTGAAACCATAGTTGGTGTTTTTCACAAAGGGTAAGCAAGAGACTAATTATGAAACCTGGACAATGACTTAAAGCAAAATATTTAAAACATGTTTAATTGTTGTACAGATTTACTTGTGTTATAGGTCTGTTCTCTAATACAACACAAAGCTGCCAATCATGGTAGTGTCTGTGCGAGTTGAACAATATATTCAAATGCTGTCAGTGTTTCAAATGCAATTTTTTTCCTTAATGGGATAAAATGTTGTCTATCTAGATCACTGTGTACTAGGTCACTACTTCCCTTATCACAAATTCCTTTTGCAGATCTAAGCATTTTCTTACCGAAGAGCAACCAGTTTGAGATACAGTCACTTTGACTGGCAGGTTGTACATGAAATCCACAAATTAGAGAGCTCATTGTGCACAGGAGTTGTGAATTTGCTTTAAAAAAAATAAGTTTGAACCTACACTAGTCCTGTAAAGATAAAATTGAGGACAGTTGTTCCTGAGAAATTGTAGGATTAAAAGTACAGGATTGTGATTGGATTTGTAAATGTTGTAAAATGCTTTTTTGTAAGCATGTTTTGTCTTAATATTATTTTAATTGAAAAACATTGCAGCTGAATTTGTATTATATTATTGCTATTCTTTATACCCCACTCAAGTTATGCATTTTACTTAGTTTTGAGACAGTAGCTGCGATGCTGCAGCCCTCTGGTATTGGAGCAGATGTGGATAGCCAGTTGACCACTCAGGACCCCTGTTGTTTGGTGGATCCTGAAAACAATGTTAGTGTGAAACCCACACAGCCTTGGTGTGAACCTGCTGAGGGGCCAATCCTACAAAAAGCACTGCATATTTCATCAACTGAGCTTCAGGAGTTTAAATTCCCTGTAAGTGCTGAACCATGCATGTGGCGCTTGGCTGACAGTCGATCTGAGACATCCTTGTGCGCTAAAGATGTTGAAAGCTGGCTTACTGGGAATGGAGAACATAGCCAGATGAAGAAGTGGCCTCCACTAACTGAGGCAGACCTACATGAGATTACCAAAGAAGAGGAAGGAAATGTCCCACATACTTTGCTTCAAATCAGTGAAACAACCAAAAAGAAAATGTTTGAACTTGATGAGAATACTGAAGAAGAGTTTTTAGATAAGCCATTCTTGATAGTGAAGGGGTGAGTGTATTGACGTGTTTTCTGAGTGGCAGCATGAATTAATCCAGTTTGTGCTTTCCATGCTTTTTGTTATTCATACTGTACTGCATAGCTTTCCCTGAAGCAGCCTCATGTGTTTGTGTCTTGAGGTCTTAATGGTTGAATTAGGTGTAGTGTCATATGTGCATGTTTCAAAGAAAAAAAAATGCTTGATGATATTGCATTAATGATATGCTTCATTCTTGAATACTGAATTGTTGGCTGAGGGGTTATTTTTGAAACTGCTTGCCCGCAGATGTGTGTTTTGGTTGATAGGTGAATGAGCTGCTTGTTTCTAGCTTAGAAAATAGTTTTGGTGTTGTTATTGGGAATGTTCTTGAAATAATTGGAAGGGTTTGATGTTTATTTATTTTTTTAAACAATGGAATGAATTGTATTCTCATCCTTAAGGCCACAGAATCATAGTGCTCAAGAGATATCTGCACTCATCCAGCCTACAAGCAGCAAGCCTCAGAAAGAAGAGATAATGACATTTTCTCTAACTTCCCCACAAAAGCATTCAGAGATTAGAAATGAAGAGACCTCTGTTTTAACATCTAGTCAACTACCACCACCTCAGGAGACTAGCAGGAGCTCCAGGTTTCAAGAATCTTCTTTCACAGCAGTCTTGAAAGATCAAGAACCTATTTCTCCTTGTTCAAATGTCTCAATTGTTTCACCTTTTGGCAGCAAGATAAACAGTAACTTAACTGAGGAATTTTCACACACTGTGGAACATGCATCTGTTGTAAACCAGACTGAATGTCTTTTGGATGTATCCCAGAGTTTGCAGGCAGCAATGTCTGAATGTATCATTGAGGACAAGAAGTTGGACAAAGTTGTTGGTATGCCTACACCTTTGGAAGATCCTCTGACATCTGCAGATGAAAATTCTTTTACTAAAACCATGGTGCAGAGTCCCAGTGTTTTACCTGTTCCAATGCCTCGGGTAAAGAAGCGCCTTAGTGCTTCTTTACCAGATGATTACCGAGTGGAAAGTGGTACAGCTGAATTAAGCACTTGCAGTATTTGCCCCTCGGACAACAATGAGATCTCAAGTAAAGCCAAAATGCTTGGAATTTCTAAAGCTAGTGGTGCTGAAAGTAAAACTGAATTGCAGAAAAGGAACCAAGTGTTCTCTACAGATATGTCTGACTCTGAAAGTGACATAAAGTCAACTACTGACATGCAGCCTGGCAAAGAGAAAAAAGCTGAAAGAGAGCTGGACCAAATTGCTTCTGAAATCAAAGTGAAGTCAGTTGATCAAGTCAAGGCCACAGAACCTCTACTTCCAATGCCTCGTGTGAAGAAGCGTTTCAGTGCTTCTTTTAATGATGACATTCCAACTGTGCCATCCTCCCATCAATTTGTCCCCGATCAAGGACAAAAAGAGGCACATTCACCAGTTCCAGCTCCTCGTTCAAAGAAGCGCCTCAGTACGACTTTCCCAGATGAAAATCCTTCCGAAGAGAACCAAGTTGTCTCCTTTGTGAATCAAATGGAAAGCAAAGCACTTCTCCCTTCAGGAAATGAGCCTTCATTATATTTTTCAGAAAAGACTGTCAAAGCACTTGAACTAGATAATAACAAATCTGTTAATAGCATGTTAGTTACTGTGAAAAAAGTTACAGCTTGTCCAGAGCTTTCCTTCACTAATCATGAAGGCAGCCAACAGCTGGTTGAAGAGAATGTCAGGGAGAAAGTTAGTGAGTCTGCTAAAGCCTTAACCGTGAGTGAGTCTGACACAAGCAATGTTCCTCAAAATGTGAGTAAAACACAAAGACAAGAAGAGAGATCCAGTGAGAAAAATCAGGATGTAGAAACAACTGTGAAGGATGTTAAGCAGGGAAAAGAAGAAGATAAGGTTCATTTGGCTACTGTGTCTTTAGATGAAACTGCTGCTACATTAGAATTAAAGAGGTAAGTTATGAAGGACAGAATATTGCAGACATTTTTGTGAGTAAATGATATGATAAAAACATACACTAATGTGTCTGCCTACTGTATATGTTCATGAATTTTCATTCATCCCCCCCACCAAAACTGTAATCCTGTGTTAATGCAGTTGAAAAATATACAGCATGTGAACTTGGAGTAAGAAGTATCTAGTAAACGAACTTAAAATAAATGTCGCATCATAGTTTTCATAGGATTTGTTTCTTTTCATCATTGTTTTCTAGACAAGCCACAGAGGATTCTTCAAGCCTGCCTGTTCCAAGGCCTCGTGTGAAGAAACGTTTGAGTGCCTCATTCCCAGATGATACCTCAAGTCCCACTGATGAAATAACCCATCTGGAGGAAGGTTCTAATAAGAATATTAATGAACCAGTTCTCACAAAAAGGAAAACAAAGACAGAAGCCATGGTCCATCATGGAAGTTCTCCAGCAAACTCTGCTGTAGCCAGTGAGTCAGAGGTATATGAATATTATTCGAAATTGTACTCCTTGAAGTAAATTTTTGCCATTTTGGATATGTTAGCATGTATTTACGTTGTGTTTTCTTTCATCTCAGATGACAAGCCTTGTAGATTCCAGTCAGTCTCTTCTAAAGTGGTGCCAAAAGGTAACACAAGGTCACAAAGGCGTGAAAGTCACAAACTTCAGCACCTCCTGGCGAAATGGTCTCGCTTTCTGTGCCATCCTCCATAATTTCCATCCTGATAAAGTGTACGTACTTTGATATTTGAGGAATTGTGTGTAAAACAAATGGATGTGTGATTATTTAAATCTCAGAAATATATAAATCATCTTTCCATTTATCTAGGGATTTCGAAATGTTGGATCCTTATGACATTAAGGAGAACAACAAAAAGGTTATATTTTTTATGTCTTTATCTCTTTGTACATTTTACCATTTTGGTAATCATTATTACAATTTTAGATGATGGGCACTCAGGTGGAGATCAGGACTTTATTGTTGACATCCATGTTCTTCATCTGAGCACAATGCCTCAAAGCATCTTCAACATTTTCAAAATATACTAAATGTTACTACACTTTACACTTTTCACTGAGCCAAATAATTTTATTCAAGCTTGGTATAACTAACGCAACATAGAGTTAAAGGTGCACTATGTAAGATTTATTGGCATCTAGAGGTGAGGTTCCAGATTGCAACCAAGATGAATACCCCTCCCTTTCCAAGCATGTATTAGAACCTACAGTTACTGTCAGGTGGAGTAATACCTGTCTGCAGAGCCACAGATTTACTCCAGCTGTTTCACAACATCAGTGTCATCCCAGTGGCATTCAGTGCATGTGCGGCCACATTTTTTGTTTATCTTAGTGACTGTTAGGCTAATCAACATTTCGGTTGTTTCAGGTGGGTTTTTGATAGATTTATGACATAAAACTAAAATAAAACAACCTCTTTCTTCTTCATCATCTTCCTTTCTTCTTTTTCATCTTCCTTCTGGTGCTAGATTCAAGTTAGCACTTGTAAAAATGTGAAGTGCGAAAGGGACTCTCTAGAGCCAGTGTTTAGTTTGTCCATTCTGGGCTACTATAGAACTGTGGTGGTGCAACATGGCAGACTCCATGGAAGAGGACCTGCTCCCTATGCAGATATGAAAGGCTCATTCTAAGCTTTTGAAAACACAACAATTCATAATTACAGGTGATAATATACTAATGAAAACATAATTATGAAATACTATATTTAAATTATGCTAATAGAGCCCCATAAATCCTACATAGTGCACCTTTAATGCAAATACTTATGCAATGTTGCTGAAGTCTCATTGATGGAATTTTTTAATGTACTGTAAATGTATCAGTGACTTAGGATGACATCTGGTGTCGATGGTTGGCATATTTTTTATTCATGAGCACTGTGACATTGTGAAGATGCTAAGTTAATCCAAAGAGAAATATAACTGAGTAGTATCTTTATTTATAGTGATTGGGTATTCAGAAGACCACTGTTGCATAGGATGCATTTAATAGATTTAGACCGAAATACTGACAGTATTTTCTTCTGTTTAATCACTGCTACATTGATATCCCACAGGCTTTTGATGGTTTTGCTGAACTGGGTATCTCCAAACTGATTGAGCCCTCTGACATGGTACTGCTGTCCACGCCTGACCGACTCATTGTTATGACTTACCTCAACCAGATCCGTACACACTTTACTGGCCAGGAGCTCAGTGTGGTACAAATTGAACAGAACAGCAATGAGTCAAGCTACATTGTAGGAGAGAAAATACAGAACACAGACCCTGATGCTGCTGCACGCTATTATGCTGAGAGATTCCAGACTAGCCACCTTACTCAGGAGACAGATGTCCCTGACCAAGGCACTAAAGAGAATCCAAACACCAATGGCAGTTTGGTACCACCACCTCGAGCCAAACTCAAGGGGGTGAGTCAAGCAGGAGGCTCAGGGGGAGCTCAGGCTCTAGTTGCTCCTCCAAGAACTCACACTTCATCCACCAAAGGATTTTCTCATGTCAAGGATGCAGATTTGGTAAAGAAGCGGCGATCACAGCTGAGAGGGGAGTCTTTTGAAGAGACTGAGATGTCAGAGAAACTGACTGCAGTAGAGGTAATTTAGATAAAGTTCAGTTAATTTACCTGAAGTACGTTATTCATAGTGTATGACACACAGATACCTGTTTACTCCTTAACTTAGAAATAAGGACTTGAATAGTCTCAGAAGAAGAATCTCATAACATCAGGAATATTATCTAATCTCATCTCATTATCTGTAGCCACTTTATCCTGTTCTACAGGGTCGCAGGCAAGCTGGAGCCTATCCCAGCTGAC
>JANZLB010000001.1:24754833-24768643 GCA_026167865.1 Notarius quadriscutis | reverse complement strand
TAGATAAATTAAAATAAATTAAGTATTTACATATACAAATATAAAAGAATAAGATATGGGGAAGAGAGGAAGGGGGAGGGGGGAAAGGGGAGGAGAAGTGGGGTTAGGGTAAGTGTGTGCATGTGTGGGGGGGAGCAGGAAAGATATTGCCTGTGTGGGTTTCCTCTGGGTGCTCTGGTTTCCTCCCACAGCCCAAAAACATGTGGATTAGGCCAACTGGCTCCTCTAAATTGCCCATAGATTTGAATATGAGTGTTAGCCTTGTGATAGATTAGCAACTTGTCCAGAGTGTTTGATGTTCATCCTTTGGGGTCGAAGATGATCATGACTTCAATTTGGTGGGTGGTGGTTGTAGGTCCAGAGGTGACTGATGAGGCCAATCTGGGCTTTGAAGGCATGCCCACATGTCGACATTCCACGTGCCAAGGTTGAGTACCTTCACTATCTTTTTGTTGTATTTCAACTGCTGAGTATAACCAGTGTGCTGGCCAGGGTGAGGTAAAGCAGCCTATGTGTGGGGCACCTTTTCTAACCTCTTCCTCCATGGAGGTGAGCAGAGTGAATCCTAAACAGGGCTGCTTAGACACCCAGGGGGCCGCCGAACACCGCTGCTGCTTCGTTCCAGCAGAAAGCAACCCTATGCCCTGGGCCGCCTTTGATGCAGGTTCATGATGACAGCTTCCAGTGTTTCCGCAGCTGTTGCTTTGCCACTTGCCCATCGCCACAGGACTTGAATTTGAATTTGAAGTCATGACTTGCACGTGACTTGGATTAGAGTGAGGGAGAATTGCACAGCCCTCAGCCTCACTCTCTTGTCCCGACCTAACTGGGTCCAGGGGCAAGACAGAATCAAGACAGCTGGCACTGGGTCGGGATGTAGTGGATGGCCAACAGTGTTCTACGTGTTGCATTGTGTCCTGATCGCGCTCCACAAATGTTTTGTTGGGTCTGCCTTCCTGCCCATTAAACCACCAGGTGGTGGTCTCCTCCGCACAGTCTGCCAAGTTCAGTATTTGGTCGTAACCTTGACAAGGGGGAGCGAGGGGTTGCTAGTGCTTGCTCAAGGCACCACTCCAGGCTAGTGGAGGAAAGGAAACACCTTACTACTCCATTGCATGGCAGTCAAGGACTGACCTTGGACCCTGTCCAGGGTGTACCTTTTGCCTAAAGTCAGCTGGGAATGCCTCCCGCTCGACTCGTAATGGATAAGTGGTATAGAAAATTAATGAATATTCTAAATGTATGGTTCCTCAAATGATAACAGTTTTTTTATTTAAATCAGAACTATTTTTTAAGTCAGACATATCTACACTATCCAGAAAAGAATGCCATTTTGAAGTGAGCCAATATAGAACAGAAGTACAGCATATAGAGCTACATAATGTATACATCTTCAAACATGGTTTGAATCATATTCATTCATTCATTCATCTTCTGTAACCACTTTGTCCTGGTCAGGGTCACAGTGGATCTGCAGTCTGTCCTGAGAACATGAAGCAGGAATATACCCTGGATGGGATGCCAGTCCATCACAGGGCACCACACACACACATGATTATATGCTCATTCACACCTAGGGACAATTTCGATAAGGCAATTCACCTACTGGCATGTTTTTGATAGGTAGGAAAGAAGAGAATGTTTGAAACTCCATATAGTAACCCAACCTCATCAAACTGGGTTTGAATTGTACAACTGTAGTTTGACATTTGTTATCTCTTACTTCTCTATTTCCCAACATTTTTTACATATGGATAATGGACCGTGTTCAGGTAGTTAGCATGCAGTAAAATTAATTAATTAATTTGTTTGTTTGTTTATTTTTCACATCAAATATTATGAATGAAACTTAAATTTATAGCTTTAAATGAACCAATTTGTATTGTTTGCTGGTCAAACATTGTTTAAATCCCAGTACTTTTTTCCTAATTAAATATATTATAATAAACTCTACATTAATTTTCACTTTGTTCCTAGCAGCACACTGTAAAAATTGTGTATTTACTGTAAAATATACAACCCTGTCCCCCCCCCCAAAAAAAAAAAAAATTGGGATGCTGTATAAAACATAAATATAAACAGAATTTGCAAATACTTTTTGACCTATATTCAATTGAATACAATACAAAGACAAGATATTTAATGTTCATGCTGATAAACCTTATTGCTTTTTGTAAATATACACTAATTCTGAATTTGATGCCTGCAACACATTCCAAAAAAGTTGGGACAGGGGCAACAAAAGACTGGAAAAGTTGTGGAATGATTAAAAAAAAAAAGTGTTTGGAACAGTCTACAGGTAAACAGGTTAATTGGTAATTGGAAAGACTCAGTCGTTCACAAGCAAGGACGGGGCAAGGGTGGTGCATTATGAAGTGCAAAATATGACAGCTGAGACCCTGGACTGTGGAGACATATATCAACAGAAGTCATATATTAAGCAAGAATGGGAAAGAATTTCACTTTCAAAACTTAAACAATTAGTGTCCTCAGTTCCCAAACACTGTCTGAGTGTTGGTAAAAGTAAAGGTGATGTAACACAGTGGTAAACATGCCCCTGTCCCAGCTTTTTGGAATATGTTGCAGGTATCCAATTCAGAATGAATGTATATTTACAACAAACAATAAAGTTTATCAGTTTTAACATGAAATACCTTGTCTTTGTATTATATTCAAATGAATATATGTCGAAAAGCATTTGCAAATCATTGCATTCTGTTTTTATTTCCATTTTACACAGTGTCCCAACATTTATGGAGTTGGGGTTATATTCAGATAAATATCAATAGACAAAAGATTTGATATAATTGGATGTAATAAATCATACTTTGGCATGTTTGTATTCATATATTACAAGAAACCATTTACTCATATTAAATCATGTTATATTTACATTTGTCATATCCATATGCACAGCAAAACTACAAATCTGGTTAAAGGTATTTTCCAACTGATACCATAAACGGATTAACTAAGTTTTAGGTTAAAAAAAAAAAAACTGATTATAAACTGTCAAAGAAAAAAAGTGTTAATTATAGGCATTTTTGCAAACATTTATGCTGGCCAAATGAACTCGTCCACACTGACGTAGGAGAATGGCAAAATAGGGGCTGTAACCTTCAAAATTGCTGGCACAGTGATAATGACAAACCCACACTGGTCAAAAATAAATTGCTTACACTGCTGCCTCAAGCCTTAACAAGGCCACAGTGGCTTTTTTTCTGACTTCAAAGTAAGGCTGACAACTGAATATATTCAAAGGAATTCAAACATCTGTGTAAAATGTCAACCGCATATATATATAAAGACAAAAAGAAAAAAAACGGTCTGAGAATCACTATAAAACAGACTGACTACTCATATTTTCCAAGTTAAACCTCTGAAATCTCTCTTGAGAGTGATTTCATGAAGTGAAAGTTACATTTTTGTCAATCTATGTCTTTGTTTGTCAGAACAAGAATGTTCATGTTCTTTAACTGCCAAAACAAACATACTATACAGCACTGTTAAGCGCTAGATTTAGCATTAGATTTCTCATTATCATGTTGCACTGCATTTAAATTCACTTCAGTTTCTTATGGCTAAGTATTAATTTAACAAACAATCTCTAGTCACAACCGCTAGCAAACGTTAGTGTATATACTGGACCTGATATCCATGCTGGCATCCTATCCAGGGTGTATTCCTCCCTCATGTCCAGAGTTCCCAGGACAGGCTTCAGATCCACTACCACACTGATCAGGATAAAATGGCTACTGAAGATGATTGATTAATTAATTGATTGATTATTTAATTAGGGGTGAGCACCTAGTGGTTAGCGTGTCTGCTTCTCGATCGGGAGATCGCGAGTTCTACTCACGGTTGGTCATACCAAAGACCATTATAAAAATGGTGCCTACTACCATCTGGCAAGGCATGCTGCAATACAGATGCGAGTGGGGGGTCAAACTCTTGCGGTTACCAGAGGACTAGCCTCCCACTGTAACCCTAGCTATGTAATATAGGCGAGAGGCCGAGGGCTACGAAACGGAGATCGGCACGGTCAAACGCGTGCAGGAAGGACTTTGACTTTTGACCTAGGGATATGAGAAGTGTAAAAAAAAAAAATCCAACCACAATAAAGTACTGTTTGAAAAGTTCTGATTGCTGACTGAATCTAATATATTATGTTTCTTAATTTAAAATTGGCATGAAAGTCAAAGTCCATCCCATGCCAGGACCTGATCTTCCCAGGTAGTCTCCTGTCCCAGTAGTAACCAGGCACTTAGCGCATTGGGCAACACTGATCTCCATTTCAGTAGCTCTTGGCCTCTCACCTATTACATAGCTAGGGTTACAGTGGGGCCAGTCCTCTGGTATCTGTGAGAGTTTGACTCCCTATTTGCAAAATCTTAAAATATTTTATCTTAATTCTTACAACGTGTCAGCTTTTTTTACAAAAACAAATAGAAAAAAAAGAACAGGGAAGCCATGGCCTAAAAGCTAGAGAAGTAGCTTTGGGACCAAAAGGTCACATGCTTGATTCCCTGGATCAGTAGGAATGGCTGACATGCCATCGAACAAGGCATCTAACCTCCAACTGCTTTGCAGACTGCCTGCTGCTGTGTGTATGTCAGGGTCTTGTTGTATGTTGCTCTGGATAAGCGTGTCTGCTAAATTCCTGTAACGTAACATATCTTTCTTCCTAATATACCTTTCAACATAAGCATAAATGTGTTTCGGCTGGTAACATTATCTATGAAGCCTGTTTTTATTACTTTTAAATGCTATTTTGTAATGGTTGTTATTAATAGTTAGTATAAATGTGTACAATACTATTTAATAATTGCAGTAAATTGCTGTATGTTTATGTACATTAAGATAAAGTATATAATAATTCTTGATGAATAAGGAATAAAATATATACCAATCATTTTCCTTATAGCATGTTTTTATTTTTTATTAGTACATACTAAACACACTATAATTATACACAGGTTATTGTGAGTGTGCAGTAATATACACTGTAATAAAGAATAGAGGAAAGATCATTTAAGCAACATGGTACAAGCAAGAACGTTCTTGTATTGAATATCAGCATGGCTGTGATTCGGCCGGAGGTAATCACAGAAGCATGGTTGTGAATGCAATATTGGTTTTACACAACAGTTCTATAAACAAACCAAAAAAAAATGAATATCATGTAACTGACATTTCAGACACAATACAGCAAAATCTTTTATTTATTTTTGCTCCCAATTAAGCGTCAAATGGTTAGAGATAGACTGACTGACAGCCCATAGTAAGTGTAGTAATGGCTTCAGTGTAATGAACATTTGTTAGAAGTTAGATTTTATGTAGTGAACACAGATGAGCAGAGTGATACAAACAGTGAAATGTACCGATGTGGTTAAACGAAATATCAGCACACTTGGGATGTCACTTGTCCAATCAAATCAGTGCACCAGAACTAACTGTTGTATATCATGAAATTAATGTTTGTAAAAAAAATTTTTTTTTTACTTTTTTTAACCTTTATGAATTTTTGTCTGTTTGTTTTTTAAGAAAAGAAAAAAGTAACCTTACACTTAATTTGCAAATACGCTTAACCATAGCCATAAAGCTTTACAAATACAGGCTGTTAGCAAAAGTCCTTTACAAAGAAAAACATTCACAACTTTGATGAATGATATATATGAACATAGAGGAGACAAACAGTAAAAATGCAGAGAAGCACAGCTGATCTTATAATGGAGAGACGGACTAGAACCTCAATCTGAAAAGGAGCATCTGCACAAAAAAAAGAAAGAAAAAAAATATATTTAGCAAATAAGTCTTGTTTGCATAGTTCATTTTACATGCACAAAAGCAATTTGCTCAAATGAGTGAAATAGCCAGAGTTCGACACTTAAGGAAGTACTTTACCTTTGAGGGTCACCTTAGTTCTATTCCCAAACAGAATCTCTCCACATGCAGCCACAGCACAATGGTACGTTCCACCATCAGAGAGGACGATGTTCTTGGGGAGACTGTAAACACACGTCTGTGTAGGAGAATTAGCAGTGAAGCTTGTCTTACACTGGCCACTGCTTTGTCTTTGAGTGTAAATGAGCCCTGATTGGGAATCATCTGAGTCGCGTCTAAACCAGTATACACTGTGATCTCCTGCACAGTGATTAGTGATGACTGTACACTGAGACACAGGGTCTCCTGGTTCAACCATCTGAACCTTTTCCTGCTGGATAACTGTGCTGATTTTTAATGACTGATCTTAAGAAAGACAAATGAACAAAATTCAGTTATATAGTTTCATCAGTCGATATAGTACAAAACCTTATAAATGGCGAAATGATTATTCAATAATGAATCTCTCCAAATATTTTTTTCACAGAAGCACACTATTACAAATGTGTTACTGACTGAGCAGTTACATTTATAAATGAGAAGTAGCTGTGAGTAAAGCAGTGTGTCTTTCTTTGAAAATGTCATCCATGACTAAATTTGCTAAAGCTTCTTACCTTTCACGATTAGAACAGTGCCTTGTCCAAATGTGATATCATAAAGAAATGTGATAGCACAGTAGTAAGTGGCTGAGTCTGATAGTATTGCGTTTGAGATTCTCAGATTAAACATGAAAGGTTCGATTTCTATATCAAAGCGGATGTTGTTTTCAAATTCTTGATAATACGTTGCAGGTTGAAGCTGATATGATGTAGCAATTACATGTGGCTTCTCTCCAAGCTTTTGTCTGAGCCACATAATAGTGGTTATTCTCTTTTTTGTAAATTGACACGTTAGATTAACACTGCCTCCAACTTCGACAGTTCTTAGTGGCTCCTGCCAAGGATCATCTTCACTGGATGAAAGATCTGGAGTAACCCCCCACCCAAAAAAAACCAAAAACCAAATCATTAATCACTACTAAGACACTGACCTCATCCCCTATATGTTATAAAATACCTACAATAACTGAATTTGTACATAATTGGCAATGAAATCCAATATCTAAGTCTACTTACTGATAGATGTGCACAGCAGGAAGGAAAAAATTAAAATCATTTTCTAAAAGATTGACCTGTACATAGTACAAATACCCTCTGAAAAGAAAAAGAGAGAAAGATTAAATGGAAAAAATCCAAACCCATCATATACGAGTACAGTGAGATCAAAATTATATACAAGAACTTACTCACAAAGCAAGATTTTTACTCACAAAAGCAACTAACGCCAGTAACTACCCAGTGTCTTCTTTCAAGAGTGAAAGGCTGTGAATAAAACTTCCGCTAAAGTATAACACCTTCATAATCCTATGCAGGAAGAGACTGACTGACAGAAAAACATTAAAATAGGTCACCTGCACACAAGGGAGTGGCATTACATAATCATCAAGATTTTTTTGGACCAGTTTGTGTCATGGATGCTGGTGCCAGATGGGTTGGTTTGAGTATTCCAGAAATTGCTGATCATCTGGGATTTTCACCAAGTTTCACATACTCAGACACACACAACAACAATGGAGAAAATAGTGTGTGTGTGTGTGTGTGTGTGTGTGTGTTTGGGGGTGGGGACGGAGTGCATTACTTTTGTATAAAAGGAGTGTCTTTTGTGTGTTATTCCTTAAACTTACCTCCTTAATCTTAAAAATTAATATATACATATTTACAAAAATACATACAATGTTTTAGAACTAATATGCATATCCTAGACATTTTATAAATATAAATTTGATTAATACATTATACTAATGCATATTTATAAATACAAAATATCTGACTGTAAAAACCTGTACATTTAACTACAATCAGATGTATATAAATCTACAAACTATTTTTTTTAATAATTAAAAAGTCCCAAAAAATTAGGGGGAAAAACCCCACTAATGCTGGAGCACAGGGGTGAAATACTAACCACAAATACAATACTTACCGTAAATTTTATGATGAATATGAAGTGATGGATTTGGATGGGGGTGGCATGGTGGAGTAGTGGTTAGCACTGTCACCTCACAGCCAGAAGGTTCTGGTTTCAAACCAAGTGGCCGACGGAGACCTTTCTCTGTGGAGTTTGCATGTTCTCTGCGTGTAATTCCTCTGGGTACTCTGGTTTCCCCCACAGTCCAAAGACATGCAGGTTAGGTGGCTCTAAATTGACCGTAGGTGTGAATGGTTCTTGGTCTCTATGTGTCAGCCCTGCGATAATTCGGTGACTTGTCCAGGGTGTACCCCCCCTCTTGCCCATAGTCAGCTGGGATAGGCTCCAACTTGCCTGCGACCCTGCACAGGATAAGCTGTTACGGATAATGGATGGGGTGGCACAGTGGTGTAGTGGTTATCACTGTCACCTCACAGCAAGAAAGTCCTGGGTTTGAGCCCCATGGCCTTTCTGTGTGGAGCTTGCATGTTCTCCCCATGTCTGTGTGGGTTTCCTCTGGGTGCTCCAGTTTCCCCCACAGTCCAAAGACATGCAGGTTAGGTAAAAATACCCAGCCACTGGGGTTAAACAAGGAAGTGCATACTTCATGCTGGTCCCAAGCCTGGACAGATTGGAGAGGGTTGCATAAGGAAGGGCATCCGATGTAAAACCTATGCCAAATCAAATATATGGCTCATGATGATCTGCTGTGGCGACCCCTAATGGGAGCAGCCGAAAGAAGAAGAACAAAAAGGACGAGGTTCTGAAGAACATTGTCTTTACTGTTGTGGTAGTGTTTTACTGGAAGGACTAGTGCGCTTCAGAAAATATATGGCATCATGAAATAGTGACAACACCTCAAGACAGAAAGTTAAACTTGGTCACAGCTGAGTCTTCAGCAGGGCAATGATCCAAATCAAACCTCTAAAGTGTAACAGAATGGTTTAAGGACAAAGTGAAAGCATTAAAGTGGCCATCACAAACCTGACTGAGTGATGCCAGATCTGTCAGGAGGAATGGGAGAAAGTTCCAGCACAGGAGTGTGAGAACCTCACGGAAGAATAGAAGAACAAAAAGAAGCCTTTATTTATCACATGTCCACTCAAGCACAGACTTAAACACACAATGAAATTCCTCCTCTGCATTTAACCCATCTGAAGCAGTGAACACACACATGCACACACACGCATTAGCAATGAGCACACACACATACCCAGAGCAGTGGACAGCTACGCTACAGCGCCCGGGAATACAACAGGAGTTCGGTTCTGCTTGAAGCAATTAAATGGCAACAACACCAAAGTGTATGCGCCTTACTTTTAACCCACTGCAAATCTGATATGGTCAAGAACAACTGAAATAAATCTGTCTCTTAGCTCATTTTGAAATTATGCTAATCGAGTAGATCCCTTATAATTATTTAAAATGTGTGGAGCTGTGCAAAAAGTAACCTATGTGTATGTAAACTTTTGGTTTCAACTGTTGGTCAATTTTCTTTGAAACATTTTTTAAATCCAACATCCCAGTGGCAGCTCCTCCCTACCCTGCTGTTACTCTGCTTCAGTCTGGATTTGTCCTTAACGCACTTAGCTCTCGCTCCATGTACGCCGAAGGTCGTGCTTGTCACAGCTCATTATGCACAAGAAGGATAAAAAGCAAGAGATTTCTGCCAGAGATCCTCTCGCCTGATGTCTCTTAGCCTTCCTGTCTGACACTTCCAGTCAGAGGACAAAATGTCAGTGCAATGTCACAGACACTCCAGACACACCGAGGGTGTGATTACACATGTACACTGGTGTGAAGGTGTTACCTCGTTCTTTATTTCTCCTCAAATTGGCCGAAATTAATTTTGGACAATTATCCTTAAACACCAAATGTAGTCGAACAGGTGAGCAACGAGGCTAATGCAGCTAACAAATAACCCAAATAATCTTCCAGGTAGATTCTGTGTATATCTCAAGGAGACCTTTATCAAGCAGATAAAAATAAACTCAACTTCACCATGTCGCTGACTGCTATAAATTACAGAAGAAACCCAACTCACTTTTTTGCCCTTTTACTGCAATTTTGGAGCATTCCAAAGATTAAAGGTGAAATTTGACCAGAAAGCTGATATAATAATCTAACTAAATACAATTTTTTGATAATGAAATCTGTAATGACCTGGCAACTTGTCCAGGGTGTGCCCCGCCTTCGCGCGTAGTCAGCTGGGATAGGCTCCAGCTTGCCTGCGACCCTGTAGAACAGGATAAAGCGGCTAGAGATAATGAGATGAGATGATAATGAAATAGTGTGATTGGACTGAAATAACTGTAAACAGCTTAAAGTAATCTGAGGCAATTAGCAGATGTGTTTATGAAAAAGATGTTAGTACCTTTAAAACTCAAGAAGAAAATACTGAACACTAAAGCTGTCCTGGCTGCTGGACTGAACTTGGGGTAAGAAGAAAAATTGCAGACATTTAATTTTTGGCTTAGCGATTCCTTTAATTACGCGTCTTCTGCTGCCTACAGGTTAATCAGGTTTATTTTACTGTGAAGGAAATTACACCATTAACGTGTTTCTCAAGCACTTGTGTCCAGGTCCCCATATCTGTATCCTTTACAGTACGCTTGTGCCAATAATCAAAGTGACAAAATTCAGCGTATATTATTGTAGGCACTTTAAATCTCCAAATCCATCCGTATTTACTTTAGGAGGAGTGAGGCTGTTGAGATAGTGCTTCCCAGGTGAAGTGTGTCCCATTCAGGACGAGGGCTGAACAGAAGATCCAGGAACGGGTGTGTCCCCCCCCACGGACAGTCGGACGGACGACAACTTTATTCGTGATTAGATAAGTCTCTCTCTCTCTCTCTCTCTCACACACACACACACACACACACACACACACACACTTTTCCACTCAGCTTATATTTGTCTATTTAAAAAGCAACAATAGATACAGCACTTTCTGGACAATAAATCTCTCTCGCTCTCTCTGGCACATACATCTCCCCGAATTAAATTGCACTAGCACCCTTGTAAGATTTTTGATGCTGTGTTAGCCCCAAGCTCGCAGTAGTGTTTGGTTTGATACGTAGCCTAGCATACCTTCACTTTCAACATACAGACACATGAGACCAGGAGCAGAAACAGTTCTGTCACCTATATATGGCACTATCCTTATTTTCTTACGTTACAGTGCATTTTTTTTCTTTTTCCGTAAAGTGCTCAGCTAATTCACTTAGCGTTGTTAACCCAAGCCATTTTAGCATGAAGGAACGCCATGATTTCAATCCTAAATGGTTACAATCCAGAAAATACAATAAAGTCTAGGAGTGTAAAATAAGATTCCTGCAAATAAAAGATTATTTCCATTTAAACTGCATTAATGAGCTGAGTTCCACCTGAATTGGTTTATCTCTATTACACACACACACACACACACACATCCAACCGTCTGACTCTCAGACATGCACTCGTCAGACATTCAGGCAAAGATGGGATGAGTGACAACTTTCACACACGAGATGCAGGATATCTTTCTACTGGATCTTTCCTTCAGAATCATTCTTTGTTCAGCAAGTATGATTTTTTTTTAAAGTACGACCACTATTAAAAAATAAACTCTACTAAGACGTTTGTTTTGCACTGGCAGTGATCTGGTTAAGAAAATAACGCAGGTGATGCAGCATACACACTGCATCAGGTTTGCAGTTTCTAATAATAGTGCATTTCTACTGGTCTAATGTCTCTCTCTCTCTCTCACAACACACACACACACACACACCATATAACATCTCCATCATGGAAGCATTTTAACTGACTTCAAAACACCATTGAGAAGTTCTCGCCCTGTTTTATATATTATTGGAATGTTTATCATCTCTTTGACTGTATTCGCACCAAGGACACTTTCATACCATCATTTGGTTCCTTTGGCGATTTCAGATGCAGATGTTTCCTCCATTCTGTTGGTTTGGGCAGCTGCATGCGATGTGCATCAGTAAAAGTTTAACTCGTGATGTAGCACTGGCTCCAGTTCAGGTGCGGTTTGATTTGAGCGTGAAAGCTACCTGATACACATGACACTGTTATGCCACTGTCTGGTCCAGTTGCGTTCGCTAGGCTAACTGTACTGTAGTCATGCTAAGCAGCATGAGCTGAATGTTTCTTTATGCAGAAGATGTTCCTTGATGAACATTTGTTTGTACCAGGATCAACAGCCCTTTTCACCAACTGAACCATCCGACGTCGTTCCTAATGTTCCTGAGCCACCTGAAGATTTCCTCCAGACGCACCAATCAACTTCCAGAGAGGAAACCCACTGTACAGCTCTGCATGTTGAGCAGGACTGCAATTTTGTTGTAAATATATTACATTTGTATCTGTAGCACAGAAATGCACCACTCAGCTCAGCAAGCTACATGGCTACTAAATAAAAACACTAACAGTCCTCATTTAACTGGAAAGATAACAAAAGTAGTACATAATATCATCAAGAATTTCAGAGTTTGGTATCTTTTTAGCAACTGAAATGTACACAATAACTCACATGTTCTGGAGGAAGTTTTTACCGGCTCAGGAGTCGGAGGTGGTGGAAAGGGAACAGAGTGTTGATCCAAGAACAGCAAAGTAATCCTGATTCAGGAACATGTCCTACTCCCATTTTCATTTGGGTAAAGCCACCTTTGAAAGGTGATCTTTTAAAGCAAGCTTTCTTTCAGTGCTTTGATTAAAAGAAGGTCAGAAAAGTGAAATACATGATTATTGATACATGTAATACATGAAAAGCTGAAGTGCAACTGGAAAATCCTTTTGTGTAACTAAAGAAAACTGTGTGGCCAAAATTTCATCACTCTTCAGTTTCCATTTGGGTTGTGAATAAACTTCATCTGTATCTTGACAAAATTATTACCACTGTTTCCATTCAGATCAAATCTCAAATGAATTAAGTCTGCAAACACCCTAACCTTTGACTCAGCCAAAAAAAGAAAGTAGTGAGTCTTTTTTTAACAACAACTCTTTTTTTTTTTTGTCACATCACGGCACCCACGGTACAAACAGATGACAAGGAATTCCAGCAAAAAATGGGTTTCTACACTTGGTGCCAGGAAAACTGGCAAGAGATAGTGAAGAGGTTCAAGTAGAGTTCATCTCTCCATCCATCAGGTATTGCACTGCGATGCGATCCTTGCGGATCTTTACGGGGAACGATGCATGGAGGAAGGAAAGAATACAAAAACATGGCAGTAGAAGGGCAGGACTTTATATTTTTTTGGCTGGTTGGAAGTCCCATCATCTTGGTTGGATGTTGGGTTGTTCCCTGGACAATTGAACAGTCCAAACAAACAAACAAAGAAACAAACAAACGCAAAGAAGACAAGCCTGCTTTCCATTACATAACACAGGACTTTTACAATCTTCTTGGCAGTGCTTAGCCTCTTTTTCTTGGCAAAAAAGGAAAGGATGGAACTTAGCAGGTGCAAATCAGGAACAACTGGATGAAGAAGAGTGAAGGAAAGAGTCCATCACAGAAGAAAGGAAAGAAAAGGAGCAAATATTGGATGGCTTTTGGTACCCGTGTTCAAGCTTGTGCATATTAACAGGGGCTTGTGGGTGTGGGTTTAATCTGGGGGCAGGGATAGTGGGTGGGTCCATTAAGCTTTGAGGGCATGCCACTGGGCAACGGCAGTGCGAGGATGGCCCATCATATCCTTCCAGTGTTTCACCTCTGCAGGGCCACTCTTCCATGAGAGATAGATCTGCATAAATGAAAGAGAGAGAGAGAAAGAGAGAGAGAGATCTCAGAAAATTGCAAAATACATTATATCAAACACAGTGCCATTATAAGAAGAAGAAACATTTATTCGTCACATGCACACTTCAAGCACAGTGAAATTCATCCTCTGCATTTAACCCATCTGAAGCAGTGAACACA